>JARQST010000433.1:1033009-1129025 GCA_030142225.1 Pachycephus smyrnensis | reverse complement strand
TATGCACGAAGTACATATGCATGAAGCACATATGCATGTACCGTCTGAGCACATAGAGGCTGCATATACATCTACACACGCGGTATGCACGTATATCCTCTGTATGCGTGACTGTCTACTGTACTTAGGTCCTAGGATACATACTGTTTACCAGAATATTCCCAGTTCCTTGTTTCTTGTTTGAATGGGCACTCAAAATTGATCGAGCATATGAAACCCATGGGTGAACCCATTTTCGAATAGATAGTGAGTGTTAGATAATGCCATGGGAAAAAAACAGAAATTTTTGAATTTTTTTACTGAAGACCCCCGACAGGTCTTATTGATAATAAAGAAAAAGGATTACCTGGGTTATTGATGTTTACCGATCAAAGAACCGCCTATTGTTGATGAACACATTATATAAATAGATATCTAAGTTTGGTGACTCAATGCTGACCGTGCTGAAATCGAAAGAAGAAAGGGTCAGGGATCCAGTTAGATTTTTGAGGAATCAACGAATTTCTCGCTCGACCTCTGACCCGCGCGAAACGACCATATTTTTATCATTTTCAACCGACTGGATAAGGTAGACGTAAAGCCCGAGCTTTTTTCAAACTGCCAAAATTTTTGTCTTCTGCTGACGCACTTGGAGAAAAAAAATTCGATCATTTTGTTAGATAAAAGAAACGTTTCCAAACGAAGTCAAGATGGCCGCCAAACGGTTTGTTGGGTCTAGCAAAATGAAATTCGCGCGATCGACAATCGCGACGAGCTAGATACGCATGCAGATGCGCTGATAAATTGGGGGTGGGGAGGGTCTGTCTAGTCTATGCCAGTTTCACTAATGAGGAATTAGTGGTGGGAGGCCAAATCCACTTCCGCTAGATTTACTGGTTGACAATGAGTCATACCCGTCAGTTTGACAAACGCTCGCATAACGAACGAACGAGTGCGAGACTGATCAATCGAGAATCTCGGATTATCGAACAGCAACGAATGACTCCGGGCTGATTATACGTTCGCATTGCCAAGTAGTCGAGTATGCCAGTATATTTATTGATCGATCGCGTAGGCGTCTGTTATAGGCGTCCCCTGCGCGTCCAGGAAGCCTATTGTAACGTAATTCTTGGCACGTGTATAGTCTGAGGAAAAATCAGGAAAAACGTATTTCCTTATACATTCTAAAGGATAAAATCGTTGAATCCGAATGAATCGAGGCGAAAGATCATAAATCTAAAATTAATCGGTGCCCTATGCTCTTGGTGGGGGAAGGTAGGAACGAGAGTTGCGGCATCGGGAAAATCTGCGAGGTGGTTACGCAATTTGCTTTTTAAATCGACGATTATGCGTGACTGCCACGAAACAGCCGAGCGAACGATCCCGAGCGACGTACTACCATGAATTATTCATTGCCAGGGGAAAAAGTATCTCAGTTGAAAACAAGTAATCGCAAGAAGCGCAACACACGCAGCCACCACTGGTACGTAGTTCCTGCCTAATGCATTATACAGACGCGGAGTCTCCATCGCTCTTGACAAAGAGGCGGGATGCTGTACGAGAAGATCGGACGATCGGATCGCCTAAGATTCGGAAGTCAAATAAAATAAATGTCTAATGAAATAAAAGGCTGCTCTTTAAATAGAACGAGAAAGCTGAAGGGGGGAAAAAGGGGGGGAGAACGGCTCGTAAATTGTATCGCAAGGTGGTCCCGTAACATTTGCATGTCGATCGAAAACCGATAGAATCCGCCATTTTGAAATTCGTGTAATTGTCGATATTTCTTGCTGCCTCAACCCTCGTTGGCTGAATTGATCTAAACGAGGGGGAAGGGGTGGGGAGGTGTAAGCTGCCTGGAGACTCATTCCATTGTTTACCTTTCCGCCACAGCTCGAACTGTCTGCCATTTTTTTTTTGTTGAATAAACAATTTTGAGTTTTGAAATATAAAACTGGAGCAAAGCACGTTGGATGATGATGCGTAACAAATATGGTGACGTATTAGAATGTGCAGGGTCATGACGAAGGAATAGAAAAAATTATGGTCGTTGAAAGTATCAGCACCCTCGTGCGTGGAACGAGCAAGGGATGTCAAAACTTCATAAGAAAACAAATTTGGACTCGGCAGCAAAAACGGGGCGTGTAGATAATTTTTGGGTTATTTTTAAACATACTCGTGTCCCGTTCCCGGATGCCTAATTACAATTCTAACCCTCGAGCGCCACCTTGGCACTCTTCTCCGTTCCTTGAGTACCTAACCCATATTTGTTACAGAGCCCTTTGGCCCGTGTTTTCCGATATGTTCGGAATAGAAGGAAGACCCTGACAGAATTATCTTCTGTCTCTTTTCAGCCTTTCCTTTATTCCTTTCCCTCATCGCTTTCTTCACTTTCCCTCAGCGGTTCTTCGATATCCCAGATTTTCCAAGCACGCGCGGCCCGAGATTTGGATAAATAAAAGACGATTGTATTATCGAAGAAGGGAGGATAAAAAGACACGTGGTCAGTTGGGCAGCCTCACTACATAGATTTCTGATACGTAGCGACGCCACTGGTTTCTGATTTTGTTAGTCTCGAAAAATCGTGAGTGAAATTCATATCGGTTCGTTTGATATCGTACGTTGACCTCTTGGAAGGTCTGGCTGTATAAGAAAAATTGCAATAAGAAATTTGCAATAAGAAATTCGCACGTTACGAGGCTTCGTCGACGTTGTCCAGAGACGTGACGTAAATTATCGTTGAATCGACAAGGTGAAAGGGTAAAAGTGAAAACTGAAAAATGAATGATAAAAATAATGGTAAGAATGGGTGGATGAGGAGGAGGGAAATTCTTGGTAATAAAACGAATATCGAAGAATCCTTGTGGCGACCCTTTCAATTGGACAAGGGATGAAAGGCGAGGGACAACCCTAGGCCTTCCATTTCGCGACTTCCCCCTTTAGATGAAATCTCTCGAACAGTGATTCTGCTGTCACGGCAGCACGGGGAACCAATCCTTCTTTCTAATCCTGACTGAGACTGGACCTGCCACGCTCGCGGTCATGATTAACGCCAACGAGATCATTCACAGCTTCATACGCATTTTGTCATTTTCGTTGAAACCATTTTGCTTTTTTTTGTTTTTCTCTTCTTTTTTGTTATGACAGAAATCGATGATCCTCCAACTCGAAGGGACAGAGTGAACAGGCCAAGGCTTATGTATAAGACAGACATTGAGACATTGAGGCATCGACCCCCATCGAATTGGGAAAAAAAAATTTATTCTACCCCATTGCCAAGAAGACTGTACATGATTTTCTTTCTTTTGGTCTATATAGGTAAAATGATATGCTCGGGATGGACAGTTAATTTTATTGGAGGAATTTGACGAATCAAACTTATTCAATGATTGGAACTGTTGCCGGTTATCGTAATGGCGGGAAAAGAGAAGGAACCAAGGACAAATCAAAAATCGGAGCTGAACGAACAAAGAGAACGAGTTGAACGAAGCGAAAAGGCGACGGACTCGGGACACTGTGGTTAACCGTTTAACCACTTGACCTAACCACCAAGAGAGGAACCCCAAAGGGTTTAATTGACCGCAGTCCGGAGTCGCTAGTGCGGAAGAGTAAACTGGCGCGGGGTGTCGTTGCCAGAGATGGTCAGTCTCTGATGGTGAGATACATAGAGAGACAGAGGTAAAAACATGAGAACAAAGAAAGTCAAGCTGGAAACCATTAACGAAAGTTAGTTATCAAGATAGCTGATAACGAGAGTAGCCTACTGGTGAATTGGAAGTGAATTTTCTAGGGCTAGAAAGACAAGACCATTTTCCTTTGGTATAATAAAAGAGGTACTAGAGAATAATAAATAGTTATTAAAAAATGATATTCGCCAAATTGTCGGCAGATCTTACTGTGCGAATTGGTAACGGAGAGGCCAGCAGGCCGTAGATTATTGCGAAAAGTTATTTAATTCAAGCGTCGGTTCCTACCGATAACGCTCCTCACGTATTCCTGAGGGTCGCTCATTACTTTCTTGGGGCTTCTACGTGAGCAGAGCCGTTTCCGGGCGACACCTGGACTCGTTGAGTTAATGGTTATTTACAGTTATGATGAAAATAGACCATAGGTATCAGCAGCGTGGATCTGTCTCGTTGGTTCTTCGTTTCCGGTTCGCTTTTATCGTTTTTCCTTTTAATTTCACGTGAAATAAGGTTCCGTGATAAAGGAACTCAAAAAACGTCATTATCGGGTGGGACCAAGTGTCACGTGGTTTTGCGAAAACTGCAAAGTTGGGATTTTGGACAGTGGAGAAAGGCAATGGTCCAGGAGGTCGCGAAAGGTCACCAGATAATGATGAGATATGCTCGTTAAATAATTATGAGGGAATAAGATGTAATGTACAGAAACAAATGGAGAGGATAGAAGAGCAAGAAACATCGAGAGGAGGTTGTTTTGATTTAGCTGAAATGGCATCGCGGGGGTTGAAGGAAGGGTCGAGGGTCAGTGGCTACCCTTATCTCTTGCATCATCTACCTATTTTTTTAGCGCTGAGTAAATGTACTGACGTCACACCGCCATTTCAATTACCCGAAAATTTCGTCCTTGAGATTAATTACAAGTAGGTTTACTTATTGGAGGCTGCAGCAAGGGTTGGCTGATGTCGAGTACAGAGTAAAAATTCTTGGAATATAATAAAATTGAGGAAAACCATCAGAACTAGGAATACAAGTACAAGGAAGCTGAAGGTTGAAGCCCATCAGAGAGGATGAGCTGTACCAGGAATTGAAACGTCTTTGAAAGATGCTGGGAACAGATATACTCTTTCCGTGACAGTGGAAGAAGAAATAAGGAACAAGGGAAAGTTTGAAAGACGGAAGTGACGTCATGAGCTACGTTACGTTCGTTTACCTTGCTGGATGTGGACTCTTGAAAATGAAGAAATTTATCTCATTGGAAATTCAGCAGCAGCTTCGTAATATCTATTCTAGAATCAGGCAACTTCTGGTGCCCGTCAGAGCAGAGAGTAGCTTCTTGAATCTTCGGTCAAGACCGGAAATATACGGGACCGGATATACTCTCAATGTTTCCAGTCCTTGACGACAGTGCTTTGTACGTTGGAAAAGATTGAAGTCATATACGAGTACTTCTAATCCAGGTTAATTTCATCGACGATTTTCAATTGAAATTTTATTACCCTCTGATATTCCTTAATTGAAACTGATCGATTCTCGTAAAAGAATCTTACTTTTGTAAAATCGTTCGAGTCTTACTCTCCTTCCAATTGTCGTAATCCACTTGTCGTCATATCCGGTGCAAAACTTACCAGTTTCTAATTTCATAAAAGTACATTTTCACTCTTACCCCATTCTTTCCATTTGGACAGATTTTTTGGCTTAGTACAGTTGGCAAATAACTGTACCGGATGCGTCACTGTGGATTTCCTAAAAAGAGCAAAATTCTAGAATCGACTTAATCAATGATAACAGGTCGTTCCTGTTTTTTACAATTTTTTCTTCCATTGACCTATCTTTCTAAATGATCGTTGTAAACTATTTGAAATATACAGTAAATCTAGATTTTCAAAATTACGAATTTTTTTATTACTTCCGGGTAATCTTCGCGAATCACCTTCCACTTGCCTAATTGCAACGTAATAAACGTTTAAACGGACAGAAAGCAGCAGGCACTTAGCTCTAGAGTAAATCTTGATATTTTCAGTCTGAATGTTACGAGCTCAGACAGCATAGTACTCGCGAATCCTAGCAAAATTTTACAGCACGTCCATATTGCTTCTCTTTAAAGTTACCTATCGTTTCGCAAAAACGTCTTTTTTCCCTTTGTTTATCTTCTTCCACAATCCAACTTCACGAACGTTATTATTATTTTTTCTTACTCCGCGCTCTACACTCTCCAGCGTGCTATTTTTATTGAAGAAACTTCCATCCGAATTTCGTCGAAATATCAAAGACTCGGTTGACTTCGTAAAGGAAGTTTCTTAACAGTTCCTGACCCAGATTCCATCTTCGTCAATTGAATCTCCGAAGCCACTGATAACGACGCGACAATTAAACAACCATCAAACATATGGAATTGATTGACAGCCGAATCTTTCGCATTCGACGAACGATACGAAAACTTCTATACAAGACACAGTATAGATTCTAGAAGATATAGTACAGAGTGTAAATTTTAGAGTGCGCAGTGATTGGTATCTACGAAATAAACGAACTCACCCGGTATACCAAGCATAAGCATTAAAAGTTATAGTTTTCCGATACAAATCAGAGCGCATCTTCGGTAAGGGTTTGAAATTTATAGCTAAACTTTACCAAGCAGAAGGTGACATGCACGAGGTTGCGTCGAGGTAGAGATTCGCATAGGGAAGTTCGAAATTAGCGAAGGTACACTCCAGTTGGGTAAATTCCATAAGTAGTTGCATTAGAAGCCCATCGACTGAAGTAAGCCACGTGGCTCGGGAACTTCTCAAGTTATCGTGCTGCAAGGTTGCGCAGCCGAACTTTACGGGACTCTCTACGTGTCGAACGTAATAGACATTTAACCCGGCAATCGCGGGCTTGTACTTCCTGCACACGGCTATAGCTACTTCCTGTAGTCTACACGCCCGGAAGTTCCTAGGATTAAAAGAAACACGCTCAGACAGTAGAATCATTTGAATTCGCATATATTTATTTAATCAAGATAACCCTCTTTTCTTATTAATCGACGAATTATCACAACCCCAATTGAAAAAACGCTAGTACTAATCAACAAAGGCAGATGGCGCTACTTTCGAAATACGACCAAGACAAAATATCAAGTTTACGACCAATTACCCTGAAATTCTCTACAAGAGTAATCGCACAAAGACCGTCAGCCGTGTTACTCTAGATTTTACGGAATTTTCCAGCGCCATCCCTTGGCAAATGAAAAAGGGGTCGACGGAGAATAAGAACCGTACGCGTCGACTGCCGAAGCAACTCCGGCTCACATTTTTTTCCCTTCCCTTCTTTTTCTTTTTCCTCCTACCTTCCTCAAATCCCTTCAGTGGCTTGAATCACGAGCAATGCATAACGCCGTCGGAGCTCTCACGCTTCCACTCTGTTCCACTACGCACGGGATTCTACCACGAACATTTACCTTCAAAGTTTCAGGTGCACGTTCCAGGCCCCTAGAGAGTCTCGCACGTCAGGCAGAGGCAACCCACCCAGCCAACGAAGCAGCTCCGGAGTTGTGACGGCTGCAGTTGCCCAGGCAGACACAGGCTTGTGCATTTGCGTGCTTACGTAGCTGGGATACGTGAGGATTTACACAACGGCAGGGAATTGCCACGACGCCTGATGTCGCTGCAGTCGCATCCGCCATTCCCAGAAATTCCTTGCTCATTCATCTCCAAGGAAATTCCGACGGAAGGCGATGCATTACACCGATACAGATACCATCTGAATTTAGCTGTTATATCCCACTTTAAGATAACTATCGTTAACGCGATAGCTAGTCAATCGAAACACAATTTCGAGTCACTTCAGACTGTATCTCCGACTGAAGTCTTGGAGAATTCAGATGATGCAATTTCCTTTAGGATTTTCGGAGGATTTAACGTCTAAGCGCTTTGCGGATTTGACGAGTCATAATGAATTTTCCTAGAGAATTTGCACCTTGGCAATTTCGAGGGAGAGAACGGGTTGATACGTCTGTGGATAAATTATAGGTTGAGTAATGGTTGCGGTTTCTTGTAGCTGTACGGTATCTTTTTTTATACTTTTTTTTCTGCGACTTTTTTAAGAATTGAAAATTTGAAAGAGCTCCAAGTCGGATGGAGGCGACTATACATTGTTCTTGGTGTTCATAAATATTTACGACGTGTACCTAGGCGTGACTCGTGGCGGGATAATTGAACGGATGGAAGTAGGGTGAATCAACGATCAGGACGGTATTACGAAGACGAACCCTGGGTACATACATTTAAATTGAAAGCTTCTAGGGATTAAGAGAAACTCTTAACGAACTGTAGGACAGATGCGAAAGGTCAGTCTCTCTTTGGTTGAAAGTTTTATTTTTTTTTCTGTCTTAAACGAAAAAGTTTTTTTTAAACTCTTCCGAATCTCGGCGAGGGCTTTTTCCTCCCTTTCCTTCAATTTTAAAGAATAACACCACCGAGTGTAGTACACGAGTTTTATGAGGACCTGACGTAATGAAAGACTTTTATCTTCTTTTTTTTTCCTTCTTTCAGTCACTCGTTAAGAGTTGCTGCGAATCGCCTGTGTTAAGGTACCTGAAAACTTTATACAATTCACACCGAATCGTAGAAACGATTAAAATGCCTTCTGCGTTTTCGACTTACCTTCTTTATCTCTGAAAAAAAAGAAATCCCTAGAGTTTTCTCAAGGAAACTATTATTCTCGGCGTCTCTCGTTTCCTGGCTGTTCGCCGATTTGCGAAAAGACGAAATGGCTCTGACGGTTTAAAGGTGCAAACGGCACGGGTGGTCGAAATAAGTTGAGCAGCCCCCCATAGACACCTCGAAAAAATTACATTCGCTGAAATCTCCCTTGAAAACCCCGTATAGACTATTAGTCGTAAACAAAAGTTTAATTCGCGGGAAATTATAAATAATTTATGGATTACCATACTAAACATTCTTTTTGCGAAAAAATAAATATACCCACCCTTTGGATTCTTATTATTACCATACTGTCGTGCGATCGATAACTATCGATTGACCTATCGATTCTCCTTTGTAGATTTTCAAATTTTTTTTCCTTTCTTCTACCTTTCCACCGTTCTCTTTGCCTCTCGTTCGGATAAGACTCTCGCGAGACTGTTCTCGCGACGAAAAAAAATCTCCTTCGATATTTTCCCCGAAATTCGTCGCTATATAAAAATGCCAATCTAACGAATCCCCATACATTTTATAGCAGTGGTTTTTCGGCTGGCTAAGCGAGAGTTACGGCGAACGTAGAACGGTGGCTGAGCCAGCGGCAACGCAATAAAGAGCGGCAAAGTAAAGGCAGCAGGTCGCCGAGGCGGATTCGCCTCTACGATGTAAATGCGAATACGGCAAAGGCTCTAGTTTGCTTATCCTGCATGCCGAAGGATTGGAAGGATAAACCGTAACGATATTTCGCGACAAAAATCGCAACAAAGAGCATCACGAAGGCCGCGCGAAAGGTAGAAAAGCCTTTTATAAACTAATATACGAATAGAGTACGTGGGTCAACGTGGCGCGAAGCAATAAGGCTATAGAAATTCAAAAGGATGACGCACCAAAGTGACTTAAAGGAGAAGAAGGGATTAAATCATTAGCGAAATCCCATATAGATAGAGATGACACCTTGATGAGTTTCGTTCTTGCATAAATTATGAATTATATTAAACTGCCATCTCTTGGTAGCGTCCATTATTAAATCGTTGAATAAGAAATCCCGTTACGGTATGACGCAAGACACAGCCCGTACTCTGAATTCCTTCAAACATTTTTTTTCTCCAATTTTCAATATATCAATATACAATTGTATTATCTCTGTTCCCTTACGTCATCCGTACCAGATTACTGAACGTAGCTTAGACAGCGGATAGCGAGTACTTGGAAAAAATCCACTTGAAAGAGGACGACACTGAGAATTAGTCGGAAAGATTTTCCATTAAACGGAACATTGATTGATTGCCGGAACTAAAGTTCCCAGAGATTTCCATCGTGATAAATGGATATTTTCAAATGGTTCGCCAGTCTTCCGGAATCTCGAATGGATCAAGATACTGACAGGGCCTAACGAAAGTTCTTGAGCTCTAAATTCCTCCTCATCATCGCAACCACCTTAATTGCGCATTGTGTCTTTGGCTCCAAAGAAATTTGATTCTCGATTATTGTTATTGGACGATGGAGAGCAGATACCAGAGATAAGAGGGATCGCTTTGGGTATAGTACTGTAAGGTATAAAAATCTATAGTAAAAAATTGTGCTTTTTCTATCAGAATTTTTCATATCCACCTTCCTATGATATTTCGCGTCCAGCCAGTAGACAAATATAAATATAAATATTCCTTGATGATCCCAGATCGGATGGTGGGGCTATGTAGGTATCTGAGCTGCTAGAGTTATATTATTGTGGTCGTGTCTGAAAAATCATATTGAGGACTGGTGGAAGGAGGAGAAACGAAAGAGGAAAGAGAGTGAGAGAGAGAGATGGAGAAAGAGTGGAGTATGCAAACAGAGAAAGCAATGTGATATCGAAGAGAAGCCCATTCCTGCTGGTTCTCGAAGGGTCCTCCCTATACTTGGCTATATCGAAATAAGGGATTGGGGCCCATCGGAAAAAAAAGGGACCACCAGAGCCAGAGAGCAAGGGTCCTCTCGTGCCGCAAATTGAAAACTAGTGTTATCGTTTCATTCGCCGGCAGTGCGAGAGAAAGGGAGGATAATTGAATGGAGAAGGTACTCGTCGTCTTGAAAAGCTCAAGCTGCGCCACTTCACCTATGACCCTTTCGGAAACTGTTGGAATAATATTCTCAGCCACGAATCGAGCAATTCGCGTCAAGCTGGGCTCAATAATGAAATTCAATGATGGTGGGGGAGTAGGTTTGGAGGGTGGGGGAGTAGGTTTGGAGGGTACCGAGGAGATAGGGATGGCATGATCGGATCAGTAGGGTATTCGAATTCTTTCGCTTTTTTTCGAAGACATTCCAAGGAAAGGTGCGTCGGGATGTTTCTGTTCGTTTTCGCGTACGCCATAGTCATGGAGATTGACAGACGGTGTAGGACTGAGAAGTTACTATGAAAAAGTTACGTCATTCCACGTGTCAAGCTGGTGGCACAAAATTATAATTTTATACGAGACAAAGTGAGTAGAATCGTCCAATAAATAATCAATGCCCAATATTAATTTTTTAGCTTAAAACTAACTCCGAATTTTGATATCTCTTTTCGATTTTCCTTTATGGCGGTGTTAGCTTGAAGGAGGTATATCGCTGGTATATCCAATAAAATATATAAAAATTTATATAAGTACGAAAAGTATATGCATCTTCCTTCACACATCGCATATCCAGTCGCCCAGATCATCTCTTTATTTTTTTCAGAGTATCAAAGAACGTAGAAAAATTGTGCAATAATATTAGGTGACTGCATTACCGACTTACATTTTTTGCCTAAATCTGCAATACCGACTGGCTCGAATAATACCCAAGATTTCTTAAATTTCAATCCATAGATGATGTTATTTAATAGAGTCAGAGCTTCACCGTAGCGAAACTCTCTTGCCAATCGAGATTCGATAAAACGCCTTTCCCCATTTCTCGACGCCTTCGTGGAAATTCCCTCGTTCCTGAGAAACTGAGCTTTCCTCTGATGGTTATGCGAAAAGCAATTCGTCGCCCGTGCCGGGATGGTTGTGGATTCTGTAAACCTAATACAAATCCATATAGGAGAGAAAGGCACTCTTACAACTCATTTAAGACTGCCATATAGCAGCTGTTACAGCATATACATATAGCGATATGGCAGCTGTTCATATTACAACAGAGATTCCGCCGCAATATCCCGCCAAGTTTTTCCCACTTTTAAGGCTAAAACATTCCCATGACATTTCAGGAAAATATTCCTTTTTCTTTCTTTGCCTCTTCCGCCTCTTCCCCCCTCTCTCTCTTTCTCTCTCTCTCTATCCCCCTTCGGAATTTCACTCTTATCACTTTTATCACATCGACGCGACGTTACGCTTCATTTCCGGGTAGTAGCGGTTTCTCTTTTATATTTATCTTTATCTTTATCTTTACGTTTACGTTTCTCGCAAGACACCGTGGCTGAAAACCGTGGCCCCAAAATTCGCCGTGGACTCGAAGGAATTTTGAAAAAAGAATTTTTAATCCAGCTGCCCCAAAAATGCCAAAATAACGTACGACCACGTTCAAGCTAATACAGCCAGAAATGAAATGTATTTTCAAGCGCATTGGGCAACGAGAAAATGTCCTTTTCAATGTAATATTCCAGTTCCCAGCAGTACCGCAAAAGCATACAGAACGAATCACACAACTCCCATTCAGTGTCTGCCTTCAGGCAAGCGGACAGTCGAGAGTTAAAAAAAAAAAGGATAATGAAACGTCAATGCGGAGAGTGCAAACCACAATGGCCGCCGCAACTAATTAACGTACGCAGAGTGTACAATACGCAAATCACGATTATTTGTCCGATAAATTTGTACCTGTATAAATACTATTTACGTACCCACAATGCCTCGCGACTCTCGACAGTTTTCAATTGAGCATAACGCAATCGGACCAATCAATATTCCTGAAAATCGCGCGTCTTTCAAATTCTCAGTGTACCTTTCCTCTCGATATGTCCCACACAGCATCCCGTTTCGAAGTATCTCCCCCATCCATCTCGCATCTGAAAATAGCGAGTGCCACGACTCGGGATCGATAAAATACTCTCAGGAGCGGGAATCGGCTCCTCGGAGTAAATCCTTGAGGAAGTATTTAGTCCGGTAATCCCAGTCGATAGGATGTTCCGGACTTCGGATACGAATGGAGAAACCGAGAGAGCGAACGAACGAGGAGAGACGGCCATTTGTAAGCCAGGCTTGATGTGGCCGATTCAGACTCCAGACAACTCTTTACATGTCGGACGCGTAGTTGGGGTGGCTTATTCGCTACCCGTAATGGCTTCGATCCACGGGAACAGTAGCGGGGTAGCGCGTTAACTTATCTACCCTCGAACGAGAGAGATTTTCGAGGGGTGTTCGAGTGTTAGGTTAGGAGTGTTGCGGTGCAACCCTATCCCTGTCCATATCCCCTAAATGCCATGTCTATTTGAAATACCTTCGGAAACGGATACGCTTCGATTACCAGGAACGGGTTGGATATGGGCAAAAGATCTTTTGGGTTCTAGTTCACGTGCACTCGTCACTTCCGGTTCGACTTTACCTACTCTGTTTCTCGATTCTACATTACCGACAATCCTGTTGATCTTGCTGGTAAGACAATCTGACCTAACCTCATTACTCAATAACGACCAATCTCTTTTAGGTTATGGCATTTAATGACTGTAAATGAGACAGTGGATCGTAACGGCACTTATTTTTCAATCCCGATCCATTATTCGACTTAGTTACTGGAATTGTGAGATCTTTCTGGTTTTTTGTGGCGGATGAAAACTAATATTTAAACGTGGATCAAGGTAAATGGCTGCTATTACGAATACGTCGGTAGCTCCTTGAACGTGAATAAAATTCAGCAGAAGCATTGAGAGAGGAGTCTATGAATAAGAAAGCAGGCGGATAATTCGCCACGCAATTTCAACGATCCCTCGTAATTAGAAAAGTTCATTTTGCTCTGTGCCTAAGACGCTCAGTGTGCTCTCGCGGTATCGCGAACTCGTAACGTTAGTATACTCTGGTCTCGACAATTTCTGACAACTTTTTTTTACACGTATGAAAAGTTTCGATCGTATCCGCTGCCACTTAAGGCGAACAGAATTTAATCTTGGAATCTTTGAATTTTCGAATCCTCGCATATTGGCTGTCTTGAATTTTCGTGAAATAAATACGTCGAATCGAAATGAGGAAGATACGTACGTTTGTTTATACGTATAATCAAAGTTTTGAATTTTGTCTTATATTTTGGACAGAGCTTACTTATATTACGGCCTACCCTATCTACGTGGAAAGCATTTTTACGGTGTAGACAATTGAAAATTATTACAAAGATTCATTAGTCATTTCTTTAAAGAGGCCCATTAATTACCACCAGACAGTAATGGCGGGTGATTAAATCAAGCGAGAAGAAAGCTACTATTACCCATGCATTATTAATCGTTCAACGAGACTAATAAATTAAAATTATCCAATAGCACGGATTTCCGTAATTTGGGTCCGGACAGTCCCAATTGCTTTTCTTCTTTAGACCCACCGTTACCTCGAGCTATCGCATTAGCATGAGAACGACGATATCGATTAGATCAGAAACATTTTTAAAAGTGCAACCACCTTAAGATACTTCGCTACTTCGATCGATACCCCGTGGCAATTAAAATCGATCTGACTATCGATACAATCTTATTTCAATAATTCGAATTTCAAACGACAACGAATTTTTATCAGTGAGAATTTGTTTTATTGCCATAAAGAACAGGTCATTGGTCACTGGTCACGGGGTTACCTACCCTTTTCACTTTTCCATCACCTTCTCCCCTTCCGTTGAACTCGCCCAAGCAGTCTCAGGGATTTCCATTCTTTTTTTCACCCCCAAACTATTTGTCCAAAGGGACAACGGCCTGGCATCGATCCAAAGTGTTTTTAACGAAACGCATAATTTATATGTCTCTTTATTTATCAATGCCAAAGTGAATCGCGAGGTCGAAAGATCTATTTCGCGAAACGTCAAACGAAGATGAATCCCCCCCTAAAATTTCCAGTAAAAATACAGGAAGAGTCCAAAATAAAAAAACCTAGAACAAAGGTCGACGTATGACTATCGACCCATAGCCCAGGTTGTTTATAAAAAATTAGGGAAAAATTAGGTCAATCAAGAAAACGTAACACGAACCAGATAGTATGGACCAGATGACGTAACTCTGTCTAGTGATGCTGGGGATTTACAATAAAATGCAAAATGATGCTCGGAATCTCAAGTATCGGCAGAGCGACGTGCCCTTTTCAGAATGAAGACAGCCAAGCGCCATTAGCGCCATTTCACGTAAACCTTTGATCCTTAGCACACAGCGCGGCGAAATGCTCGCAGGACCGCATATTTCTACCGATTTATACAGAATTTCCATAGCTCAGATTGCATTTTACTTTTAAATCTTCAGACCGCGACACCGAAAATATCGCCGCTTTATAAGTTATGGCATCGCGATCGTCCACTCTGATATTCAATCTCGACGTGAAATTGCTTGGCCTTTAACCTTGAAGTGTCCCCCCTCCCCCTCTTCACCACCCCTCGTATTATCTCAGAACAAGAGCCAAAAGAATCTCTTGCCATACACTTACGACTCTTCGATAATTTATTTCGCGAGCCTTAAATTCTTCATATAACTTCAAAACGTTATAAAAATATTGTTATTAAACTTTTTTTTCTTAATTTCCAACCTACGTATTGCACAATTTCAAAATTTCACTAAATTAACTCTACGGGCTTGGTACATCTTCGCTGTACGCGTTAGTGCCTCTCCTTAGACGTATTAATGCAGAGCGAAGATTTTCCCAGATGAGTATCGATACTATCGAATCGATCGATATACCTTGAACAACGCTATATAGGTATCCCAAGATTAAACAGGTTCGCTATAATCTACGTAGCTCGCGCATTATCTCTCGCGAGTTACTGCTTATTAAAATCGATATTTACGAACACAGCATCCTCTATACGAGGATGCATGTCAGGAAGGAATATGGCTCTTTGGAATATCGAAATCGATGTACTCGCGTGTTACCACTATCGAACTGAATGGCGTCAAAATTTAATGAATATTCATAATTTCTGATACCTATTTAATTAACGATAATAGAAAAGATCGCTAGTGAAAATCTGATAAAATATTGCGACCTCATTTTGAAATGTACTTGGTATTTATAATACGACTTTTGGTAGCATAATTCTATATTACATTACGTAATGATTCAAGTGGTCCATTCAATCTGTAATAAAATTACTGCGGATGCTGTAGTTTCTTAAGAACAATTGAACCTACGACCTATGATCTCCACGCAGCATCCTACTATAGTAATCCTGTACAGGCTGTACCATTATTCTGCATCTAGTATACGAAGTAGGGAAAGACGTCTTCGATGAAAGACGCAATGGCCGACGGGTACTGAAAATTCAAAAGTACTGCCTGAAGTCACGCGCCACGGAGCTACGACGTCTTTTGGCATCGTGAAAAGAAAGCCCGAGACTTTAAAACCGAGGAAATGAAATTATACGCTCTAATTGAATCGCAGGGAATGTGCCCTGGTTCGCCCTCTCGCCAAGTACTTGCAATTAGTAATGTAATGAGCTAACCTCCGCTAATTACAACTCCTTCCGTTGGTAAGCTTCTGATATTTCTGTTTCTTCGTTCAGGAAATGCCTGGGAATTATTTCGCTTTAACAACGCACCGATCTTCGTGGCAACGCGCCGCCATTGGTAGGAAGCTCGGGAGGAGTCCATTATCAGGAATACCGTCGACTCTTTCGAAATTGTCATTAATCTTCGAGAAATTTGCATTTGGAATTTCGAAATCGAAAAGTCAAGGCGAGGCGTAACGTTGAAATTCAAATAACGTGCAACGAAGATAGAGGGCTGCCGTCTGATAAAGGAACGACGCGCATAGGTATACGATCTGCTCTGGAGTTCTGGAAGAAAATGGAGAAAACTCATTTCAAGGTAAAATTACTCCGTGCTGAAATACTAAGCGCGAAATATGATTAAGGGATGAACGTAAAATGCTTCACCCTGTTGTAATTCACGATGGAATCCAACGGCAAGTCTGACGCGAGCGAATACCTAGTAACTGTTGACATCCAGAGCTAACTTGAACGTCACGAGTTCCGTGAGCGTCGCGACGCTTTATTTTATGCGGGACATCCATCGCGCGAGATACACTCTGATAGTAGTAAACGGTCGCCAATTTTTCAAGAATCGCCAATGCGATTGAGTCTAGCCAAAAAAAGATTTATAATACCCTACAGAATCTAAATTTCATTAAACTCGTTACGATTTCTGAAACAGGAAGAGAATTTTGAGTGACAAAAAAAAATTTCTCTCCAACCCATCAAGTCCCTGTGCAATCATTAAATTATAATTGTCACTCCGGAACGTTACTGCTAATGACTAGTATTGCACGGCCAATATTCGCTATTAATTTAGATTTAGATTACACTGGCGTTTCGGTCATTTCAATTATTCAAATTGAGCTACGCAGTTTGTGCTTCATTAACGGTATATGCACTTTATATTCCAGGTACATATGTATCTTTGATATATCGATATTTACACGCGCCACAATTTTCTAAGGAATCAATAACCAGAATTAAATTGGGCTCGACAATAAACAATATCACAAATGTACATTCTATAAATGAAAACAGTCTCTACTCGTTAACCAGTATTGAAATAAACATTGGACAAAAAAATCAATCACGCCCCAAAGCGTTTACCTATAGGCAAATCGATCAGAAGTCTGCTTCCTGTCAATTCAATTGTTTATAAGTAATAAATAATATGTATTTCCGTCTAAATACTCTTGTCGACAACAGTGTTAACCGTTGCGATCCTAATTGCCGGTGGATTAGCAGCGTGAAATATTAAGCGCCTTCTCCTGATCCTCGGACGATAAACCCTAATTACTTGTGTCGCCTACATAAAATGAAAAGGGTCAGCAGCCCGGTTGTAAACAAGTTTTACGAAAGACCAGCTTGAACTCGTCACCGGAAAGAATCCGACAAGTTTATATGCGTTTGCATAAAGGACGTCGTAAACCTTAATTCATAAAACGTATATACAGTTATAACGAAATACATATATACAAGAATAAAACAAAACACAAGTCACGTTACCTAAAAATCATCTAAATACCTAGTCTTGTAATTAGAAACAATTTTATTGACATTTAACTACTTACCCGCCATTTTCAATCTTCCCATGATCCTCTGCTCGATCTAATTAACGAAAAAATCTTGAAAATTCCTAAACAATGTATTTCTAATTTCGTAAATAACACGATCAATGTACAACACAAGCTTTGCAAGGTTAAGTTGTAATCTCCACGAAGGATAAAGAGTCTTCTTACCGACTCAGCCAATTTGACGTCTGCAGTATCTGCACTCGTCCTGGCAAAATTAGAAACACAAAATTGCACTGGCACGATAGTGCACTGTGACCAGTCTTTCGTAGAAATGCAATTACGCGTTTGCCAGAGGGTATATACCAGTCTGTGACTATACGACTATAGAGACGTACGAAAGATACAAAAGAAGCAAAACAGTCACATCGTAAATGATGGATACACGTTTAAATTAAATTTTCCCAGCCGTCCAGTTTCTCTTCACGGAATCAGCAAAGTAAATCAAGAAGCTGTGCAGATACTCGAAGAACTCTGCGAATAAAATCCTCTGTGAATTATTATACTTTTAGTCAAGAGTCAAGCTCCGACGCTCTCCTGGGTAATATTCTCGAAATCAGATACTGGCTCAGCATTCCTGCCATTGGAAAAAAAATTAACCAACGCCAACCGCTGCGATTATTCGATTGTAAACGACCGTATAAAATAATGTTTACACGATAGCGTTATCCTGTCAAGAAATATTGACTGGGAAAAAGCATCGAAGTATGAAACTCTCAAGGATCAACTTCTCCTGCGGTACCTTAAATATATTCCCAAGAGAGTTTTCAGGCTGTAAGTTTTAAGCACGCGAGATAGCAGGCTAGTACCACTACACGTACCGTCGCACGTTGTTACAGCCATTTGTTATAGCTACGCCGGAGGGACGTGAAAAAAGAAAAACAAAGGTTCGTTCCTGCATATCTGCTCGCAAGGGATGCAAATCAATTTCAATGCACGTATCTCTTTACTGGCGCTGTCGTTGTTATTGATTTTCAATTTTTGTTTCAGCACTAGTTAAAATCCGTAACTTTTCGAATTTTATTAGCTATGCCGTTGGATTATGATTTATGGGACAAGTGAAAAATATTAGTGAAATATTTTCCGCGGTGATGAAGTGTACTGTATTTTAAAATCATGGCGAATGGTAATGATAATTCGGCTTATCGGCTTCGATGTGGGGTGCCGTAATTCCGTGTGACCTTTGACCGAATTTATAACAGGAATACCAATTAGGATTGGGAACGGCGGGAATGGGAATGCTCACTTTGAAATTTGAGGGTACCCACTGTTAATTCTTCTTGGCCTCGTTACGGAACCAGAGAGTAATAAATTAATAACCGAGAGAAATATCGTCGAACCTAGAGAAACACCTTCACCCCACCGGAAGCCGTGTGTTCCGACGCGATAAAGCCTCTTGCCATCGTCACGTAACACTAATGACTCTAATCCTCATTTAACACTTTATAGTTCTCACAATGAAAACCCCTAACGGTATACCATAGCGCAAACTCTTACACGACTATCTCATAGTTCAATTTGAACTTGGCGTCATCTGCCATTACGCGTGATTCTATTAGTTTCTTGCTGCCTGAGAAAATTTCAGTATTTTACATCAAAAATTTCCCCCAAAAAATTCACCCAGTACGTGAAGGGCAAATGAAAATCGACCCTGGCAGACGTAGAGGTTCCTTCTTGAAAAAGCAAAGAATCAACCAACCCTTAGGATAAAAAGATCATGATAGGCATGAGCAAGGAGCTAAAGAAAGAACGAACGGAAAGACGACAGAGAGAGAGAGAAGGGTGCAAGATAACTGGAGTAAGGATCGATAGAGAAAGGTTTTCTCGAAAGTAAACAAGAAACGAAGCGGTCCTCGTATGGCGGGCAGTTAGTGAAGGAAAAAAAAACGGGCTGACTATATCTCGATCAGATTGCTTAGGGTCCGAAGTAAGGATGCTGCATGGTACGACGAAGCTTTAGTAGGAAATTGGGGGAAGGGGGTACCGTAGTAGTGATCTGATGATGCGGTGATACTTCAGGTCGAGGAAAGATCCATCATCTGATTAGCGCCGGTGGTTGATGGCCTTGAGGTTAGTGACGGTCGAGTCAGCGACGTGCCAAAGCCTGTCATAATTTTTGTCATCGGGGTAAACGCGTTCAAAAAGCGTAGGGACGCTTGGCTGTGTAAACGCAACCGGAAGTATACGTGTTGTAGGATGAAATGGTACTAGGAATCTTATTCCTGGCCTTTTCACTTCAATCAAGACTCTGATCAATGAACGCAACGAAAAAAAAGAGTTACAAGGAGGTTACAAATAGTGTATAGCACGTTACTTTTCCTTCCACGACGCTGATCAACCTTTACGATCGTATCTCTGTCTCCCATGGCTGGTATTCCGCCAATTCTTGGGATTCCTTATCTATTGAATTACTATCCATGAGGACCAGTTCGATAGGACGCGATATGGGACAATAAGATACCATACGATACAATACGATACTGTGCGATGCCATAGAATATGAGAAGACACAAAACTGACATAGTTGGGACGTCCTCGTGAAGAGAAATAGCAATCTGCCTCGATACAAAATTTCATGAATACAATATTGATCGTAGAATGGCACAAAATGAGATATTCTCCGGGACACAAGTTGCTTAGAATTCGAAAAAAAAGATTGCTACCATGCAGACTGATTTCGTTTTTTTGTCTGATATAAATAAATAATTAGCTGCGGGTAATCAGTAATAATTATCCGTGCGAATAATTCTGATTAGCGTGTTTGGTAGGAAGTGTCCTGAAAAATTTATAACGGAAGTACAAAATAAAGGAATGCGAAATAATCATACTTGTCATACAACGTGACACTGCCTGTGGAACATAAATTTTCACCACTGCTAATCTAGCAGATTTTTTTTCTCGTCGAATTTACCGCCTCTGCGGATTTCACATAAGCCCCACAGATTTGGTTATTCGCGTCCTGAGCGCAACGTATGACTGCGTAGTAATGCTTGATCCTTTTCTAGAATAAAGGAAAAAGTTACAGCCTTTTTAAGTACTTCATTAGTCACGTTGATTGCTGATACTATTCAAGCCTTTTTGAAGGACGTTCTCCGGGTTCTACTAGATGGTCAATGGAAAGGATTACCCCTTTGATGTGTTTTTGAGAATTTATAGAAGAAAATATAGCTATAATAAAGTACGTAGAAAAATAAATATTTGTAGTGAAGTATCTAACGGATGTACGTCGTTTCATAAGAATCACTTATGGCTAAATAATATAGGTAATACAAAAAACAATGTAACAATACATATTAAAGTTGTCAAATAAAATACTCATTTTAAATTATCAAATTTTCATTGAACTCTTCTGGTGACTGGTTGTGGTGCTGCTATTCCAAAATCATTTCAGATGCCGCAGCAGGTTGTGTCTTCTCACTGGAAATATCATTTTTGTCGTACCCTTCAGACTTACCCTGGCTGTCACTTCCAACTACGTCCAACTGAACTTGGCTACAGGTAACGTCCTGGACTTCCTTTGACTCTTTTGCAGGTTCTCCATTTACATCTGCTCCTTCCTTTGCAGTTTCTGATAAACTGTCTTCTTTGGATACGTCTTTGGATTGAAAGAACTTTCTGTGACGATCTCTCAAGTGTTTCCTTAATTCGTAAACATTAATGAATTTCTTTTTACACCTGTCGCAACAAAGCGTTAGAGGTTTCTTCGCGTGCAATGCTATGTGTCGTTTAAATGCAGAAGAAACTGTGAAACTGGCTGAGCATTCGTTACACTTGTACAATTTTGCACTGGTATGGGTCGAAGGATGATCATGGCGAATTTTCCTCTGATTAAAAGCTTTACCACAGAAAGGACAAAGAAGGGTTTGATCGTTCAGCTGAGTTTTTAAACAAGATTGTTGACTCAATTTTTTGTCGTAGGATCCCTTGACATCATCGATTTTTCCATGAACTTTAGTAATGCACTTTTTTGGAAATTGTGCCTTACAGTACTTGCAGGTTACTATCGCCAATCGATCATGTATCGTCGCGAGATGTGCGTCCTGCTTGCTTTTGCTACTGAAGACAAGATTGCAGGTCGAGCAGGTGAATGGAGGCTTGCTTGAATGAATTGATCGATGAGTTGATAACAATGGCTTCTCGTTGAAGTGACGATTAATGTGTCTCTTCAAATCCTTCTGTAATGTGAAGGACTTTGGACAAAAGGAACATCGGTAGGACTTCAAGTCACTGTGTTGTTCTACGTGAACGAACAGTAACGATTTGTCATTGAAGACTTTTTTGCAGACTAAACAGGAATATTCATTTTGACTAGTCATGTGTTCCTGTATATTGTGTTTCAGGACAGTTGGCATCGACGCAAAATTTGATTTGCAGATTGTGCACTGGTAGAGATTTAAATTACCATCAAGTATCTTAAGCTTGGTGCCTGGACTTTCTGTATCAGCAAGTATTAGAAATTCTTCTTCCTTTCTGATTTCTTCAACGAAATACACCTCTTGATACTCTCTGGCTTGTCCACTCGTTTTGAAATCCACAATGTCTTCAGACGCATTTGTCTCGTCCTTGTGTGTTTTATTCGATAAGCACCACAACCCTCCGTCTTTAATTATGTCATCTTCCGGATTTTCCTCGTCGGACACGTAAATAATATCAATTGTATCATCAGTTTTAGAATGCGTGTCAGTGATACTTTTCTTCTTATCAGCAAGATTTTTGGGTGCTTTAAATTCTTCAGCTACAACTTGTATATGATCTTCTTCGGTGCCTAGATGAAAATCAAATTTTTCTTTTTCAGCTTTGTCATTAAGATTTTTCTTGAGATCATCTATTGCTTCATGCAGAACAATTTCACTGTCAATAGAAGATTGCTCTTTCTCATTATTTGTTTCTTCGTTTCCTTCAAGAATGGACAGCTGCAAACCATCTTCTGTTTGTTTAGCTCTTGAATCAATGCCATTTTCTTGAACAGTTTGAGTTGGCATGGCTGCGTCTTGAGCAGTAGTATCATTTGTTTGAGAAACTCCCGTTCCCACAGATACTTGCTCTTGTATTTGTTCAATGTGTTTTTGATCTATCTCAATATTGTTACTGACATTGTCATTAATTGCCAGTATTTTAATCAAGTGATCTTCTACAGAAGCTTTTCCTCCTGCTTTCTGAAAACTTACATTATTTAAACATTCACTATCATCTTTCATTGTGGAAACTTTGTTTTTCTTTTGACTGTGACAGTACGTTTTTTCCGAAACGCAGCTTGAAGGAATTTTTCTTTTCATCAAGTTCATCGCCATTCTATTTCTAGTAGCACCATCATCGTTACTACTACTAGTAGTGCTACTTAATTTCTTTAGCGGAAATACTACAATGTCTTGTTTGTCTTCGTTCTTACTCCTTGAATTCGCAGTTGCCCTACACGTACTTACAGGTACAACTTCAACGTCTTCCAAGTTTTTAATAATCTCCGACAGTCTTTCCATATCAACTTTACGTTGCGCATCGCGCTTCCTTTTCAAAGCATCTTCCACTTCAATTCTAACTTCCTCAGAGATGTATTCGACGAAATAATCGTCTTCGCTGTCATAATCGTTGTCCGCATTGGCGTTCTCTTTGTTAGTTTTATAACGAGTATCGTCAGATTCAAACGGACCGCCATAAATATCATGATGTATATATTCATCAATCCCATAACGAGCCCCCAAATTACCTTCAGTCATCATCTTGTAGAATTTCTTTAGCTTTTTATTTGCCGATTCGCACTGTTGTTTAAAGCAGTAAAACGAATCCGCCAGAAAGATACACTTCTTACACATCATTTTCGGGAGTTTATCATCTTCCGAAATCTGAAATTCCAAACAAACATTAAAAGATATAAAAGCCACAACGCTTCGCGCTTATACAGATTTCTTATGATTAACTACTAATGCCAAAATTAGAAATCATTCCAAATATTTGAAAGCTGCAGCTCTTTCGAATCCTGATTTGATGACAGTTCAAACGACTTTTTTATACAAAAGCAACCAAAGGAGAAATACAAAGAAAAGTGGCGTACAACGAAAAATTAGCATTGAAGAATTCCTTTAAGGGAATGTATGAAGAACTGGACAAAATATCTATAATGAACAAACTAACCTTGAAGTGAATAGAGGCCATAATTTTCTTTGGCAAATTTGATACGTGCTGTCCTTTCGAAAAGATGGGCAGCAGTTCACCGTCAGCATTCAAACATGTACGACATATTCTGTCGAATACGTTGGACGGTAAAGACGTCATTGTTGACAACCACCTCTTTGGTCCTCTTGAGATAAAAAAGTATTTAACAACAATAACAGTTATACACTATATAATATAAAGCGCGATCAACGCAGATCAGTGCAAATTAGAACGTGCGTGCCATTATTTCTTTGGTATGTCCATGCTGAAACTAGCGGCAAGTAAACGTAACAGAGGCAAAGATCAGTTTACACAGCGACGACAGTTAGAACGATAGACGTTAAATTTAGTACGTAATGAATATAGAAAAATTCGAAAATATTTCAATTAAAAAATCGACTGAACAGTTATACCCCTTTTCTTTTTCTTTGTCTATATGGTTTTATTATCTGAATCGAGGTCGTTCACGTTGAACAGCAATAATTGTGAACTCGACTAAAAGCCATGCCATGAACATAGGCGTCGGTTTTCCCCTCCATGTAAACTGGAAGTCGACGTCGAGGTCGAGGAACGAAGAGTCGATTAGTAGCGTCGTAGCGACCGTCAGAAGAACGCCATGTTATACTGTAGGTGGTGTGGTGCGGGGTTTACGTGTTGTTTCGTTATTTTCCAGTAATTCTACTCAATTATTTATTTCTATTGAACATTCTGAAGAGTGTGTAGTGCGCGTCCGTCTTTATTTCCTTGAGCCACAGATAAAGATACGTTTTCGTTAATGTGCGCGGGGTTAAGTTGCTTTTTTCTGTGAGCGGTTCTCGTGCTTTACTGGACACTAGTAGTTCCTTGGACTTCTTTAACTGCCTTGTAAATTGTTTACAAGGTGCTCACACCGTCTTGCCGGGTGAGCGATTATTCTCAAGGGCTGTGTTTAATCATAGAGCTGCAATTTCCCTTTCAGGGATTCGCTGTGTACTGTTGCGGGATCCTGTGCTTCCTTAGTGCAACCCTTTGTCACTTTTTATAACCTGACACGCACCCGAAGTTTGTCTGCTCCTCGTGTAACATGTCATTGGGACTTTGACATAATATTCAACGGTAACCTTGTTTTCTTTTACTTACGTTTTCATTCGTTATCATTCTTTTACTTACGTCTTCTTCGCATTAGTGACCTAAGATTCCTTGAATTTGCGTTATTCTTCAAATCACAACGTACATTTCCATTGGTACCACCTCGTTCAAAACAAGACAATTTTTTTGTTTCTTACTCTGACGTTAAATCTGTACAGTGCGTTACAAAGTTTTCTTTTTTGTTTTAAAAATTTTTAACGCATATGATAATGAATAGGGAATTAATAATTTTTATGCGTATGTTGATGGTAATAACCAAATTCGTTGAAGTAGTACTTTATGCTTTCATTATTAGTAACTTATCTTTGTTGCAGACAATAGAGCAACTTTATGGATATTCAAGTTGTTTGTCATTGTTAATATAAAACTTAGTTGGCATATATTCATATATATGATTGAGATTAAAAATATGGTGTATAAAACTTCCGAGTATACCATACTTGAATAAAATAAAAAGTTTGCTTACACTTGTCTTGCGTTAAAATATTTCTTTTGTGTCTTGTGAAAGTTGCGTCTTGTTACTTTTGATATAAGTTTACGTGACTTTGGTCGATAGCATAGAAAAACAAATTTCCATGTGCGTTACACATATTTCAGGAAGCGAGTTAACTAGAAGATATTAGAATGTGGCCATCACAGAGTAATAATTCTACCGGCAGTGGCGTAACCACTGCACAGAACCTTCGCACATTGGGTATGACATCTGCTATAAGCGTAGCAGAACCTAAGCCTAGCGATCTTACCAGGACAAATGAATTAAAAGAAGCTTTGAAACCTTACAATGTTTTTGAATCCGAGGAAGAACTTAATCATAGAATGGAAATTTTGAGGTATTTAATCGTACAAGAACTAAAATTTGTATACCAGGCAAAGTATCAATAAAAAGTAAAGCAGGGTAACATCAAATGAATAACCTTTTGTCTTCGATCCCATAGCAAATTAAATACTCTGGTTAAACAATGGATAAGAGATACAAGTATTGCCAGAAACATGCCACCAAACGTGGCAGAACAAGTTGGTGGGAAAATTTACACTTTTGGATCATATAGATTAGGTGTTCATCACAAAGGAGCAGATATAGATGCCCTATGTGTAGTTCCACGTCACATATACAGGTCGGATTATTTTACATCGTTCTTCGATTTGTTAAAGCAACAACCAGAAGTTACAGACTTACGGGTAATTAATTAGAGTTATTAAGAAGACAAATTAATTCTCATAAAAATAAAGCATTTCGCTAAAGATTTGTTTCTTTACTTTTAGGCAGTCGAAGAGGCATTTGTCCCCGTTATAAAAATGAATTTCGATGGCATCGAAATTGATATGCTATTTGCGAAGTTAGCACTTAAGGAAATTCCGGATTCCATGGTGAGTGACAATAGTAACCAATAAAATGATAAACAATAATCTTTGATATTTAATGGTAGTAGTAATACAGGTTGTGTCTCGTCATTTTCAGCAACTCCATATTTCCCTCTATCCCCAAAAAAATCTATGGACAAAGCATAGCATTTTCATTTCTTGGTGGTTATTTTACTTCTATCAGGATATTCTACAAAAATATTTTATAACTTGTATTAAACTTTCAGGATCTGAAAGACGACATGCTCTTGAAAAATCTGGATCAAAAATGTGTCAGGAGTCTGAATGGCTGCCGTGTGACAGACGAAATATTGCGTCTAGTACCCAACATAGAGAATTTTCGATTGGCTCTCCGGGCAATAAAGTTGTGGGCAAAGAGTAAGTTCACTTGCTGGAAGATGATATTTCTTTAAAATACGTACACGCCGTTTTCTCTTACTAAGAAGGAATTAATTTAATTTCAGGACATGGAATATACAGCAACGTCTTGGGTTACCTTGGCGGTGTATCCTGGGCTATGCTCGTCGCGCGAACTTGTCAGCTTTATCCCAACGCTGTTGCAGCGACCTTAATAGAAAAATTTTTCCTGGTATTTTCCCAATGGAAATGGCCACAACCCGTCCTTTTGAAACAGCCGGATAGTGTCAATCTTGGATTTCCAGTCTGGGATCCTAGAGTAAGCAAAATTTTACGAGTGATACATATACTAACACGTATCTCAGCTTCGTTAACACTTGTTTGTACTTTTTCAGGTAAACGTTTCAGACAGATACCACTTGATGCCAATAATAACTCCGGCGTATCCACAGCAAAACTCGACGTTCAACGTATCAGTGTCCACGAGGACGATAATGCAAGAGGAATTCGAGACAGGTTTAGCAATCACCGAGGAGATAATAATGGGAAAGGCTACGTGGGATAAATTATTCGAACCACCAAATTTCTTTTGCAAATACAAACACTACATTGTACTTTTGGCCAGTAGTCTAGCAGCGGAGGACCAGCTCGAGTGGTGCGGACTTGTCGAATCGAAAATACGACATTTGATAGGTAAGCCAGCGAATCTGTTTAAGGAAAATTAAGGATGTATTTCTGTATATTTTTACCAAAAAATGCAAGAATAATTGTCCAATGCCAAAATGATAAAACAATGTATTCTTTAGGTACACTGGAAAGGAATCCTCACATCACTTTGGCACATGTGAATCCTGAAGCATTTCCACCGTTGGAACCGGAAGCAGATAGACAATGTTCCATGTGGTTCATCGGTTTGCTATTTGCCAAATGCGAAAATCTTAACGTCGACCTTACGTATGACATAAAATCATTCGTTGAGTCAGGTACGTTAATACTTGTGATTAATTAGACTTACAATTAAACCACTTGTGGATTGATACTCATCCTGATTTTCCTTATCAACCAGTTGAAAGGCAAGCAGAGCAAATAAGTATGCTAAAAGAGGGAATGCGGATAGAAGCCAAACACGTGAAACGAAAGCAGCTTCATACCTACGTTTCTCCGAGTTTACTTAAACGCGAAAGAAAGGTCTGTTACTTGTGACTTGTGCCATGATTGTTCGTATACCATAAAGTAATATAAATTTAGTTGTTGTTACAGGTTTCCGGCGGTACCCATCGGAATGGAAACGTTACTGGCAACGGAAACGGAAACAGCGGTGGAGTCTCTCCCGGAAGTCAAGGAGACGCAAATAGCAAGAAGCGATTGTCCGACCAAAGCCTAGACGCTTATGGAAAGAAGCGCAAAGTCCATGACGGTGAACAACAAGTAACACAGGTGCTTTCGTAATTTACTGATCAAACTCTCCTGTTGTGTCAAATAATGGGTGATCGTCGTACAGCCAATACTCTTCTAGGAGAATGAAAGAAAAGCGACTCTCTCTTTCTCTTCTCTTCTTCTTCGAACGCCGTATCGATTGTTTTCATTTCCTAGGGAGACGAAAGTTCTTTAGTGCTTCAGTCCTGCGGGGAGGATAGCAACTCTGGATTTAGCTTGGACGAATACAAACAAAATTCGACGTCAGCAAAGGACGTAAGGAACTGCATGTATCGTCATGTCAACATTCTTATGAATAACTAATTGTCAAGTTAATTAATCAATAGTAGTTACAAATTCCCTATGGTACCAAAGGGAGCTTCATTCTTAATAATATATTTCACCAGCGATAACGTTTATCAGATGGATTTTCGCCTCTTTCCTTTTAGGAAGGCCCAGCAGGTGGTGCAACGGTAGTGCAGGAAGGATTCGTATGCACTTGACCACTGCATGGATACTACCTCACACCAATCCACAGATGCTCTTCTGGGCCATCTAGAATGTAAACACTCCTCGCACCGCAACCCACCACCCACTGCCCGCTCTGTAAGTCTCTCATTTCATAGGGAAAAAACGAAAGGAAACAAAAAAAAAACATGAACGCAGTGTCAAAGGTCGCCCGTTGGATGAGAGTCACAAGATTTATTCCTTAAAAATATGACGATGCTTGGTCCTCGTATACGGTCGATTAGGCCGTGGAAGATGCGCCTCCCGTGAGTATCGACCGTGTATGATTGTCAAGTTGCCAGTGTGTAGTTTTCATCTTTTTATGTCTTTCGAATCGTTATGCCAGAAATCGAGAGTTCAACGAGAAGTTCAGTGGATCGACTCACGATAATCAAGACTGTTGTCGCGCTACGTCTGTACGTGATGTGAGTGATTGTTTTGGGCAGCTTGCATATACCGTTTTGCAGACTATCTTTTTTTTACTCTTCCTTTTGCTCGCTACTACACTCGTTCTCGGATCTGATACCAAACAGGGTTCTTGAGAAAGAATTTCGCCATTATTCGCGAAATCGACAATGCGTTAAGGAGATTAAAGTAAAAGTTCATTGAATATCTAGTCGAAGGAACAAGTATATATAGCCAATCAAGACCAATTGCCTTTATCCCAGAATAACTGTAACTTTGTTTTTAACTTCAAAAAACATCTCTATCCTCAAAGCCATCGAACCTGACAGAACCGAAGGGAGAAAATCCATAATGCACGAAAAGTATAGAAAGAAAATATAAAAAGATGGCAAGTACGTGTTCTCTTAAGAACTTGTATCGATTATTTATACTTATTGTAATTCAGTTGATTCGAAAAGCTACGTGACTGCATCAGAGGATTGATTTGAAGTGAATTTTGTACGCAGTCTGTTAATTTTTTTCCAGTGGCATAGACCAAGAATTTTAACGTAAACCGTGCAACGACAGTGATGGCATCTTAGTTGATTCTAATTAGTTCTTTCAGGTAAACGCATGCCTCAGAGAAAAAAATAAAAACAAAATGATTAAAAAAAAAGTAGTCTTGGTTCGAACAAAGAAAAATTTACCAAGGTGTTTTCTTTCTTTCCTATTAAATGTTTCATTTTCCATTACGACAAACGTTGCGTTGAAATTAATCGTCATTCACGATTACGATCGATTCACTGCTGAAAACAAAACCACCGCCACTTGGAAACAGAACAAAATGGCCGAAAGTGTGGTCGAGTTTACTTGAAGGACAAAAAGATGCCATGGTAATCGCGAAAACGCGAAGACAAACCCGTGGCCATGTAATGTTCGTACGATTGTGCAATACGTTTCGCGGAAAAGAATAATCTCAATGAATCCGTATGATTTTTTCGGAGAACGACGAAATCTTCCTTGGTCGTCGTTAGCTATAGGACGACTCTGCAAGTCAATCGAAATTGCAAGAAGAAATGACGTATTTGTGACCAAACAAATATTTTTAAACGAACAGGTATTATTTGCGTATTCGTGCGTGTCTGCCTGCGTGTGTTTATATAAATATATATATAAACAAATTACATATACCTTGTAGAAACTAAAACAATATACGAACCATTAGGAGATAACGATTATTACAAATCTAAAGACTTTTTTTTTATTTATTTCTTAATTTTTGGATCTTCCCAGTTGCTCATTCCTCAATCAGATACGTTTTTTCAACTTCGTGTTCCTATTGGTTCTCCCTTTGAACCACAATGGACGACCATCATAAATTTTCCTGTCTGGTTTTCTCTGTTTTGTTACGTATATCGACCAATGATATACGCACTCTTACCTAACTGTGGAAAGGTTCATTATCGTGCAGAATACTCGAAATGTACTTTTCTCACAAAAATTCGTTGAGTATTGTCCAGGGCGACGTACAAGTACAAGATGGCACCAGGGTTGTACCCGTGACGATTAATTCGTAACTGTTTGTCCTTTTGTTATCATTCTAAAAAGTTAAGTGTTCTGTCTCTTCCTTATGATCGGAATTTCAAAGAGAATTGAGAGAAAAAGGATTAGCTGTACCAATTCTTTTTGAAATTCCCCCCCTTCCCCACATGCACGCACGCGCACGCACTTAACGTTGATCAGTTCGTTAGACACTTCAGTTTTGTCCATAAGTGGGATAAAAATTCTCTAAAATTTGTTATTTACGACATAGACGACCTTAGCGAATTTTGTATTTTTTTTTAACTAGAATTATCAACTATTGTTTATCATTTATGTCGTAACTCTCTCTCTTGGTTTACTAGGTTAGGTTAGGGTTTATTAGACTGTTGAGTATGCGACAAGTCGTAAACGGCCAATAAAAGAGATTATCGTAATTAATGTGAATTTAATGAGTAAACGTTTATGATTCGCGACTCAGAGTTGATTCTCGCGTACGACGTTGCGTAATAAGACTAAAAGAGTGAAGGAGCAGGAAAACAAAGAAGAAAGAAATAAAGAGCAGGATTTATCAGGAATTAAGAAATTGCATTAATTCTTGGAATCCCATTAGGTATTTCTTTCGTCTTTTTTTTGGTTTCTCTACGGAAAAAAAAATGAAACAATTGGTTTTACAAAGTAATATTGTGAAATCCAGCTGTGACAGTGTTTTCTGGCATTATCGATACGAGCTATCCTACGGGCGGCACTAACTGTGACGAATTCGTTAACGATAATTAATGAGGGTGGTATAATTAAACGGCATGTTCCGATAAAGCGGTTTACATTACTTGGTAAGAGGGGGTGTAAGTGGGAAGAGGTTGAGAGATAAGAGTTTAAAAGGGGTGGAAAAAAATAAAAAGAAGAAGAGGAAAGAGGGCGACGAGGATATGCTTTTCAAGCACGAATGAATTCTGAGACGAAGGCTTGTATCCTTAATGTATGCATAAATGTCCTCTGAAAAAAAAAGAAAACCAGTAATTAAGAGGATATTAACGTAACGACGTGGGGTTTTATCATTAGGCAAATTACTGAAATTGAACGAACGAATGAATTATTTAGTTAGAGTAAATTGCATCGATGTAAATTGCAATTAATCCTATATAAGTATTCACGAGAAATTAGACACGATCCCTTTTGTCTTTCTGTTGCTCCAGATCATTTATTATATACCTTCCCCGCGTATCTTTCAGCCCCGATCATTGAACGCTTCGATTCGTTTTCCTATTGTATCGTTATCGATTGGATTGTCAATAGGTGCGGGTGAGAGCGTTGGTCTTATCGTGAATGTTATATAGGATGCTCATACCTGTATATGGTCAATTTCCTTTGGGTCTGATCATGTAAGTCTGACATGTAAAGATAATCGATTACTGGACACGAGACAACTATCTGTGGTTTCAATGACAGTATCGGATAAATCTTTATTTAAGCGAGCAGCACAACCGTTTAACATTTGTATTCCATCGACTGTACACTATGTATCATTCTTGAATAAAAAAATAAATTTTCTTTTATCTCCTTTAGCAAACAATTGTGTATCTGAGTCGTCAATAATGTTTTTTTCTTTCTTTTTCAATTATTCAGAGTTGACCCGAGCAGATCTTTCCTACAGATCCCACGTGCCGTAGATCCAATGATGCACAGAACACTCCCTATGCTATGAAATAAGGTATATTTTTATGTTGTGTTATGTAAGAATTACTGTCCCTAAGGTAAGTGCATAAATGCATTTTTATTCTATTATGCAAGTGTAGGTGAATATAGAATTGCAAGTAGCCTTGAATTTAATGAGATTCGTATACACGTGTCACTGTGTACTTACTGGATGAAGGATTTACTTCATTTGCTTCAAGACCGAGAGATACGCCATGGAGCCCTTCATGACCTGTTAGGCGAGGAGAATAAAAATGGCGAATGACACCGAAAAAATGTTGCAGAGTAAAATGACAGACGCTTACGGTTGTAAATGTTTCCAGAGAAAAGATATAAAATTTGCCTGCTGTCAGGTACAAGGGTTTTCGTGATCTAATGATCGAGACGATGACTGGCCTGGCGAGGTCAGGTGGCAATTGGTACCAGTTGGAAAAGTAACAGGCTTCGTCAATGGAGGAGCTCTAGAATGAAAGGTCAGACAGGGCTATCAAATGTATTTCTTAGTATTTTTTTTTTTAATGCTTAATACTCACCTCGTGAATTAGACACTCGCCGAGAAAGCAGTAGCTGAATAGTAGCGTAACGACCGCCATTGAATAAATAATGAAGCTTAAGGTATTCGTTTCCTCACCAACTTCTGCCATCTGTAATTCGACTTGAATTCATTACAGAAATGTTAATGGTTAGCGGCGTCTTGTCATTACCGTGAGTAACTCGAAAGCCACTATGCAAATGACAAAACTAAGGCCCAGAGTTTGCACCAGCAAGAGGGAGCTGTAAGTCTTATTTAGGGCTTCGGCCATTCTGCAACGTCCATTCGGTTAGCCTAACGTTTCTTCGACATGAAAGATCGAAAGTTATTGGCAAGCTAAAAAAATTCTTGTCTAATCCAAGAAAGACAATTTTTCGCATGACCTTAGTTTTTTATTAATTCTTTTTCCAACGCGCGATCGTTAATTCGTATATTGGTACTAGGAAAAATTCAAAATTGTTACCCAATCAGCTTGGCGTGTCTCTCGACCAGCTGTTTCATTTCCTTCCGGTGAATCAGTGGATCGGTATCAATATTTCGAATTCGCACGGACAGCAAGACAAACTGTCGACATAGGTAGAATATCAGGACAACCAACAATACGTCAGATCCTGTACAGCCGATTGTCAAGACCGTGCTAACTGGAACTAGACTGAGACACGCCATTACGTGACTACGCAGGTCGTTAATCTCAAATCCAAAATACATTTGATAAGGCAACTCGTACGTTGAGGTTGCATTATTGCATTCTACGAAAGATAAGAAAATAAACAAATAAGGTAACAACAAAAGCGTTCTGAATAAATCTATTACTCACTGGCAACGATCCACTGGGATAACGGTACCACGTACAGCATCGTCGTGACAATGAATATCAGAACGACGGAGATACGCGTGTAAAACTTTCCCATGATATTGTACAACCACGCAATAGTAGGCTGTTCCTCTGCACTGGATTCGCCCTCTTTGACTTCGCTCAACAACGGCAGCAGCAGCTGCATCTTTCTGCGGAACATCGTTGTCTTCAGTATCACCATGGCCGTGGGTATAGACTCCGTCATGTTCTTGAGGGACTTGTCAAAATTCAACCAATACAAATTCGGCACGAGGGCGGCAAATTCGGCGCAGTTGAATAGACTCAGGTACAGAAGATAGATGAAGAATCGGATATCACTCGGAGACTCTGGCCAAATTCCAGCCAGAGACAGGATTCGTCTACTCAGCCACAATATGTCGGAGTCTATGGTTAAATACATTTTTAACGATTCATTGGGTGTATTTGCTACAGTGAAATTTTTTAATTCAAACCAATTTCGAAACAGTGCACCCGGATGATGCTTCACAAAACGTGGAGGATTCGAAACTAAATTTTCATATGCTTTCTCCTGACTTCGAGTTGGCGTGGGGGGTGAGAGGATTTTACAACGGGCAGTCGACACCCTCAAACCCCTGGCTAAAGTCTTGGGATGATTCAACCGCTCTGTTCTTATTGAATAGTAATGCTCATGGCTTCTAGCTCGATATTCTTAAACTATTAATGGAAACATTAAAGATTCTGGTATCACCTCACTCCCCACTTCAAACACCGCCAAACTTATTCCGCATGCTCTGCATGTTTCAATAGTTCTTCGCGATGGCTACAACTTTCGGCAGGTGGACGCGCATTCGATATTAGATTCGTTTTCGACGTCTTACGTATTGTTATTCTTTCAAGTCCAGTATCACGGGGTGGATCGTATCAATAGTAATCTCTATTTATTATAACTATATACAAATTACACGCGTATATCGTAACCCGTTGACATTACGAGTAACAGTCTTATCGATAACAATAAAGCTACTCCTCGCCACAATAACAAAGCTTCCTTTTAATCCTGTCTTATCAGTTCCATCTTTCTTTTTTCTTGTATGTCTCAGACCATAAAACGCGATTCCAATGGTATTAAAAATCCTGAAAATGTCATTCCAACGTCTTCACCATCGATCCTTACGAACAGACCACCCTATACATACTCTCCGGCATTATAAATCCTAGAAAAGTCATACCCTATATGACACTATTCTAAACTTACCAATATGTCCTCCCATTTATTTTTTTTAAACAAAAATTAAAAGCATAAAAAATACAGCATTATAAATCCCATAAAAGTCATATCCCATATGACAGTATTCTAAGCTTACAAATATGTCCTCCCGTTTATTTTTTTCTTAAACAAAAATTAAAAGCATCAAAAATACAGCATTATAAATCCCATAAAAGTCATATCCTATATGACAGTATTCTAAGCTTACCAATATGTCCTCCCGTGTATTTTTTTCTTAAATAAAAATTAAGAGCATCCAAAATACAGCATTAGAATCCAATAAAATTGTCAAACGTCCAATAACAAAAGTTGATCTATGTTTTAAGATTACTACGATCAATGACCATAATAATAATATCTTCAGTACAGTAGAACGTGTCCCTGGTTATGTGCGCGTGGCTTCGTCTCTCGTGGGACGTTGCATGCGCGCCAGCAGAAAGCAGACGGATGTGCAACCGTGCAACCAGTGTCATCCTAGAATCCGAGTGGCGAGTCAGGGGAAGCTAATAACTTCTTCTTCGCGCATTGCTTCCCGTTTTTCCGTAACGTCCTTCCGCTTAGAGAAGAGAAAAATGAGATACAAACATATCGTCATCGTCGGGTCATCATTAATAACGACTCTGATGTCACTCTCCGGAGTGATGTATTACTTTAATCAAGGTAAAGGAACATTTATGAAATTCATATGAATTATTTTTTGCTAATAATTCTTGCATGGATTTTTAATCAGTTACGGATGGTCGTTAGATTTTTTTGAAATTTTTGTTACTTTTTAATCCGTGGGACGAAAATACAGATTGAAACATTTTCAATGTATATCTGGCTTGGGATGGGTTGCGTACTATGCTAATTATGATGCTGGCAGATGGTACACATAGTTAATATTAATGAAGTAGTCTTGTCTCCTTCTTCTGAAGATTTCGGACTTGGGAATTGGCACTGTTCCCAATTTTGGCATTTTTAAGTGTTAAACGTGGTCTATAGGTATATGTTAGTAACAATATGAGGATCAGTGAATTAGAATGAAAGTGAAAGCAGATTGGTTAGAAATAAGCAAATCTGTACAAGAGGCTGTAGTGGGTAAGCAAAGTAGTTTCCGGTAATGGAGGAGCTCATCAGGAATTGCAGGGAGAATTCTATGGCTTTGATAAAGAAAGTTCTTTTCCGAGTCCAATGGAAATGCGGAAGCTAATGATTTGGCGTAATCAACCAATCGGAAGATGCTGCTGGGAGTTTTGTTCGGGAGGTAAACAAGTTGATAATTTGACAAATGGAAAAAAAACATTCTTATCAACCCGTCAAGTGGAAATTCGTAGTCGCTGAAAATTTTGTATAAATTTTTGAGTATCTCAGGGTAAAAATACAACGTAGAAATATATATATTTATCCGTGTACAATGACGTAGATTTTCATAGTGATTCAATCGTCATTCGAATGATAAGTACGTGAGTCCTCGACGTAACTCTTGTATTGCGTTACATGTTGCTACGAAGAATAACAAGAGTACTCATGTGTGATTAGATCAGCCGTAGGAAGGTATATGAAAGAAAGAAAAAAGAATTAATTATAAACAAATCAATATCCATAGTGTTATTAAATTTTTGTATTAAAAAACAAGTAGCTTGACCGAGTAATATAGCTTTGGCGGTACGTTTACAAAGCGTGTATAAATCTAGGATGACGGATATCGCGAGTATTTAATCGATAAGTATACCTTGCGCAATATAAGTTATCATTCGATGAAGCAAAATTGCTATTGAAATGAGAGAATAAAATTTGGATTCGTAATAAAAATTAACGACGATTCGCTGCAGGTTTTTTTTTCGATTTTTAAATTTCCTTTATTTCGTTCCTTTACTCGTTCTAACCTCCAAAGACTTTTTATTATTTGTCAAATACTTAACAAGGGTCAAAGTGTCACGTGTCAAAGTATCATCGAATCAAACGAATTAGAAGCTGTCGGTGGAACTGCGAATAGGAATTAGATGCGGAGGAGTAGAATATCAATAGATTCCGGCCATTTTGAATTTGAAAATATTCAAGATTCCATATCGTACTATCTACGTATATAAAATTCAGCACGCGTGGATAAATACAACAAATGCATATTATTGCTCGAGTGGAGTTTTTTTTTTCAAAGAATCCTATCTATGCGAGAGTAACTCGTAAAAATGGGAATGCATTCGATTTTACGAGCTGCAACACGAGGCGTATTATCGTGGTCGTATTTTTTATTTGAAACTTTCTGCATTTATCGACAGAGACGCTGGACCTACATTTACGTAGAATCTCGTTGATCTTATACTCGTGATCCTTACGTATTAGGATTCTAATCGAGTCATTTTTCAATTTCACTTTTATCGTTTAACCTTAAAATTATATTGCTCGAACAGACCTTAGTTTTTTGCTGTGGACAAGTTTTTTACTTCAATCGATAACGTAGGCAACTGTATTACCTTTTTATTTTGATTATGCAGATAAATGTCCCGTGGGTACTTTTCCATGCCAAAACAGTTCAATTTGCATGCCGCAACGAAGCTGGTGTAACGGAGTAAGGGACTGTCCAGAGGGAGATGATGAATCTGAAACAGAGTGCTGTGAGTCACTGTCTTTTCTATCTTTGCCTTTTCTATCTGATTTTTATCTAGTTTTATCTGTCATTTCTTTACACGTAATTTTTTTATATATGGTATAACGTATGTAATACATCCAATTAACTTTGGCCCCTTCTCATCGTCTAAACCTATTTCGAAAAGTAATTTCCCTTATTTCTTCATATACTATAAATCATTCTCGTTTAATTAATACAGTTGAAAATTTCTAATTATACTAGGGGATATGCATGGCAGCTGGGACTGGTTTATCAAGGATCCACAAAATAAATCTAAAATCGTATGCGGTAATTAAAAAAAAAAATTCATATCGTCTAACGATTCTAAATGCCAATTTTTACAGAGATATTATCTATTTTTATTTTTTCCCTAGATTCTACACAGTGTCCTCAAAAGTGTACTTGTCGCGCGTGTCACTTGATGTGTCTTGGTTACACTGAAATACCACAAAATTTTTCATCCAATGCTACCACTATGTACGTATCAATCTGACTGCATTCAGAATACATATTTTTGATATCACGACATTTGTTTCATAGATTACACTTTGACTTTTTTAGAACTTTGACAAACAATGCGCTTACGCAAATTTCTACAAATGCCCTGATCAAGTATGTCGAAGTACGATACTTGTAAGTTGTTACTGCTTCATCTTAATTGTTTATCCTTAACACATAAAATCTTAGATATGGATAAATCAGTCATAGACTCTAGTATATATATAGATTAGCATAGAATAATTTTTTTTTAATTCATCCTCTTAGATATCTCGAAAATAATTCCATTAGAAATCTAGCAGATGGCGCATTCGCAAATCAAAAACAGTTGCAATGGCTGTAAGTAGTTTCTAATGCATTGACCTTAGCTGCTGATAATTTTTCTAATGTAAATGTATTAATTAATCGATTCCAATAGAATTCTCTCGGGCAATAATATTCAAGAGGTACGACGCGGTCAGCTGTCTGGATTAGAATCCTTAGATGTCTTGAGGGCGGACGGTAACGAAATTACTTACGCAGATTTATTCGATTTCGAGAACAGCACTTCCTTGCAATGGATGTGAGAATCGTCAGTTTTTATTAATCTTATACGAATTGTTATTTTTTTTTTTTTGTTTACGCCAATGGCCGTATAAATACGTTTTCTTACCAGCCTGTACTAGACAAATAAACAGCGTACTATTCGTTCTAGAGATTTCAGCAGAAACGCACTGACTTCCTCGACTCTGAAACTTCCCTATTTGCCAGAATTAAAGGAATTGTGAGTATCGATAATCGAATATATCGATTTTTGTAATTACTTAATATCAATTATATAATTGTGTTATCCTATGTCGCCTAAGAGTTCTAGACGAAAATCGACTGGAGGCTGTCACGAAAAATCTATTGTCCACGTTACCAAGCCTGATGTCACTGTACGTATCGATTGTTGTTTATCGATTGATTTTAGCGATTGACAAGACTATGTTATTTATATGAAATAGATATTCGCACTGGTCCATTAGCAAGTCGCATAATCTAGATGAGACTTTGTAATTCGAAAAAAGAAACTAGTTTCATTAATTTCATTAAACTTTGATTATGTTAATCGTGCAATTTTCAACTGAACATCGGAAGATGCTGCTGTACCAAATTCATTACGTGGCAAACTGTCGCGCGGATTTCTACCTGGCTGTCTCAATGTGCATGACACGTTAAAATTGTTATTGTAATTGTTGCAGAAGTTTAAGTGGAAATATCATAAAGACTATAGACGCGAACGCTTTTCGTAATCTGAACAATTTATTAGAATTGTAAGTTCACCTCAAATTCTAATTATGCATCTCATTAAAATATATCAATTCGAAAAATGGCTTAAATTAATTTTTCAGAAATTTAGAAGACAACCAGATCGTCACTATTCCGGAGGATGTATTTAAGCCAATAGGAAATCTAACGAAATTGCAAGTACAATTCCTGTGGCTCAGCCTTTATCGGTTTATCATTTATTATTTATTAATAATGAAACGCCAGTGACGTAAGCACGTTACGAACACACGGATCAAAGTGATTAACGATTAAAATCCAGACGTGCTCGCAGCTGATTTACTGGTGCTTTGCGTAGATATACATATGAGTAATTATATCTGTCTATCTAGTTATAATTGGATATAGTGAGCATTAGGTAGAATAGTAAAATAAAAGGAAATAAGACAGACGGTAAATTTCCCACCGGAAGTGAAGAAAACGTCACGTACTTGATTGATCTGAATTGATATTTTTCTTTATTTTTCTCAGTTCGAGTTAGAAAATTATGCAATTCCACTACCGCGTGAGAATTGAATTTCAATTGAATACTTCTCTCCGATCGATTCTTTCAGATCGATAGGATTCAATCCGATCGAGGATCTGCCAAGCGCTCTGTTCGATCCACTGAGAAATCTACGATCGCTGTAAGTCAATTAATTCTGTAATCGGTAGTAATGCATATTAAATGCATATATATATATAATTTCTCAGTGGCCTCGAGGAAATTGAAATCGTCAACATGGAGAAAAATATATTCGACCTGTTTCCGTATTTGGATTTCGTGTGAGTTTAAAGTAAAATAATAATTATACTAATCTTCTTTATAGATCCTGTATAATTTTTCAAATTTGTCCAATTCGATTCTTCGCAGTTACTTGAAAAAATTTCACTATTGCACGACCTACGCGTCGAATGTTCAAAAATGTCGGCCAGTCAGCGACGGTAAAATCAATCATTGACTTGACTTCCAAGATTCGTTTTAGTTCGTAAGAACGAAAGAAACCAATTGATAAATGATAATTTTTCATTTATCAAACAGGAGTGTCATCCTTGTCCCACCTGTTAAGCAAACCGCTGCTGCGTGCTGCTGTCTGGGGTATATCGTGCGTGACGTGCTTGGGAAATGCTCTGGTCTTGTGGGGAAGATTCACAGCTAAGGACGAAAATCAAGTGCTGAGCATCGTCATCAGAAATCTCGCTGGTGGGTCTTAAGCCGCGTTTACAAATCCCCTCGTGTATACATGACGCAGCCTGAGAGAGAAGAAAAATTAAATTTAGACTACGTGGAATACGTCAAGTTCGAGGGAAACTAACCTATGGGTTTCTTTTCATGGGTGTCTCCCTGTCGCTTCTTTTATTTTAGTCTCTGACATGCTCATGGGTATATATCTCTTTGTCATCGGATTGGAAGATATTCGATTTCGAGACAATTATAATCAGATTGCCAGCACCTGGATGTCATCTTGGTCTTGCACTTCCGTTGGCATTTTGGCTATGACGTCATCAGAGGTACAACCATACCTAAAAATGTATTCCCATAGTTAAAGAATACCCTGTGATATTGAAATAAAAATTTCAGGTTTCAGTTTTGATCCTACTGTTCATGTCGGTCGAAAGATTTATGCTGATAGCTGCGCCTTTGAAGAGTCATCGCGCCTTGACACCTCAAGCTGCATCCTCATCGATGATTTGTATCTGGATTTTTGGAATTTTACTAGCGCTTATACCAGGTATCTATAACGAATTAAGTCTTTGTTATTTATTTCTAAATAATTATAAAAAAAACCTTTTTTCATTTAGCTATTCATTGGCGTAGCAGTACGAGATTCTATGGTGTAAATGGCTTGTGCTTCCCTCTACATATAGACAACCCTTATCTGGTCGGTTGGGAATATTCTGCTTTCATTTTTCTTGGATTAAATCTCTTGGGGTATGTATATGGGAAATATTGTTCACTATAAAGAAATTCGGTTATTCAACTCAAACGCAATCTACCTGAACGTCCTTTTACCATAAGAATCAAATGGACGCGCTAATTTCGGCCGGTGCGTTTTGGCTGAATCACCCGGTATAATTGATACACGCATAACATATTTCAGTCTGATAGTCATTGGCTATGTTTACGCTGGGATGTTCGCCAGCATTTGGAGAACCAGACACGCGACTCCTTTGTCAGTGGGGGATTCGGAATTTGCATTAAGATTCTTCTTAATTGTATTAACCGACGCGACCTGTTGGGCGCCGATAATTACACTGAAAATTCTCGCCCTGATGATGTACCCTGTTCCACGTAATGAGTATTATTATTATTATTATTCCATAAATGAATATTCCGAGTCACGTTTTCTTACTTCCCAAGTGGAATGACCTTTTCAGCTGACCTTCATGCCTGGGTCGTCATCTTCATCGTGCCGGTTAACAGTGCAGTTAACCCTTTGCTCTACACGTTCACTACCCCGAAATTTCGGGAGAGACTGGGCGAGGGATGGTTTAGAAAAATTCGTAATTATTTTACTGGCAATCGTTCGACTCGAAGTGAGTAGAATTCGTAATTCACGATGACTTTCGATGATCAAATTTTTTAAGAGAAACACATTTTTTCAGATTCTCACGTACCGACCACGTTGTGTGATAATAACGTGATCTTGTCACTCTCGTCAACGGATCAAAAATATCCGATAGATGAAAAGGTGTCGAGTATTTCGAAATTTATTAACGAGGATCAATTAATTAGCCGACTGACTGAGCAGACAAGCAAGTCAATAGACTCATTGCCTGCAAAGACTCAATGACTCATTTCAATTATTCTCGTATATTCGTCTATACCTTGCAGCAAGTGCAGGATCATCAAATGTAATTTAATAGCGTAATCAATCCATATAAATTTCAACCGATAAGCTATCCAATATAGCGAATTTGTAACAGCTGAGCACGGAATGTTTATGTCGAAAATGTAGTTCGCTTAATTATTAACTAACATACCAAGATTCATATTTGAGATATCACTGGACGAATGCTTGTTTCTATTCAAGACGCAAAGAATGACCTTGAATAAATGTCAATATAAATTAATCGCGGATCCCAAAGTCTGACTTCCGGTTAAATGAAAGATGATAAAGTCTCCTACGCTCCTCGTCTTTCAATAATATATTAAATCGATAGAAAGTCTCTCTGTGTGAAGCAAGAAAAAAAAAATGTTAAAACTATTGTTATTCGATTTTTATCATTCGCTCAATTTCGACGTCCGCATTTGTTCGCGGCAGTGAGAAGAGATTTAAGTTGGCACGAGTCATTATCCAATCAGAGTGCCAGTACGTGTATCGCGTCTGGTCCAAGAATTTCGAAGCTTTACGACCGGTCGTAAATCTACTTTCAACAAAATATGTTGTGATCTCCTTCGCGTATACCACATGGCATACGGTTATGCGATATAATGTATAATTTATGATGAACACCCAATAGGAGGGTCCCGTTAACTGTTATCCTCTTCCTCCTCTTTCTGACCTCTCGCTCCGTCCCAGACTCCAAAGTCCTCAGGTCAATCTCGATACTCCCACAATCTACAATCCCGCATTTGCATATCCGGAAAAGCTTCTAGCTTCTACAAGGAAATAAAAGACGCTTAACTCCTGTTTGCTATGAAATATCCAATGCAGTCAGCAGCCATGATGCATACTGGGCAGACTCGTGTCATGTGCACGTAGGAAGGAGGGTTCGAAAGTTCAAAGGCGAAGAACGATCGAAGCAGCCTTCGAAGGCCTTTCGAGTGGCTCCCACGGCAAAGTAAGAGTCGTTTCGCTAGTCGCGAGATGTGGAATGCACGCACAGATTAAAGGCACACCTTCCCGCCAGTGACTGCAGCCAATGCAGAGATACTATACAGTTGCCAGCTAGTTGGAACATTCGTTTCACCTGTTGCACTAATAATACTAGCCTATTCCTTTCTCGATGCCTTCTTCATTATAATCTTCATTATAATCCTGAAGAGACCTGGCTTGTATTAGACCATAATTTCGACAGGTATAGTCCAAGAGTGTTTCTCCTCTGAAACGCTAAAAAAACGTGCATAGCTAGCCCTGAGAATTTTTGTACAGGTAACGGAGGAGGGACGAAGGCCGATTATAGTATACCTTTATTATGATCTGTTAGTCGTGACTCGTGAATGGTGAATCGTAGATTCTTTCGAATATTGTCCTTGATCAACTTGCACGTACGAGTCGTTGCAGTAAATTATCAGCATTCACTTACGCCTTGCTCTTACGAGCTATCCGAGCTTTGTTCGTTAACCACAGCACTGGCACCTTTCAACCAGTAATTCTGCATTTGTGCATTCGTAGACACTGCAGTATGAAAAAGTTGTAGTATGCTTGTATTTATATTACGATCTCCTCAGGCAGCTCGAATAGCATAGATAGCGAGAGTGTAACGACTCGTAAATGTAGTCATATTAATATTCGCTCATATTGCGTAACAGTCGACTTGTAATGTAAATCGAGCAAGGAAATGATGCGCGTTGTTGGAGTCAAATCTTAATTGAATATATTACCGAGGCAAACTACTTTACGAAACTGTGCTTGTTTATGTTGAATACTTGAAATCTAGATCCGCAAAGAATAAATTATCGAATTTCAGTGTCCACCTACGGATCAGTGACTAATTTTCTGTCGGTGAAAGTGAAACTTGACGTCCGTGGTTTTAGTCACTTTGGCAGCTACAATTCTAGAGGTTAGAGTGGTTGTCCGTCTGATGCAAAAAGATTCGCTGCAATGGACGCGAAGTCAAGGTAAATCATAATTAATATCGGAGATCCATGCATGTTTAATTTTGTGAGATTAACGGATTAATCTCGAAAAGGTTATTGGAACTGCAGTCAATTTATTCGTAAGAGGATCTTCTAACGTTGCTCCTGCATTTCGAATTCTTTTAGTACCGATGAACGCCACTGACGCCACCAACGCGAAGTCACTCTCGTGCACCGGGAAAAATCGTGGGCGGTTTTGCCAATTCAAGCAAATGTCATTATGCCATAATACGATAGTGCCATAATCCCGTTGAATGAGGATGAGGTGACTCATGAACTCATCGGTCCAACGTTTATAATTCTGTGTATCGCGTGACCGATGCTTTCCATGCTATTCAAAAGCGTAATTGTATAGAGAAATGCAGAAAACTTTTACCGCGACATTTTGACCGAGTTTTCTTATACGAAAGGTCAACTCTGCACGACCTTTCGAAGCCTATCGAGTAAATCATAAACCGCATAATCGCGCGTGATAAAGTTTTTCATATAAACAACACTATCGTCTTCTTCAAGAGTTCAAAAAGAAAGCAGGTATGTGTACGAGAAACGTGAACCAATAATTTTTGTTGTTCTTGTCGCATCCCAGAAAACAGTAGCTCATTGTGAAATTCCAACCGATCGGCAGAAACTCTTGAAGCAACAGTGTAACAATGACAGTCATTCGTAGAAGAGTTACACCGTTACACTTCTTCTTCATCCTTGCAAATACAGCCTCTCGACAATTTGCCGAAGCGCACGGATTCGCAGACCGTCACAAAACGCCATAATTGTCGTAGAGCGTTATTTACTACGATTACACAATCCACATCGTCCGCTCAGCCGATGCCAAGACTCGAATGTGATTTACTGCGTCACCTAATGGATCGAGCCGTAACAATTAAGCAAGATAAAATTTCATCATAGCTTTGCCTTCGCTCGGATTCCCTGAATAGAATTTATCGCCATAGCAAGCATAGCGCTGTAGAGGTATAATTACAAACGGTTAAGATCCGTAATTTATCGTGACATCGAAAGTCGACAGTCAACCTGGAAAATTCGATTAATCGAATCTGATTGCGAAATCGAAAATTTTCTCAAGGAACGCTATCTCATTGGTTAATTACAAAGATTAAGCAAAAGACTATCAGGTCATCCGTTAAATGACGTTCCAGTAAAGTCAAGTCCAATCGAATCGACGTGGAATCAACGACCACGAGATGCACTTTGACTCCTCTTCTTCCCACGATCAGGATCGAGAAAACTTTTGGTTCTCGATCACGCGAGCTAAGTTTCTCGATCGCCCAGCGACTGGCGTGCCAAATCACAGGGATCCCTTACCTTACGTACGATTCTCATCATGGATCTTGGCATCCATGTGGCCACCCAGCTGGATAGTGGCTATTCCAAGAAAAAGACAGAGATGAGGTGAATAAGAGAAGGACGAAGGGTGGAGTTTGGTTGGGTAAAAAAAGACGAAGAACGATTACCCTAACTACTTGACGTTTAACATTCCCAATCGATTAAAGAATAGTTTCATTGCTCCTTTTCTTTTGGCCGATCGCCATTCAATCGAACGCATAGAAAACGCGGCTCTCTTTTGCTTGGAATGATCTTCAAATTCTCACCTTCGTACCTACAGCCATTAAGCATCTGCCGTATCATAATTATCGAGCAGAATGATTTATTTCGTATCCTATTACCAAAAGGTGGTAGCCAGATTCCACAGTGGCATTAGTCAAGTTCAAAATAACGGTTTGTGGAATTAGCCCAAATGCTCCAGCGATAAAAGATAGTTGGGTTAACATATGAACACATCGAATATATATATATATTATATACCCTGAAGCTACTGGTGATTGGTCATTGTTTACAGTTTACATTGACCGCACGCAAAATTCCTTGCATTGTCCAAGTTTTATCAGCAGGTAATATCTAATGAGTTATTCGACCTTTACCCTCAGATCTTGTATTCAAGATCGATCGATATTTTACTAGATCAGTCTGACAATTTTTTTTCTTCTTTTTAATACCGGTTTTCGTGTATTCTTCGATATGGAAAAGTATGCTTCAAGATCTGCCGTAAGAGGGGAAAAGAAGTATCGAGTAAGAAATGATTTGACTGAGAAGCCTTATTTAAGACTAGCACATTCTTCGACCAGACGATTCGCTTATCCTGCGGTAGATGAAAAAGAAATACAAGACATGGCCTATCGTAAGACAACCCATTCACCTTTCATCTCTGTGCATGAGCAGGAGTATTCACGTGTCGAGGACGCGTGTACTATCGGATGAGGTCATTGCCACCGACGAGAATGCTCACTAAGCTACTACGTCTCAAAGAAACGATCATTGTTATTCCGTTGTCAGAGCGAACTGGCTCCCTTGCTCGCCATCACAACAAGATTAGCATGTTTGCCAACTTGGACTGGCTCTGACAGTTAGGAAAGGGATACGAAGAGCCGCGTACGAGTAAAGGACAGAGAAAGCAAAAAAGAATAAATACAAAGAACGTTAAAGCGAACGTACTCGTATACTTACGTAATAGGAGATTGGATAGACTCAGAATGAAAGTATAAGGCATCGATAAAGAAAGCTTGATAATAAATTTAACGTTCTTTGGATGTTAAAAGTTAACCCAACCACGAAGATTTTCGTATCTCCCGCTGATAATGGACGACACGAAGCGCCGCAACGCCCACGCGGCGTACACGCGTACTAAAAAGGTATCCGCATGTAATCTTATGGCCAAGGTTAAATCATAACGCGTTTATAAAGGTATTGTGGTTACATGGTACCTCCCTCTTGTAATTTTCGTCGGTCCTTGCGTAGCCATATTATGATACAGCTTCGCAGAATCGAAGAACAATGCAAGGCGTGGTGAGTTCACGGGGCAGCCATTTTGGTTTGTCCTCTTTAAAATGGTTGGACGGCAGGTCAGCGTGAGGTACGTTGAATGTTTAACGGTCGGGAGAACTATTATTCGTGTCTCGATGCTGTATTTGGCAATATGCCGTGTGTCAAAGGTTAAGAAATACAGTTGTACATACGTGGGATATATTAATAGCGTGGGGAATCGCGATGTAAATTACGAGAGCGCAACTGCCCTTAAGAAATTTCATCGTAAAAATTACTCGTCATTCGATACTGTTTACGGAACACAATATACCTGGAGAAATGTGCACTCCGATAATGCAGGTTATAACATAGATTGTGTGTTGTTCGGTAGGTTATTCATTAGTGTATAAAGTGACACGACAGCTGGACGACCTTCGTAAAGGACCGTAGGGGATCTTTCTTTTTATTTTTGCTAATCATTCATTCCGTGTTTCTTGTCTGCTATCAATTTTAATATTCATAGTAGATAAGGTACGTCGCCTTGCAAATTAGAAGGACGAAGAGGCGAAGTGTGAAATTAATTGAATTTCTCTTGCGATCTTTAATAGATTAAGGCACGATGTTTAGACAGACTATTGATTGGTTGTAGAATGAAACTCGAATGTCAATTTAAAAAAATTTTTAAATTATTAACGGAGATTCCAACGCGAATACGTGTTTGGGTTTCAAAGGTTTTGTGGATCGGCTTGTACTCGCGATAATAACACGTAGCGACGGGCCAATGAACACGTGCATATACCTGTCAACAGTTCATCCGCCCACGATCCATTATAAGGTACATAAATTCCTTTGCTCTTCGTGCATTCTCCCCTTCGATGCGATTTATGCTTGAGATTATTTGGGTTTAGCATAGCGATTCCGATGATCAAGATTCCGAGAGCTGACAGACATCTCATGATCGAACGAAGATTACGTATTAAAAAATTTTGTACGTGCCACGAAGCGGCCATTTTGTCTTTTCGAGTCAGCTAATCAGGTAAGCTTTAGTAGTTGTCTAATTAAATTCTTTTTTTACCGGTAACAAAAGAAGTATAACAATTTTTCCTTCTACTCAGTGTCTACGACCTTCGACCTTTCAACTTTGACCTTCGACACTCGAGCGTTTACCTTCCACCTTCAGCTGCGAACCGATACAATTTCGAATTCCAGTGACAATAAAACCGATATGGGTTCCAGATAATCCTTGACGCGATAAAGAGACGTTGAAGGCTCGTCGGCGAATCAGACACAAAGGACTTGAACGCGGAGTGGAATTTTCAAATAAGGAAAGGATCGTTAGGCAAGACTATCAAGACCAGTTGCTGCAGAGTCCGAGCCTATCAAAAATGCTAGAATGATAATGATGTCAAAGATAAAGAAAAAAGTTAAGGACGCTAACGGAGTAGAAAGAATCGATCCTCCCTTGTACGTCGAATCGTGCGACGCTTTTCGAGAGGAATGATTTCAGAAGGGAAAGATCATCTATATACCGAATCATTATAAAAAACCGGAAATGATCGGAATTGCAGTCGATAAACGTTACTTTGTCAGCTGCTCCAAAGCCTCACTATACCTATACGGTATAAATATGATATCAGTAAAACATTCTCTATATGGTATCGATTGATCGAGTCTCGAACTCTCGATCGAGGTTGCATCTCTATATCTGGAGCAGCCAACGGCAGTAATGGCTGACTCGTCAGTGGCCCTTTGACAGACTTATTAGTAAATATAAATCCGACCGTGCCGTTACCGTAGCCAGTAATTCGCTTTTTTTGTCGACGATACTCGAACGACTGCGAGCACGGAATACGTAAGATTTCCAAGGACAGATCTTAATTAGTACTTCATCAATATACGTCATTTAACGTATCACCATTTTTATCCTGCCATTTTATTTATAGTTATACCACGAAAAAAAGGCCCTTAATCATTTTCTATAAGTTACGCGTGAACAAAGAAAAGTTTCTACTTGTAATATATATATATATATCTAAACACAGATATATGTACAGTGCCTATACAGTGTATAAGTGTATTCACCTTTCACGAAGAGATTCAAAGTGATACGGGAAGCCAGATAGGTACCAGATACGGATGCAGAGGAAACTTGAAGATTCTCTCGGTCACAAGGTAACCCGAAGAGCAGAAGATCATAAGAGCAGAAGAGCAGAAGAACAGCGGAGAAGGTTGAAGGGCAGCAGTCCAGCGGAATGAAGGGTGTATTATGTTGCAGGGCAGTTTCGTCTTACCGGAGCTGCCACTTACAAAGCCGCTTGCGGTCGGTTGTCCTCAGGGGAACGGGATGGAACGGACTGGAACGGACACTAGCCGGGCACTGGGGAGACACTTTAGTGACACGGTCATCGACTGCAAAAATCTCCAGGACTCGGTACCGCGCGGACACCCACACACCCCGGTGACTTCACGCTGCAACGGACAAGTAGTCTGCTCCAGGTCTGATAGCTCCGTGGACAAGGCGCCATAATCATTTTCATGCTCCTCCTTGATCATTCGCGCAGATGAAATTTCTATGCTTCAGCATCCTCGGCCGTCCTGATCTATTCGCCTGACCTGGGTCTGGCGAAGCGTCTGCTGGAAGTCACTGGACTGTTGCCATCTTGAAATGGATCAGTAGTCTAGTTGCGTGGAAAGAGACAGACCGTCAATGTCCAGGAGGTGGATGATGCTTGAATTATCTAAACCAAGATGGCTACCAGGTAATGGTTACTAGGTTATGTTGATGGTCGCCACTTGACATAATAACTGCACCGATGGATGTTTTGTTCAGAAAATGCATTGAGTATACTGCAACAAGGTATCCTGTTATCACAACATTCAGTGGACTTTAACGAGACGCTAATTGCGTCGTAAAGATCTACCAAGGAGAAGAGAGATTCGAAATCAGTGCATTAATTTATCTAGGGTATACTCTTAGAGTAAAAGCTGGTAATAATTCACTTCATGATTTTTAAGTAGAGACCATGAGAATGAACGTTATACGTGTTCTAGGAAGCTGGAGCAAGGTTACAGTTGAGGAGACACTGCAGAAATATTGAATAAGGTACGTTTCAGGTATACTGGAATTCGGAGTATGTGTGGAGAAAGTCACGTAATCCGGAAGCTGGGACGGAAGACGTTGAGCACGAGTGCAGGAAATATTTGGACGTGGTATAATTCTCTTGGTCAAAATCAAGCTACGCAAAGACACTGATGCCCAACACTGTTGAGTTAGGGGCAGCCAATAATAGTGCCAGGCATTCGCAGTGGGTCCATAGACGCCCCACTTGTATGGACCACGGAGGGATGGGGAGAGAGGGTGCCAGAGAAAAACGCATTCCCGCATGCCGCTGCTACGAGTCACGATGACCGCAGCAGTAACGCTCGTGCCACTTCCCGGCCCTCCTATTTTCTTTTACTACCAAACCAATCGGCCTATTTGCGATCGATAGAAATTCGAGAAGCAATCCACTTAGCCGCCTGCTATCACCCTTGTCGAATGGACCAGAAGATATAGCCAATATATATATGGGTCTCTTATCGGCTTATCAGGCGAATGCCAGGGTCCTGGATTATAAACGAAGTCAAGGGGAGATTCCAAGGGGAAAAAAAGATACGGAATACGTAGAAGCGATATCAATTGATCGGCTGTTAAGAAAGATCCGGGAATTAAGTAGCAGAGACCAAAAAGAAGCACAGACTGCATGCGATGGGAGGAATCTGAAATGCTGGGATGCTGGAACGTTGGAATGCAAGAATGTAAGACACAGTACCTGGACCGTGCACTATAGGTAGGTAAACAATCTCCCCCATCTGATGATGCAATAAAAAATATATGCGATCATTATATTCAGATTGAGATGACAGTATCAATCTTGGAGGCTGGTCACTCCTCCTTTAATCTTAACGGAAGGCATACGCTCTGCACTCGTACTACTATTTACATCCGACGTTAATCCACCGAGAAACTATGCACTACTGCCAAGTGTTCACAGCCATTGGAGTCACTGCAACTGCACGCTGCATAGTTTACGGCGCCTCGTTCTAATCATCACCAGCCGTCCTGGCATCCGATATCTTCAGTGCCTTCAGCCGTGCGTCTCGAGATTACGTATTCACCCTTGAGAAGGCGCAGTTGTTTGGTGAAATTTCACAGAGCGCAATTCGAACGAGGAAGAATTTAGCCCGGAGCAAAAGGTACGAATGATGATACCGGTCGTGATGATTTCTTTGCGAGAACGTAACGTTTACGAAATCCCCAATTAAGTTGATGACTTCTCGGCAGGACAGCAGCAGTTTCTACGGGAGCGTCGACGATTTGCCGACAGTTTGGAATTACCGAAAAAGGGAAGTGATAATGAGAATGGTCGTTAAGGCTGTTGCATGTCGCCAGGGGGTCGCAAGGTCGTAGAGTCTTTACTTTCACGACTTTTACGTCTGTCGCGAGAAAAAAATTGTCATTTATCGGTGTAAAAACGCATCTTCTAGTTCGTTGACCGATTTACTCTCTCCCTTTCTCTTCTTTTGTCTCGTTCATCTCCCTCTCCTTGGGTTCCCAAAGTAAAATCGGGGAATGAGCACAAGGATCTTTTGCATCCTTCCGTAGACCGTGGTGTTAAGCCACTTCCATCGAGCTTTTGATCTCGGTGCAAAATTAGTATTCTAAATTACTGTATTATCTCCGAAAAGTCCATTAATCCTGACGATGTATCAATTGCAAGCACCTACGACGATATACTAAAACGCTTAGCGTCCAAAATGCTGGCTACGTTAACGTCCTCCGTGAGATATTTCAGAGATCCCTTCAGCTAGATCCTACCCTTACGCAACCGCAGCGAGCCGCGGGCCGTCATCGTGAAATGCCTAATGGCGTCGTGTGTCTTCATAACGTCAGGAAACGCGAGAAATCGAGCTTATTCTTTTGCTCCTGTGATACGTAAATTGGCCTGAAAATAGTAGATCGTAGTGGAGAGTCGACACGTGGTGCTTGCGAGTACGACCGGACTCGCCACGTTCTCGTTTGGGTGAAGATTAATTTTTTATTTTCATAATTAGTCCTCAAAAAAAGATAAGAAAAAAAGTACCGTTAAACTCGAAGTCGGTCAAACGACAATCGAGATTACGTACAATCGATTAGTGACTGCGATTTCGATTAATCGAAAGTGTCACGTACGACGCGTAACGATCCTCCGAACGAAGCGAAGCACGAAACAAATAAGTGAGGTTAGTTTTTCATTCGCGTACTGATTGTAGGATAACAATGACCGGAAGTAGATATCCATCTCGTGACGTGGATCTGCAGCTCGCGAAGAAGCTGTCTCTCGTGGTCCAGGGTAGTCTTTGGTAGGTGGTAGGTAGGCGGTAGGTGGCAAGGAAGGTACGGGGTGGCATGGATGATAGAATTCGACGCGGATTCCAGTGCCGGACGGAAATAGAGGGGCCGCGCATCGAGAATACCACTGCGCACCGCATGCCGTTCGTTACTATAGAAGCCAGAACGTGGCTAGGACGAGCAGAGGAGCTACTAGAGCCTCGAAGAAGACGCAAATACTGCAGCCTCTCAACCGCGCGACCAGCTTGCTCACTTCGGGGTGACTAACTCCTGGGGATCGCGGGACACGGCTAAGACAGTTACGACACTTGAAGATTTGACCTAAGACGCCATTGTCTATAGAGACCAAGGCTGGCATCTTTCGTTAAAGGAATCTGTTTACTAATTCGCCATTCTTTTCCTGCACTCAGATTGACCTTCGTACCTGGGTCACGATATTCAAAGTATGCCTACAGTGATAAGCAAGTAAGCACTGTAAAAATCCATCACGAGTATCTGGATGTTTATTATCCTGGCTGATGGCACCCGCTTATAACGTAAGTGCAGGAGTAACGCGACTTCCTCGAAAGTGAAATTCTCCAGGAAGAAACGAATACTCGTTATGGGTACTTTCTTCGCTTTCTTTTAATTCGAAAATCAATGCACAACCATACAATCTACGTTCTCACTGTCTGCTTGCCTAATGTTGCGCGTCTTACGCTTACACGGCTCGTTTCCGGTTGTATTGATGCATTTAAATTTTCTCTTTTTTTCTTTCTTTCACTTATCTTCGCAGTTATTATCCTTGAGTATGCAATCATTGATCGATGCACCATTCACCTAATTTCATTACTAAAAATGCAGTTCATCGTATCAACTGTTAAATATCAAATAATAGACAAGAGAGGGGAAGGAGGAAGGGGAAGAAAGAGAGACACCCAAACTCATTAGCACATGTATTCGAATTCTTGGCCACGTTCGTCTTGTCATCAACTCTGCTGCCTGCAGCTGCCTTTTTTTTTTATTCCAATCCTGCCCCCTTGTTCCGAATTCCTTTACGAAAATATCCACTTCCACGTACAATTATCGCCGTCTTCTCGCCGTCTTGTATCTTGTACCGAAATAGCGAGTCTATCAAAGAGTCGAAATAATAATAGGAAAGCGGAGCACTCAAGGTATCGTTATTCTAATCGAAAACACTCGAGAGGCTAAATATGCAATCGGAAAGCGAATAACTTGGAATGGAGAAATATTATAATTCTTACTTGCTGGCTGGACTCTTGGGTCGAATTCGACGTGGCTTATAAATTGTTATAATTTTATAGCGATATTCTGCATTTTATATTCGGCAACGTTACCCCGTTACCTATTAAAGTCGATGCGGATCGTTAAGATCGATCGCTAAAGATCCACCGAGTTATCCTTCTACATAGCAGAACAATCTAATCGTAAAATCTATCTATCCAAAGTTTCCTTTCATGTACGTACATGGCGTTGCTTTGCAATGCAATTTCCGGCACTGGATTTATGGGCCGTCACGATTCCCCGAGGCGCACATGCATATCGCCTTAATGCTACGCCTTCGATAAGTTCTGATTATCTAATTGTGAACCTGATTTATTACATTTTTTTTTCTAATCCCAGCATCGTCCTTCCGTCGTACGCCTTGGTCTCTTCTCTTAATTCAATTAACTTTTGTATTATTGATTTGAAATCTATCGATACGAATTTCGTATTTACATGAAAGCGTATCGGCGACCGTATTCAGACTTGGATATCAAAGATGGAGAATTTCACGAGAATGTAGAGTATTATTGTGAAAGTACGGTGCGAACGAGGTCCCGTATACTCAAAGCAGCCTTCGTGAATTAACACCGACGAGCTAAACAACTAAACAACTAAACAATGCACGACCTCGCTCAATTATAATTAATTAGAAGCTCCTTAGTTTGCTTCGAGTCATATCGCACTCGTACTGGATACAATAAGTCGGTATAAGAGTTTCACAAATTACCTAGAGAGCAACGTTATTTGCATTCAAGTGCATTACACTTTACGAATCGACACTGGTAGGAAAAAGATACGCAGAAAAAGTAAAAGAAAAAAACATGAAAATACAGAAAATTCAAAATAACCTCAAATACGCGAATTTCCATCAGACAGCAGAATATTGAACCGTCGTTTGTTCTCCTTTCACAATTGTCAAATTCATCGATTATTGCCTTTTTACTTCTCACTGCTGTTATTGGTTGCTACAAGAGTCTTACGTAATAAGTTACTAGTACATTCTCGTTACGTAAGCAGTTCGTAACTCGCAGCTAATCGAATAATAAAAAAGATCTAATAACGCATCGATACAGACAAAATACATTGATAAACGGAAGATTTTTTTATCGGGAACAGAAAGTTTTAATTCAATTGCTTATTTCGAATTTTCTTAATTACCCCCCGGCTACCCTCTCCTACTCCTGGTTAACGAGTGTAATTACCAGTGCGGTTACCAAGATACGGAACGTTCGTGAGAGAAAAGTCCTACGGTGAAAGCAAAGTGAATTCTCGAAAAAAAATACCTTGAAATTGCTCGTAAACTCTTGCGGCTACTGACAGCATCATCGCTGTCCTTTTTTTGAGGTTATCTGTCTTAATTTTTACGAACGTGCGGAATGGCCGCGACGCGACGCGGTTACGTTACGTTAGGATCCGTGCAGAGGGCAGTGGACGAATCTTGGCGACAGTTGGCTGATCTTTATTATAGTCTGCAAATAACAACGGAGTTCATCGTCCTTAATAGTGTTTTTTACGAATTCAATACAATTGATCGTCGATCGGATCAATAAGAAGAGCCGATCGACATATGTATTTCTACCTCCAGCCATTCCCTCGTATTTATCCTCTCCAATTCTCCTGCTGATAACCTAACCTAACGAGTGTCTTGTTAGTAAAGAAGAAAATGAATATTTCATCCGAGTCTTGCTCTCCGCAGCAGCTCTTCAACGAACAGCTCGTAATTCTCTTTTAGTTCATAATTCACTGAAGGATGTAATACGCATTGCGTAAAATTGGCCAGCTGGTGAGTACCATACTATTTTATACTAATTGTAAGGTAACACTAGTCAAGATTTCCTATTATCAAGTCTAGTAGATCGGATGATTCAGACGGGTCTTGCATTAAGAATGAAACAGCACGTAGAGTCACGAGTTTACTGGAAGGAATCTTATTGCTGATAACGTTGACAGTTCTGATAACAATGATAAGCAGTACTGAATTGTCACTTTTTTTAAGGTTTATAAACAATGCACGGTGTCACGAGATGCTTGACTTTCGATGCTGTATTTCGTATGTAGCTATAAAATGGCGTCATATCGTCGTCTGGGATCTAGTATGCTTGAACGGCTATAAAATTATTCCAGAATCACGTGCTGTGGCTGTAAAGGATTATTTATTCGGATGGCGAAAACAACTTCCTCTCCGAATACGTAGACGCGAGCGAACGATCTGAATGATCAATGAGCTGCGGCAAGTTCGATTAGTGAATTTCTGGGTGTAATGCTTTTCCGAATTGCGACATAGCTCAAGAACGGTGTCAACGAACAGCACGGAATGTCGCATTGTATGAAACCAAAGTGGCATCCAAATGTCCAACTGAACAATCTGGCAGCCAGTCGGCTGGCAAAAGTGTTAAACGGTCAACGTGGCCGGTCAGGTCGGTAGGTGAGCAGAGCACTAAGCGCGTCTCTTGGCTTTGGAGCTGGGGAAGGCAGAGTGACGTAAGAACACGTATGTATGCTGGTTAGCATGTATATAGGAGAGAAGGCATCACGAGCCAAGAATTCAAAGCCATTGTCAGGCCTACTGCCGGATGGTAGACGTCTACCTATTAGGGCTACTGCTACCAGAAGAGGTACCGGTCATAGAAACGTTACGGTTTTTTATTTTTATATTCTCACCTTTTGGAATATCTATCAAAATTGAGATCTAACGATACGACTTCGATACGATGCGAAGAGATTGATGACGACGATTATTGTAATTTTGAAATCGGTTAATTATCGATTATTAAAAATAGTCGTTTTAAATCAGTCAAATTAAATAACCGAGGAAACGCCTTTAATTACGTATTAAGATTCAGCTCTCGTGGTAACGTGCTGTGCGAGGAGGCTTTTTTTTTATATTTAATTACCTTAAGCAAATTGGATAGTTAAAAATAACAGCTTACATAATAAATTCTGAAAAAGGAAGCGTGGGTTATACGACTGTCTATATAGTCGATGCTAGGTAGGTGTTAACGCGAATGCGCCATTGGAAATGGTACGTAAGACTCTTGGAGAGAAAGAAAGAGAGGAGAGAGAAAGAGAAAGAGACAGTTCCTCAAGAACAGGATGAAGTTTGAGAAAAATAAGAAGAGGAAAAACAAGCCTAGCCATAGTTATTATGTTTAGGTAAAATTTGTAATAATGAAATTATCATTAAGTGGCACATACGTAGGCCCCCCTTACATTGCGATGTTAGGTGTCGTATTTCTTAATAGTAGCAGCAGTCAGCATGCTCGATTAAAGCTTGAAGCTCGAAACTTCGTGTAGTAACGCAACGCAACTTACAACACTTGAATAATCGACATCGTACGATTACGTAACCAGCCTGCTCAAACGGTCGAGCGAACGAGAACACGTCTGCACATTTATTCCAAAAAAAAAGTAAAATACAACTGCAGCTGCCTAGCATCGATAATTATTGCTTCTCCGTGGGTCGAAGTAGATAACAAATATAATGTAATGTAAAGTACGCCGATAAGCAGGCTTCCCTCTTTACCTGGAGAGTTCCAAGAATTCGAGTAATAATGCACCTTAAGTGATTGGACCTTTGACCTGGGACGAGAATCGCGCAATTCTTCCTCGATCAAAAGTGCCGATTGATTATCAATTGATTACAGGGGAAAATAAAGGCGTAAAGCCACGTATTAAGATCCCTGCTGAGACCTTAAGGGACGGTAATGGTAAAATGAGGCCAAAGATACCAGCAAGACAAAGAGAAAAGGAAAATAGAATTTTCTAAGGCATCGAGGCGAGAACCTATCGTTACGCGCTGTAATTAGCAGGATAAGTAATAATTATCTGTATTACATCTAATCGGTACTAAACAGTAATACAGTGTCAGGTGTTCAGGCAGATCATGAATCCTTTAATACCTTTAATAATTACAGGTCAGAGATAATCAAAGGCTACCAATCCATTATCCTTTAAGGATTTGAAATTCCTGACTGATTGTGGGAAAGGCAAGGATACGAATATTAAGGAAGAGAGGAGTGCCTGGTTTGTTGGTAATTAGCCTAATGCGTTTCTGAGTTTCGCGTTATCCGTTAGGCTAGTGGATGTTGGATGTTGGACGTTAGGCGTTACGAATTACGACAAATTCGTGTATCAGCCTGATGCATAACGGCATTCCATCACTGTTCAGGGAATGAAGTCGTTGGCCGAGGTTGCAGCTCGCAGATTACTAATTTCGCTGTCCGTGTTTTCTGAGTTACGTCGGTGATTGCTTGCGAATTGCGAGGGGGGAGGGGGTAGGGCATGATCTACCGTATCGTGGATCACCCAGCAGAGTATACGAACTATGTAGGTAGACTGTTGGCACGACCAGGCGGATGCTCGGATACTGTGGATGCTGGGACTTGAGATTCTTGGCAGCCCCTCTCGATGCTGTCTCCGTAATTCCCCTAGAGCGTAGACAGCATGAGGATCGCGGTCGTCGGATGTTTATATTAGAGAATAGTGTCCCTCTGTACCCGAATAACCAACCAATGGCGGATCGTTGGCATTTTGTGATTTTAATACACTTTTAGGATTTGATAATCTTCCTTATCAGTAGGCAATGCATAGGTATACAGTCGAATGGGTACTGTAAGACGGGATTAATATTTTTGTTTCTTTTAGTTTGTCTTCTTCTGATTCCTGGAAAGTCGTGGACAAAGGATAGAAAGTGATGGACCGTTGGGGATGCAGACGCCAGTGCAATTTACTCCAAATAGTTGCACTTAGATGTAATAGTGAAGTGCAGTTAGGTCGGAGCTTATGTATAATATAGTGTAGGAGTACAGTGGTTGATTTTATCACGCAATTCGTGGAAGGATAATTAATTGGGAATGCGTGTAATTGGCATATAATATTCTTAGAGTAGTCGAATCTCTCGTTAGTGTGATCTCTACGCGCTGAGAGAAACGTAATTCATATTTTACTCAAATATTGGAATATTTGGTGTTACTGTTAATTCTTTGTCGAGTGCGATAACGTTGTGATAACATCGGCGGTGGTTATCGTAGGAATAAAGCGAAGTGTAATAACCCTGCGAATCGAGAATTCGATCGGCGTGAAGTCAGCCACTGTCCCGTACGACGGCGTTGCTTTAATAGTAAAATGACAAACGTCAAGAGCCTTGGAACAGGAAGCGAGATCTTGCGGTCTTGGGATGCGTCTTTGGTTCTCGCCTGCGGCATCAGCGGCGTCACCGCAGAACTTAGTTTATTTGCTTGGATATTAGTTAACCGTGCCCTTCAAACTGGATGACTATAGCCACGGAGAAATAGACTTAAAATGGTGCAGTCGTGCGACGAGTAAGGTTAGAATCGAGTCTGCCTTCCTTTTCCCGTAATACGAACTAGCAAAGAAAGAAAACGGATTGGATGGATCTTTTTGTTGATTTTTAGTATTTCGATCTCGCGATCGATCAAAGAGTACACGTAGAACGAGTTGTAGGAATAAAAATTATTATAACTTCCCTAGATATTTTTATACAAAATTTTGGAATCGTCACTTGTTACAGTCTTACCTTCCCACCTTTCCGTCTCATGAATTTTTGAAGGAATTACTAGAGTTACAATTTTTCATTGGTTTCTGGATAAATTTTCATCCGATTTTTATTCTCCAAATGGCTTGGTCTCGTTCACGGAATTTTACATATGGTAAGTTTCCGTTTTCTCCCGTATAACGACGTATCTTCAACATAACCTCAAATTCCTATCATACCATTCCTTGTCGAACGATCTTTTATGGAAATCTTTGAAAATGAAAACCTTTGTTAACGAACCGTAAAATAATATTTCAAAAACGGAAGTTCCTGCCGCTGGGCACTGGCCACTGGACTGTCGATCCTCTCTTGGTCGTTCAACTCGGAATCAAGTTAATTCTCAGGAGCTGTCTAACACGCAACGTTTGACTCGTAGCGATCCTCTGGCGCATCCGCTCTCTCACGGTGGACTTGTCACGGCCAGCTAATCTCCCGTTTCTAGGAGGGCATCCTGATACTTTTACCAGAATGAGTATCCGTGGTGGTTCCACAAAAGAATCGTGCGACGGGAGAAACAAATGGGAGAAAGAAAGGAGCAACAACTCGAGTTTCGAAGAGGCTAAGAAACTCGAGGAGAAGCCACTCGTCGAGAAACTTCATCCCGACGACAACCCTATGGGAAGTCGAGTGGCTGAAAGGGCGCACTCGAAAGAGCTGGAAGACATCTTATCGCGTTGGAATGTAAATAAACCGAAGAAATAATTAATAGAAAAGAGAAAAAACGAATTCCGTACACGTAAAAGATATAGCGAGGAAAAAAAAGTATCAAAATTACATGGTATACATCCTATCGATTAATCTCAACGCTGCTTGGGTATGAGAAGGAAGAATAATTAATTAATTATAATTAATATATCTTTCTCATCAACAGCGCCGCTTTATCTAAGTAAATATAGATATATACATCAGTAAATACAATTCTATTTCCGTTCGAAATACATTCGAATTAACTTACGTGGATGGGCGTCTGCTGTAGAAGAAGGTCGGAAGTCCTTGAACGAAAAATAATATCCCAAATGACCTGGGAGCACGTGGGTCCATTCTTCGGAGGCTGTATACCTATGACCTCCAAGAGGTTATCTGACCATAAGGATCTAGGTATTACCAAAACGATCCATCTTCCTTTCTTCCCCTCCTTCTCATGTAGGCATCGCCTTCTTCTGGAGCACACTTCGTCCTCTGTAATTCTTTGGATTGATATATTAGGCAGCATGCGTGGGGAGGATGCTGGTTCCAGGAGTGGGGAATGATCATGCGCAAGGATAGGAGACGCGTAGGACGCGTAACGGTAACGGTAACGCCGTGCCACGCGATCGACGCCATTGACGCGACGCCCTCGACTGATCTCGACTCCGTTGGGACATTGAAAGGTTCAGTCTGTCATTTGGACAAGCGGTCAAACAACTCTGTCACTTTAAGACGTGGCCATATTAAATAACGCCCGACCTAGAGGTTAACTTGGCACCCATAATCGTACGTGACTTCCTTCTTCTTCTTCTTCTTACCCTTGTTCTACACTTTCTCTATTAAGAACGTAATGACGCTCCTTTTAATTGATTACTAATTATATAGATGTATGATAAAAAATAACATAACATTTTTTTTAAAAGCTGTTGAAGTTATTAAGCTGAAAATCTTCAAGCTGACCCATTCGGTAGGAACCACCTTTAGCAACGACACCCACCGAATTTATGCTCGTGAACTCTGCTGAACTCCTGAACTCTTTCTCTCTCCTTTCTTTGTCTTTGACAATCCGAGGACAATGACGGAACTCTCCCTTAGAATCTGCATGTCATTCACCGCGAATCAGACTTCCTCTTTTGACTTACGGTACTCGGGTTTCTGCTCTGTAATTAGAATTTTTACTTTTAGCTTTCATTGTACTTCTTTCGTTCGTTGATTCTTCAATTATCTGACTGTTCTGTTATTATGGTTTTTACCAAAATTATAATAGTTCGTGCTACTTTTACCGTTCTGGCGGCAAAACGCGTCTTGCGAATATTTACTATCCTCAACTGTTCGCAGACATTATTTTGAATAAAATTGCAAAAAAAATTTGGGTTTCCCTCTAGCAGAGCGTGGTTTCGATCCACGGACCTCTGGGTTATGGGCCCAGCACGCTTCCACTGCGCCACTCTGCTCTTGTAACGATATCTTTCCGTCATTACACATATCAATAGCAAGCCTAATACGATTATACAATAAAACAACTTCGAATCTTCAATTCATAATAACTAAGTGAAGTTTGTAAATCTGCATAAGATTTTCAAAATTTAATAACATTTTATATACAATCTTTACCTTCGAATGATAATGTAGCCGACCAACCCCACACTCGACAGCTCATATGCCGACCTTGGAAAACCTTGACGTCATACCTATACGTTCACACTCTCTCTCTCTCTCTGTCTCTCTTTCTCTCTAAAAGGATCAAGGCCGATACATTATTTTGTATATACGCCTTATTTGCATTACTCTCCTGCTAAACTGTCGTAGAGGAAACGAGACTTTCGGAAGATTACAGAATAAGATACGCACACCTCGTAAATAACTTGGAAAGTAGGTAAAAGGGAGAGGAAAAGAGAGAAGGAGACGCGAGAACAAGAAGGTAAGACACAGTCTGCTGGATACAGCCTGCTCCAGGTGTTCCAAGTGTTAGACAGTCGTTGGCGATGCTCTTCCGAGTTCCAGGAAGAGCAGAAGACAGCGATGTAATACATGACCAGTTAGGTATACATGGGATTCGATATGTAACAAACTTCAGGTATATGGGGTATAAGACTATGGACTACAAGACTGTAGCCCTAACAAGCAATGACTCCTGACGTCTGACTAACCGTTCTATTTCAACGCTCTCTCTTTGGATTCTCTGACTAACAGACTAACTCCTCCGCACTCCTCATCATCATACTCATCTGAATTTCCCATATTATCAGTAAGAATCATTGGCCTGCGTCCTCGAGGAAGTTATGGATCTCATTGACGATGCTTTTCATAGTTGACTTTTTGCTACGTAGTTGGTAATGAATTAGCTATCCTTTTTCTTTGTCGTTTCTTGTTTTTGTGGTACAGATGGGCAAATATTGAAAGTTTTTTTTATATATTTTTTGTTGTTGGCATCTGCTGCATTTTAGTTGAGGAGTAACAGGAACCTACGTAGTGAAAGAGTCGAAGGCAGTGGTGTTAGTGGATAAAAGATTATGGGGTTTATGGAACGTTCGATAACGTTTGGTTGGAATTGATTAGGGTAAAGATAAATGGTAAATAAATATGTAACGCGATCGATCGACATGGCGGAATCGTGTTTTTACCGAATCACTTTCATCCACGATGCGCGACGAATATCAAAGGCTCTGCTGCTGTTACGAGATTTCACTTTCATTGACTTTCTTCGTGGCAGCTGTGGAAGTCGAGCTGCGAATCGGACTGGGACTACAAATTAGAAATTACAAATTGCAAGCTGTGAACTACAAAAATCCGAAACGTAACCTCCTCCTTTGTTAGAAAGTTACAATTTGAAATCGACGAGCATGCTTGGAATCGCTAACGATTTACTCTTGATTTTCATGCGCGGGACGCCATTTGCTCTTTCGTTGGAACGAATTCATTTTTGCGTGATTCCCAAACAGAATTACGGACGGGCGAGTAACGTCTTACGTAAGCATTTCGACGAATAGACGTAATTTCAAGGATATTAACACGAGCACGGATAAATAAAAGAAAGTCAGACTTTTTTCAGAAAACGTTTAAACGCTTTTCTGGTGCAACAAACGCAGCTTTTCAAAAACATACTCCATATCGTGACATATATAAATCTAAATCCGTTATTACATATTCACGTTCTTCAAATCAAGAAATATGGTTCAGAAAGAAAAGCAAATTTCGCAAGTAATAGGAAAGTAGAAAAAGGTTACTGAAAATGTCCATTCATCTCATATCTTCCACGTATTCTCCCCAGAATAAATGTATATAAAATGACATCATATGTTTTAGATTCATTAGGTGCCTGTAAGCGTGCTATAGTTAATCCACAAATAATAAGTATCGAAAGAGCCATCTTCTTGTAGCGTTCAAAACGTAAGACTCCCCCAAACTTCACATTTTCATCGTGAATCGACTATAGGTTATGCCAGGAGGACTAGGTAATGCCGCACAAGGTGGTCCTCGACCCGAAGCAACCCGAAAAGAAATACTTAGCTAAGATTCCTTCGTGAAGAAGTTCCATGTTAGTTTATTGTGTTCATCCACCATGCTCCATGCTCATGATTCCTCCTTATAGTACTGCCTTATACTGCCAGTGGCGGATATTTTGCTGCAGCACTACTGGCCCCACTCGCGAGTCGAGGATAGCCGAAGAAAGCCGAGTGAAGTCGAATCGAGCCGAGACGAACCGAAACTTGCCGATGATTGCCGAACTTCGCCACTCTCCCGTAGAGTGGTTCGAAGTGCGATCGTGCAACCGTGTGGCAGCCGAGACGGGCGGACAGGCAGTGGCCGCAGAAGGGCAGACAGTCACTCAGGAAAGGCAGTCGCGTACGAGTGTCTTCGCGTTCGTCTCTATTTAATTGGATTCGGATCGGTACGCGAAATCTTCTCTTCCGGTTTCTTTAACAATACAATAAAGTGCCTCTCCGTCAGTCGCGTTTACACTTGTGCTATCTATTACCGTCGAAGAATCAGTGCAAGAATTGAAGTTAATGGTGGACGTTTTATTTCTTCTAATAGCTATCACGGATTACTGGATTACTCTACGACCAGCAACGGGAGTCTTTCTTAAAAGGTGCGATATCTCGCCTATTTTCATAAAACTTTCTGGGCTTTAAGACGTACAAAACTCGCTCTACTTTACGGCATAATCTCTCACCCATGAATCTTCTTTTAAAACCTTGTTTTTCTCCTGATCTTGTTGATCCTCCGCATCTCGCACGTCGCTTGGACCGCATCGCCCACCAGCATTCTAGAACAGCTATGGCAAGCTGCTTTTACTGCATTGAAATGTAATATTATATTTTGGAAATCCGTGGGTATTACAGAACGAGAGTCGAGTTGCACTCGGGCGTGAATTATCCTCAGACTCTTTGGATTGTCAGGAAATCTTTTCGAAATGACAAACCGTCGAAGTGCCACGAGGGAAAAAAAGCGTCGGGTGTTATTGAAATTACCAAAAAGAGATAAAAAGGCTTGACTGTACCTTGTGACAGTAAGATGTCGAAACAACTAAGGCGAAAGAAAACTTATTGTTCAACCAACAACGGTCGCATACCTTTGAATTCCTCTGTATTATAAACGGAAACAGTTTTTTGTCGGATTTAAAATACGCAAACGTACTTTTTCGTGTATTTTTCTTGGCTTGACTATCAGAAAGAAATGACTCGATACTTACAAACACAAACTGGAGGCACGTGGGAATATTGTGGCGTATATTATTCATACACTGCTGCTCCTAATAAATTCACAATCTGACGTAATAGCGAGAATATATTCTACCCACGTAATTCTTAATGGATTTTTCTCCGTCTCCGTCAACGTCAAACGTTAACGTCTTCGTCCCCGTCAGGTGTAGCTGATTTCTCCACCAGGAGACATTTGGCAATTATAATAATTTCACTAGCAGTAACATAAAGCTTAATTTTTAATTATCTACTCGTTCCTCGAACTTCGTCTCCGCGTTTTTGTTTACTTTCCTAATCGTCACGGCGCCAATTCGCCGAGAAAATCGACGCCGGCCTTTCCCGTCGCTTCTTCCTTAACGCACTGACGATTTCAAAGCAACACTGACAACCAAACAATAATAATTGTTCCTAGCAAATATTTATTGCTATTTAGAAATTACCCCGAGCATCCTTCCACTTGATTCACCACTCTCGCAAGAGCAACCTACCTAAAGATACATGTATTCCTTCATAATCGAATACTCTCGAGACAGTCATCCTCGTGACTAATCTTCAAATAATGAAAAGCGATAATATTAGAGGAAAAAAAAAAGAACCAAAAGAAGACAAGCACCTCACCATTTATTGCATTCCGTAAGATATTGTCGCTGCTAGAAACGAGCTTTACCGATAAGACCAACAGATATAAATAATGGTTATCTCATGTCTTGAATCATTGCAGAATTTATTGACCGATACGCAGTAGTGTTACTATCAAAATTTTTAATAAGGTTAAAGAAGTCTATTTTACGAATATTCTTCATGTCTTCGGCGATGCGTTACGTAGTCTGGTCCTCTGTGTATGCGTACGCAATACTCAAGCCAACCTGGTGAACAGTTGTGGTACCGTTGTCGGCAGCAGCAGCGAACTACGATGCGTGTTTGTTTGCTGCTGCGTAACCGGTCGTGGCGAGTGAACCAGGAGAAGAAAAAGAGGAAGAGAGAAAGAGAGAGAGATCGGCCGGCCGGCCGGCTAGCGAGGAACCGAGCAACCATCAGGTAGAAAAGCAACAGAGGTGCGTGGGGATGTGCGTGTAGACGCGAGTATAGCGCCAGAAGAAGAAGAAGATGCGTGGTGAGGAGTGTGTAGAGGAAAAGGAGTTAAAAGAGTAAACGCGGTGCAGTGCCGTTACCGCGTCCTCGGGTAGAATGGCCAAGAGGCTCGATAAAACCTGAAAGCGGCATCGGGATCGCGGAAAGAGAGGATGACGATGGCTCTTTCTTTTCTTTTTTCTTTATTTTTCTCTTGGATTACGGGGCGAGTATATATACGTCTTAAAGGGACGTCCGTTTTATTTGTATGAATATCCTGAAGTATCGAGAACGCGTTTGGTCGCTGGTAGAAAAAAAATAGTACGCAAATAAAAGACACTGATACTTTGTATACGTAGAATCTTCGTGGCCGTTATATTTTCAAATCTAGATACTGACCTATTTCGTTTGAATGCATTTGCGAATGCACAGATGCATCTATCTATCAATCTATTGATCGAGCTATCGAGTACGGTGAAAGTGGCGCTCCTCCTCTGGTTCGTTATAAATTTAGAAAGTCGATTGTCCTGTCCTCCCATTTCCCTCCCGTTACACCGTTAATGATTCAAACTATCGTGACGATACTAATGACTTTTTTTCTTCTTCTTTTCTATTCCTTGCTTTGCCGGAAACTGTTAATCGCTTACTACGTTTCTACGTTGCGTTACAGTCGATCGTCCGTTATGCGTTACAAAGTTAGTAGTCTTTTAGAATTTGTATTACTGTAAGAAGTAATAGCGCTAAGTCGTTTATCGATTTTAATCTAGTTCGAATCGATTGGTTCTATCTTTGTATCGACTTCCTGTTTATCGTAATGACTCGAGAAAAGAACACCTGGGCAATGGCAACAATGTAATGCAGTATCGAAAAATTGATCGTTAAAAACGCTCTTGACTGTCGGAGCACTTTCTTCGTTAGACTATTCGAAAATTCAAATAGTTTTCTTCTTTATTGAGATTCATCGTTGTTATTATCTATTAGCTACTTTAATCACTTTGATGATCGTGTTTGTCAGGCGATTGTTGATGCCGCTAGTTGCTGCTGCTGGATTCGCGGTAGCAGCGACATTGAAATTCCAAAGGGAAGGTGCGCCAATAACCTAGCCTAACTGACCCCGTACTAACAGGGCGTGCCCTCGGAGGAACGACAGTCGCGGAATAGTATCGCGATCAATAAGCGACAGAGATCACAGACAGTGTACTCCTACGGTAGTTGTGTAGTCGGTGCACGTGCAGCATCTTCGTCACTCCGTAAGGATGCTGAGTGCAGCGAACTGCATTGGACCTAAAAAAAGATTTTTCCAATTTTCTACCCATTCTCATTGTCATTCGGCGCGTTATTATTATTCTTTGACAATAAGAATTATTCAGTTTGTTTACCATCTTTTTTTTGTTGTAAACACTAAAGATTGTAAGGCGGATCTTTATTGCAGCTTAGGTAATAATGCTCGCGAAATACTGAAAAATTTTTATTACTCTTGTCGACCTATTACGACTCGCTGGCAACGCGGCTTGATGTTCTTTTACGAGGTTAAAAGTAAGAAACGTTCTGAAGGATAGTCAGGATGGTAGAGTGAGTGGTCACTATAACGCCATTTTTTTTTAAAATAACCACCTATTCACGCAAACACTTAGATACGCGATAGAATTTTAGTACGCGTCTCAGTTGTGTCGTGAATCGTTGAAATTTAAAGATAGCGAATGGCGCAATAGAAGTGGCATGAACAGACATTTATTGATATTGGTTCGATATCGACGTGATTGGTTTTTATAGGATTGGTCGTGGACAAGAGAAAGTCTGTTACTTTGATAGGACTAAAAATGAAGAAAAAGTTAAAAAAAAGGCCAAATTGAATAATTGACACAGTTAAGAACATATACGCTTCCAAAGCGCAGATCCTCTTCAATGATCTACTCGATCGCGCATATATTTGCTAGATCCTCATCAACCAGTTACTCGGCTGATTGAGCACAGAAGAACCTACTTCCGAAATATGCTCGTTGAAATGAGTTAGGTGAAAATTTATCCTTGAATCTCTTTGTCCATCTTTATCTTTTCCTGTCGCACGCGTACGAGAACCTGAATTGTATGGACAAGAAGCAGGGAGATCCTTTTTTGGAAGTGAAGAAAAAAAGAAAAAAGAAAGGACGGAATACCTATTGGCTTACTTAACAATGCTCACGGCAAGAGCAAGCAAATTATTTGGCAGTCTGCTTCAAGGGGTTTGTGCTTTGTGCTCTATGATTATTTCCAACTGACCCGCTTACGCTCTCTCCGCATACCTGAGCGACATTTTCGGTCCGTTCCGTGTGGCTCGTCTATTTCCATCGAGTTTTCTCACCCTGCCAACACTTCCGGTTTATTCAGTGGGACTTCCCGCAAGAAGACGTTCCTTAATAAAAAAATTGACGCGAACAAAGCTGTATACGTACTTTTTAATTCTCTCTACGTTTGTTTACCTGACAGACGTCCTCCTTAATTTCGTATATACAGCATCCTCCATAACCACTGGACTATTCGGAAGTCCCGTCACTCGGAGTTCCTTGACCGGCGTACTTCTCGCGGGACTCTTGATGCACTCTGTAGAAGAAAAAAAAAGACGCCCAGCGAAACCCGTTGGCACGAGCTGCTATGCACCTGCTTTTCTTTAGGTTGCATCTCGCCTGGACGCCGTTACACAATAGAGTCGAATGGCCGGGCATGTACCGTCCAATTAAGCCCATTCCAATTCGGACTTCTTTCTTCTGCTAAAGACGTTTCACTCAGTACAGTCGTAGTCGATTTATTTGCCATCTGAACTTGGACTGTGTTTAGTCTCCTCTATACGTTATATTGACGGTTAAGTCATTTAAAACCGGATGGGTTGTTCTGAGTCTGCTAGGTACCGCTATCCACGTAGATTATGCAACTTCCGTCTAGTTAGGAATAATCTCAAGTACGAGATCCTCTTGGAATTGCTAAGAAACGTAGTACAGCCGCTTTCCCTCGGCCTCCTTAACTCTCCATAATAATTAAGTTCATCCATCATAATAGCTTTACTTTTTCTTCCTTTTTTATACCTTTTTTTCATCCTTTCCAGATATCTTGTAAGATTCGTCGTCAATCCGACGCCGTTACATTCTCCCGACCCGATTGTTCCAACGACCTTCTCTAGACCTGCGCTCCAGTAGGGTAGAGTAGAAAAATCGAGCAGAGCAGAACAAAGTCGAGTCGAGTCTCGAACGGAATGCGGGAAGAGCGCGTGTTGTATATCCCCGGGCAAGAAGGCTGCTTACGTAAACGGTATTCCTGACCTCGCAAACGCTCTGGAGGTTTCATCGTTCCATCGGCGTCGAACCTCACCCTGGACACCATACACGTCGTGAAAATATAAGATTCGACCAAGCCCATTTACTAAATAGAAATGCATTGAGCCATAGACCATACCCATACGACAACCCTTGTATCCAATTGTCGAACAGGTCAGAATCCTTAGCTCTCGCTTCTTTGAATCTTTTTGCAAGGTTTCCTCGATTGGTAGTACTGTACGTATAATTAAATATTTTCATAATTTTCTATTCAATTCGTTGTACCAAATCGTATAGAATTAAACAATTCCGTGACAAATCTAATCTTGCTATTAGCTTTATGGATAACTTGATCATTTCTTTCGTTTACTTCTACGAACTCTTCAGCTAGACTAACCGGAAGTTATCTTCGGTACTGGACGATATTCTAGTTTCGAGTATCGATATAAACATAACCTCCAAACGGATCGATAGTTCCCACCCTCGTACCAGACGCACCTTCAACCAACGTTTACGTCCTATTTAAAGACGTGCTACTCGATGCGATGCAGTGCGTCTCCCCGTAATCGGATATTCATAGAATGGAAACGCCCCTTAATCCTTCGCGCGTAAAGCACAACGGCGACAATTCATAGACGGTTTAATAAGTGAATTTTTTTTAAAGCGCAAGAGAAGAAACTATTCGTGCCAAAGGGAATGATCCAGCGGTTATTTCGATACGAGACTCCGGTATCCTTGGCAGGCTTTATGGCAGCATAAAGCTAGATATAAAGGCATTGTTCTTGGGTCGGAATGCTGGAATGCTGGAAATAGTTGGCTCTCGCTATATGGCAATTATCGGCTCTTGCGAACACGCCTATATTTCTACATAACTCTGCATAACAGGCTCTGTCCGTCGTAGGACGCCTTTAGAATCCAGACTTCTAAGCGATGCGCTGCAGACGGCCGTCGGCTGTCTGCTGGGAGGAATAATCCGGCGCATATGCATTCGTATACCTGCCGATCTTTCTTCTCTTCTCCTACTACTCCGGTTACCTTTTCTCTTGGTTCGCAGCACCACCACTGCTGCCACTAGACCGACGCGACTGTTCTAGCCAGCCATTGCCTTGCTCCAGATATTCAATCTGCCTCAAATACCCTGACGAATCTCTTGTTTGTCTGACGCGGAAGAACGATGGTTTAACTCGACTGTCTTTGTTGTTTCGGCTGCTTAACGGTAATACGCTATGTTTGTCTGCGTTGTTCGCCATTTTGCATAACCTCGATATTGGGTTAGTTGTCTGTTGACGTAATTGTGTCGATTTCATCGATGCTCAGTGCGGGACAATGGCGTGGCATACTATACTATTGACTGTTTTTTTTTTTTAGTTTGTCACTATAGACGACAGATTATCGCAAAGCGTCTGACAATTGTCTATAGATATTCCTTTCCCCAGACTCCGACGTGGCCAAGGACTCGCGCTCCGCGCAATAATAAGTGTCTCTTGTAATCTTATTATTATGTTTACACGGAGCTGCGTAAATATGCAGGAATGTATCAAGTACGCGCTGGAAATCAGAGTCCAGTGCAATTTTACCAAGGCACGGGGTAGACGGGATGCCAAAGACCGTTGAGACTCGGGACGCTATGTCAGAGTCGGGCAGTATGGGTTTCTGGATAAAGGAAAAAGAAAAAAAAAGCTTAAACCAACCTAGACCAATCCCTTTCTCTCCTTCTAAGAAAATGACTGGGTCGACCAAAATAAGAGACTCCTGCGGGGAATTAATCGTGGTCTATAATCTAGGTGGGCGTCCATAAGATAATGGAATGTTCTGCGCATGCGCACTCGAAGACGCCTAAACACGCCGGCGAAGTTAAACCTTAAGACAAAAATCGACGGACACTTCAAACCCCATTGTAAGTGCGCAATTAACTGCATCTAAGGATATCTGTATGAGATCGTATGGGAGGGACGGGATTTATCTTTTTTATTGACGTCTTGGAGCTATGATTTCTTAACGACAACGTAAACGTATAATCAGATTGTTAATTTACATATTAACAGGTAAAACTAGGCAAGACGTAGAGATACTCTTTTTGTATTAATTCACTAATAGGAAATTGCTATACTTGCACGTCAGGATCCTATTGATTAACAATAAGCTACTATGGCAGCTGGCAATAAGCTGAACCTTTTTTTTCCACTCCTTTCATTTTGATCAACATGCTCTTTTTTTAATATTTAACTGTTGGTTAATTATTCTCGCTCCCGCGGGGGTTCTCGTACGCATGATCTTACTCAAGGTCGTCTCTGATCATACCTTGTATCCTGTTGCTCGTACCGATCATGGAGATTATTTCGCAATTCTGTTATTTGGCATGCCCTGCTGACTCCTTCAGTTTCGAAGCTATCTCTTCTACTTGTCCTCTCTCTTTCATAATCTCTCACTCACGCACTTAATCCCACAATCCAGCTAGGCGGATATGACTTTGTCAGCTTGCAGTACAGGTGGCTCTGTGTATATTGCCAAATCCCTGAGGTATTCCTGGCTAAACGAACTATCGAAAAGTCAATCGACGAGTTTGCTCTGTTAGTCAGCAACTTTTAAGAATTCCCATAAATCCGTATTGTCGGCTAATCAATAGCAAAGGAATTGAAAATTAAAATTTGTCGGTCAAAAAAAGAACCTTAGTCTCAATTTTATTTGAGATCATTAAACAGTCTAGGAATTTACTGTTGCTAAGTTACCGGAAGTCAACCAAGACCCTCCATTTCTTGTATACAGAAAGAAAAGACTGCTCGAGGTCTTCTTCTTGGAGAACAATCTTTAGCGTATACTAGTAGCTAGTTCAAAATTCTCTATACCTATTTTGTGTACTGTAGTATACTAGTAGTCATACAAGTATACAGTATGGTTGTCTATATAGATATAATATCGGTAGGACGTTGTATAACGCCGCGGCGCACCGATTTACAGGGATAGGTACTACAGCGTCTCGACGTCCGCCGGTGCGATTACGTTAACAGCGAACCACGCCTCGATCGCGTAACGTTTCCTCCTTCCACGGAAGACATTAGATTATCTAACCCAACCCAACCTAACCCCTCAGCCTTCTACTTCTCGTCTCCTCTGTTACAAACAACCGGGACTTTCTTTTCTTCCCTTTTACACCTATTGCAATTACTCCCGTTTCCCCCTTCCTGAACTGCCTCTTTCTCACTCTTTTTACTTACAGCCATATTTGTACCTTCAGCCTCTCGCCTCTTCTTCGACAATTATATTTCTATCGGCCTGGCATTCTATTATTTTAGAATTCTTGGGTTATTAGGAATACGCCATTACCAGGAACCTGATGATTGTTTCAGGTAAGCGGTTGAAGAATTTTTCAAAAAAAAAAAGAAAAAAGATAAAAAGAAAGTCAATTAGAATGATTGGCCGTGATGGAGTCGGAACGAGGATGGACGTTCTCAGGAATTCGTTATTAAAGCGTTCGATGACGTAAGTACGAGTGTAATGATTACTAGTAGTAAAGCCGGATGAGCATGTTTTACTGGATATTATCGACGTAAAGTAACAGTGTTAATTACTGATAATTAACATTGGAAAGGGGAATGACGCAGTGCGTGACAGTTACTGAGTTCTAATAATGGTTAATTCACAATCGGTCAGATATGAATTCAGGAATTATCTCTGCGAATTCACTTTGTTCTTTTTTATCATTCCGAACCGTTATTCTATCCTCCAGGTTATATTTATTTCTATATTTCCAGCAAGCACCATAGTCTGAAATACGTCTATCTAACTCAAGATTCTAAAAATCAGTAAAAACTTACCAAGATGGCAGCTTCCGGTTCTACGTACGTGATTTCCGGTGCACGATACCCATTCGATGGGCGTCAGTAGTATCTTTGACGAATTCTAAATTTCTCTTGAATTTACCCAGGTTCCGAACTAACGTTCATCCATGGCAGCAACAACTTGTTATTGTCCGTTACGTAGCTAGCTGTCGATCGATTATTTGCCCCAGATTTTATCTTGTCCAGTGACACAAGACTTGCGGAACAATAAGAGAGCAAGAAATAGAATCAGTCTGGGTAAGCTAGAAGTCTGATTCGGACGTGAAAATGTTAAATTACAAGAGGGGGTTGCCATATGTGTACTATACAGTACAGAAGTGTACTCGTACGTGCCGACCACGTGATAAACTTTCACCGTATATAGTATAAGATAGGTAAAGCAAAGTCAGGTAAGGTAAGGTAAGCCAAGGAACACCCCGGGATTCAGGTGTCCTATGCGGACCGGTTTCCATAGTATTTCCGCACATGGGTATTTGGTGAACGTATGATGTTACCCAGTTTCCTTTTTCTTTCTTTCTTTCTTTTTTTTGCGAACTCTATCTGTCAACTATATTTCGTATCCGCTCAAAGATAGTTACTAGGAACTGGGTATATATCGTTGGTATAGGGAATTTTCCAGAAGTAATATTTTTTTGGACTATAATCTATAGGTATACGGATTATCAATGAAAGTCGACGTTGATACGAAGTAAATAGAATAATTTTGAGAAAACAATTTTTCCTTTTTCAAATCTTCCCTTTCAGCGAATATACTGCTGTATAGTAACTCTGGTTTCTACGCTGTTACGTTATTACTTACTTGGCGCGAGACTCTATTTAGTCTCTCTTGATACAAGCGAAATATCTGCTTCCTTATATATATATATGAGAAGATGGTTAAGGAGACATGATACGTAATTGAGGTTAGGTCTTGGCTCGTGGCGCAGTCTAAACTCCGAGGCGCCATGTCGTAGTGTCGCCGTTTCGAATTCCAAAATAACCGGTAAAGCCTCCGTCCAAGACCAATCCCAAAATAATCCTTAGTCTACGGACTAACGTGAATTTCAGTGTAACTGCCGTGCCTCTGGCATTATTAACCGCGATGGCTTCCCTAACCTCCGGCGCCATGTTCTTTGTCCGTTAAAGCTTGACGCAGTTTGAATTTTTCCTAACGGCTTTATCTCTAGTCATTTTTCTTTTTTTTCTTTGATTTTCTACTTCCATATACTTTTGCCTCAACGTGATTTAATAATTTATCACGTTCCCACTCTTGGCGAACAATTGACGCACCGTGAGCCGCTTTAAACGGCAGTCGCATAAAAATGTTGACTAATAACATTCCTCCCTTCTCGACAATCCGCCACTCTCGGTTTCACGAGAGCCATTTCGAGAAAAGCAACAAGACTCGACGTCGATCTCTCTTGCGCTCCTCCTTCTCTTAGTCTCTCTCTCTCTTTCTCTCTCTCTGCAGGTCCGCAGAAAAGACGGCAATGCACTCGATGAGAAAGTTCCTGCCCGATGAGCCTTCCAGGCAAAAATGCAGCATACGCGACTCTCGGCCTGTAGGACAAAAAAGAAGATGGCGTCTACGAGGAGAAATATTTTCTCCATCGGATAGCCGTTTGATCGCTGCAATTTCCTGTTTACAGCGTCTATCTGTCTTATCAGTTGCTGATCCTTCGTATCTTCTGGATAATCCCTGCGCTTCGATTCTTACAGTGTTTATATATATATGTACAAAGTGCTGGGACGCATCTGGAGATCTTGCTGATTTTTATCAGCGTATTATATTATATAGGGATGTTGTTTCAATGGCGCGAGGGATGCTGGAAAATATGGCTGTTACGATAATGCTTTCTATCGAAACGATTCTCTCTAATCTGAACTGTGTTATCCCAATAAGGAAAAGTGGCACCCGCTACCGATTAGATCGATTCGCGCAGTCACGATGATTCTCGCTTCGATGAATTTTCACGGCTGTACGATCGTTCCGCACGAAAATCCAAAGGAACCGGAGGAAACCCACGGAGGCACCGTTAATTTCACCTTTCGCGAGAACCACGTTTTCTGACGATGCGCGCGTCCACGGGAGGAAAGAAAGTCTCGGCAAAAAAGGGCGGGGGGGAAAAAATCGAAGAAAAAAAAAGTAATTGTACTCCGGGCACGCGAAAACGCTTCGTGTGATTCCAATTGGACAAGTTATCGCTCAATAAACAGATAGGTCAATGAGTTCGTTACTGTTTTAAGATTTTGAAGAAAATAATACTAATCTAATACTCATAGACGTATAATAATAATAATGGACAGTCGTAAACCGCGTCACGCCGCAAACTAAATCTTCCTTGGGATTCGAGTTACGTTGACTCCTTGTCAACTTGTGTAACGAGTTAACTTCAGGATCAATCCTCGCCCTTAACAATGATGGATGATCCCACTGAAGAGTCACCGAAGTCTCTCTCTCTCTCTCTTTCTCTCTCTTTAAATCCCCGCTGCCAGTAGCATCTTGCAACGCGATGCACTTGCAATTACAGACATGCAGCCAAGGGGGAGGTCTTGCTCCTTGCCGAGTTCGAGAACCCTTTCGAGTCTGCCATTCCTTCAGGAATTCCTGAAGGAAGAGAAGAGGGAGAGAAGGGGGGGAGGGAGAGAGATGGTAGAGCCGGTCGACCGGCTGCCCGGCCAAGGATACATTCTTCCATTCCTCAAGGTGCACATATGCAGCAGACTCCAAACGTATGGCATCTTCTTGGAGATTCCTTTAAAAAAAAAAAAAGAAAAGAAAAAATAATTGCTTCCTGCTTCTTCGAACGGCCTACTTTTTCAGTCGATTTTTAGATCTGACAGGGAACTGTGTTTCTGTACGAGATTGAGGAGGGGGAAGGACGTATAGATGGAACAGGAGGGAAGAGAGTAGAGTGACGCTCTTTATTGATCAGAATGTCTACAGTGCAAGTGATCTTATTGATGGGTGAATATATCGATTGATCGATCTTGCAATTGAATCTCGATATTTTATAAACAAAATCGATACTCTTATTTGTTTGTCTTTACCGCACCTCGGTGGAGATTCGGATAAGAGGGGTTGTTCAAAAATACTTTATAAACCAGACTATTGAACTTTAATCGATTCCTCATTCGTTCTGCACTATATATTGGATCTACTATCGTATATAATTAGATCTACTATTAGTATCAGTACTCTGATATCTGCTCGTAGCGTATAATATCCGTTGTACAGGATGATTCAACTGAAACGTACCACAGAAAAGCGGATATTGCTGAAGTATAAGAATTCGTTATTTTTTTTATAAATTTTCTAAAATTGTGACCGTTTGGGTTATTAAAAAATTCGGAAAATATCTTCTTTAGTATCTGCCTGTGTCTATGAGAAATTATTATGAAGGGGAACGTGCGACGATAAGATTCAAAAGGGGATTGAAGGGGAGTGAATAAAAATTCACGAATCACATTTTAACTGTTTGTTATGATCCTGTGGAACATCTTCTTCGAAGTAAAAGTCAGTTTGCTTCTATACACAAGTCTTGTCGGACATTTGCGACTGATACGTTTGAGTAGGGCAACCCTGTACATCATCCAGCATCGAGCATAATACGTAAGTACGGTCATGCGGCTTCACTGACTTTGCCAAGCATTATCCTAACGGTTTCGAGGGAGACTTCCCGGGAATGACGCTTCAAGTAAAAGGCTAACTTCACTTGGGAAAGAACTGCGACGCATGGACACTGCTCGGACACATTGGACACTTGACACTGGACATACTGGACATACTGGATATACGGGAAGGAACGGGACGGGACAGTATGGCATTCCGACGTAGGTTAGAGAATAGCGAAACAAGGAGAATGGTCATTGCTGGAGTAACGACTTCCATGAAATTCAAAGGAAATGGAAATTATGGCGTGAAATTCAATATGGCGGAGGACTGTGACAACGGAATTGGGATGAGAGAGACTTTTCTTGGATCGAGAGGATTTCTTTTGGGGAAGTTGACAGTTTCTTGGTGGGAACGTCTTTGTTGGGTCTTTGCGAAGTCTTTGTTGAGACGTTCTTAATGTATTTTTGTAAATAGAGGATTTCAGGAGTCGTTTACAGCTGTGTTATGGGTAACTGCCAATTGACAGTTGGCTCAATGTAGATTATACGATTATTTTGACTGTCAAAGTCTAACTTTACTACAGCCTTTGTCCTTTGGACGTCCTTTTCTTGTCCCTTCGATGTCTGCTTTTTATTCGACTCGATTCTATTCCATACGATAGGTGGCCACTCTACGGGCACTAGCGCTGCTCATCGACGCCTTATATGTGCACTGATGTGATTACTGGATTTTCTCCTAATACGGATTTCTGCTTAGAGGCCCACGGTGTAGCTGCAGACTCCATGACGAGTCGCACAATGCCCTAGGAGATCTTCCAAAACAGGCCAGCAGACATATATATGTATGCTTTTGCTAAGCCATCAGAAATCTAGTCTGAATAGTAGCTGGAGGAGGCAAAGAGAACGGAAAGACGTTACTAAAAATTTTAAAAAATGTTCAAAGAAAACAATCATATATAGCAACTCCATAAGTTGTTCCCATTGTTTATAAAATTCGGCAACACAACTCACTTATATGTTGTTCCAATTCAAAAGTTTTGAACATATTTTCAATATTTTTTAAATCAAAATTACAGTCTATGGTAGCCGGACCTTATACACCCAGTACATTTTCCAGTATTATTCCATGGTTTCCCTTTCACGTGCATGGAGCATATGTAGCTTATGTATATTAACATTGTATAAATATCTATATAGCATATGTATATTCCACGTTGTCAAAATTGACGCGTTAACGTTATCAAACATCAGTATACACCTACGTGGATTTCTGAATGAAATATTTCGAATGATGAATTCTCTACAAGAGATAATTGAACACGCTTTCGAAATTCGCAAGGTACGTGCGAATGCATGCCACGAGCACGTTACGACACACTGTCCGCAAACTGTCGCTAATTAGAATTCTAGCATTGTGTACGCAAACTTCCGCTCCCAATAGGCCAAGTCCCAAGCATGGGGGATCTCGTGTCATAATTAAAGCCCTGTGCACAATGGCTTCAGAATTTTTTGTGTACCTCCCTCGTTACATAAATACAATATAGGACTGAGGGAAATATATTAATTTTCTAAATTTTAATTTAAGAGTAAAACGCTATTTTTTAACTTGCTATTACTTGTTTATCCGAAATTTCACGAGTACCAGCTTACTCTTATGCACTGATACGTTATCTAATTACGTATGACTGTAAGAATAGTGAATTTCTCCAGGCACGATTAGCCACGACACTTTTTCCAATTACGTTAGCACCACGCACGAGAAACTCGATGTATTTCGCAAAAGTAAATCCCACGAGGTCGTCGATCACATAGAAACTATCGAAAGGGTACGGTTATTCCAGTTTCCTTGCTACGTTATTTTTTCCGCGTTCGCAAGCCGCAGTTTATCGCTCCGAGATCGATTGGAGATATTTCAGATTCTTGTAACAGCCACGAGGAATACGCAGCTACAGCCATAGAACTGGCGAAGGATCGACAATTGTTTTGCAGGAGTGTATCGAGCATCGTGGAGAATAGAAAAAAAGGGGAAAAGTCATGAATAACAACAACAAAAAAAACAATATTAATATCCTAGCGTGCATAGTCGAGAAGGCTAGTCCGTGGAATTACAGGGTTGACGTCCTTGGATTTGCAAAGTGAAGGAAAGACGAAGGAGAAACACGTAACCTCTTACTACTCAAATGTCAGAGAGAAAGGCCAAGTTGTTAGAGAATCGAGAGACAACCTGCTGCTGCTGCATCTAACTTACAGTATCCACGTAATACGTATAAATCACGTAATTTCACGTATTTCGCGTTAAGCCACGTAAACGGCATTCCCGTCGATCGTCTCCTGCACGTGCTGATTCAAAATTAAGGAAAAGAAACTCTGGGTAATTATACTCAGAGCTTATTAAGAGTAAATATTTCATTTTTAGATCAACACTATAAAATAAACAAGACAACAGGGCCACGATGCATAGGGCTATAGAAATATTACAAGATACGTCCTTCGTCTGGTGATATCATAACGTCTTGTTTACCTCATCAAATCATTGACAAGTCTGATAAGCGTAAATAGGTTATCAGTTATCGTTTTCAATGAAGCACGACAAAACTGTATATGCTGAGGAGAATCTTAGCTGAGCGATTCCAAGTGAAAATTGAGAAAGCGCACGTGTTCAAGGTCCCGGATGCTGGAAAGAAAAAGAGATAAAGATCTTTGTACACATCTGTCAGACATATGTGTTTACGCATCGTGCGCAATGCGTGCAGGGTCTACAGGGCTTGTACCATAGGTCAAATTCAAACCCTATCAGGTGATGGGTCATTGTTCTCATGAGGATGCACACGAAGGCCCTTTGTGAATAACTGAATAGTCCAACAGGAATTTTAGTAATGGCGGCCACGACGCGCTTCAACAGGCGGTCGCTTTCCTATCCGCCAGGATCGATCTCTCTCCTCCACTGTTATCTACTGATATTAATACTGCCATTAATACCGGTGCATCGCCACTGGTACTTTGGCGCTAGTGCTGCGTGACAAAAGCCACAGCCACCGAGAGAGAAAGAGAGAGAGAGAGAGAGTAGCGAGGGCATCGGCCTGACCGTGACCTAGCCACCGCTCCTTGCACTCCCCCTGGCTACCAGTACTACGCACCTTTGCACCACCCCCTCGTCCCTACGTCTGCCCCCTTTCTGTCTCCTTGCTCTGCCTCTTCTGTGACGCGCGTACACAACCCGTTGGGTTTGTTTGGTTATCCCGTGACAATCATCATTGTTCAAGCTATTAGTACCCTTGCTGACTTTGAGCTACGGAAGCGCTGCAGTTTTCAACGAGCTACGTTTCACGCTCTGCTGAAGCATTTTCTTTGTTATTCCTACGAAGAGTCAGACCACTGGGTTTTATTAGCGATTGTTTGTGTCTTTTGCTTTTATACTTTAGACACGGTATTGTCTATACGCACTGCATTGGTGCTGAATGATCTTTAGAGTCTTAACGGAATTAAAATGCAATGATCTTCAGGTCTTTGGGGTGGGGGGGTTTAAGACGGACGAGAGAGAGAGAGAGTACGTAGATCGTGGGACAAAGAGGAGAGAGACTGTGGCATAATAAAAGGAGGAAGAAGAACCGAAGGATAAGTCGACTACCGTTAAGGCTACGTGAGACGAGCACTTTGACTCGAGCCACGTTCCACGCCGCGCGTAACGTAACGCTACTGTTAGCTACGTATGTACGTTGTTACGTAGCGTCGTACTTTAACTGTTACTTCTCTCTACTTGGACTTGGATTGTGCTTTACTTTCACGTCCGGGAAAGGTTGGGCTTTTCGTGGAAACTGTCCTCTTACGACCTCGTTTGTACAAAGGGATAGAGGAATTTTTTGGGTATTGTCAAGTATATGGTTTTCTTGGTGATGACCTCTGACTTTTGACCTGTCTTGCTGGTAAATTAATTGAATTAGAGGAAGGAGGAAAATTCTTGAATACTTTTCTTTTTATGTATTTTTAGGGAGACTCAATGTATTGGTACCTACTGTGTCGCTCACTTGGAAACGGTAACTGTACCTGTTGAGATTGACGATGCAATTTCGTAGCATGGCTGACGGGACGAGCGATACTCCCATGATCGGTAATCGATATGACTAGATTTCTAAGGGAAATTCTTTTCGAATTATCGGAGTATACAGAGCGTGTCTTTCTGTATCGATATTGTCTTTCTTCGTTAAACAAGATGGCCGACGGCTAAGAATGCTACCGCGGTAACTCGCAGGGGAATACGAAAACGATGTATCGATATTTATAGAGAAGGGATCCTTAGTGTATATCGAGACCAAGGGTGCGATACCAGGACGAAAGAGACGTAATCTAAGTCTGATTTGTATACTGGTAGTAGACTAACTCAAAAATTTCCACAGTTGATTTAGTCGCTTTACGCGATCGATATTCAGCAATGATAATTTCTCGAAAGACGCAATTTCCAATTCAATGTAAAATTGAGGGAAAATTTTGATAAGCTTTCGAGACGATTGCATGAATTTTCAGAATGATTGAAACTCGGTATCAACTGTCTTTTCTCGTTAGTCGCGTTATCGCGCGATAAGACCTCTCTGGTTAACGGTTGCGAGATATCACTCGCATTTTGATAAGACAGTAACGTCTTTCGTTTATTGAATATCCGTCGTGCATTCTAGTCCGAGAGAGATAGGGATTGTCGCGTGCATCTTGTGAAAGCGTCTCAGGGCTTCTTCGACTTGCCGTGAATCTTCAGTATAATTAGGACAGATTTCCGACGTTGTTTACGCGAGTGTCCGTTACGGTTTTTAAAAATGAAATCCGCCACGAGTCCCATGAAGTCGATGCAAATGGCGTCACGCGTAAATAAAAAGCGTTGAGGATCGGTCGGTCTGTCATTTCTGATCGGTGACCGTGAGGAGGCAACGTGGCGTTATAAATAGGCGTATTATTAATAGTCAGTTTACTCGCGGGCGCAATGATGATTGACAGTGGGCCTGAAAAAAAGTTTTAGGCTCTATTCTCTTTTGGTAAACTGCTAATGAGTCCATCTTGTGTATTCACGTTGAGGTTTCAGGTACGAGCATGTTTAAGGCTTCTCGTGCATTAGCATAGCCGAACTAACCGTTAAGCGCGAAATAGCCGTGTAGCCTTGAGATTCTTTTACTCGATGCAAAAGACAAAACATGATCAAGAGTGCCCATACTGGCTGACCGAAATAGCACGAAATGCCACGAAATAACGCGATATACCGGGCGGATGTTGTGCGTTTTACGTCTTGGGGTGGAATATATATGTGCACGTAGCTTTGGCTGGAATAATATTTATTCGTTCTTGGAGTCATTTGGAATTTTCTCGTCTCAAAAATTCAGTCTTGTTATGGTGGAGTTGCAGTTGGAGAGAGATGAAAGAAAGGAAACATACGCAATTCGACTTTAATGGAGGCCCAGAGCCCAAAGTCATCCAGAACTCATCCAAGGGGAGTCTCGAGGGAAAGCATCGTTTGAAAGCCGAGAATTCTCTCATAAAAAATAATTTATGCCTCCGTACTCCAGGCTACATTTAAAAAGGCTATCGTACGATCTTCTACGCTTTACGTACTCGTAGAAAGAGTCTTCGAACCAGGGAAAGTGCATCCGGTTCTCGAAGATTGAACGTCACTTTTTTCTATAGCATTCGGAAGGGAATCTTTTTCTTTACACCTTGTCGCGATTCTTTTCTCTTTATTTTTCATTAATTTTACGTGTTTATTTACACGCGGTATCCGCCACTTACCTGAGCAATGCACAGAAGCGATTAGAAAACGAAAGGCAGACGATTTCACGGAAAATGTGAATTTTTCTTTTTCAGGAAGCGGTCGTAGGATGGACACGTGGACAGAGAGTATCGCGTCCCACTGAAGAGGTACTGAAGGGAGGGGAAGGTGTAAAAGAAAAAAAAGGTTAAAGAAGAGGAGAAAGGCAGAGAGGAAGAAAACCGGAAAACGGAGAGGAAGGAAGAAACGGAGGGAAGAGGGGTCGAAGGAGGAGAGAGGAGGATGCCCGGCTCGCAAGCCGCCGCCGCCTCGGAGCGGCGAAACGATAGAATGGTGAGTTAAGGAACCTCTGAGAATCTTCTTTGGCTCAATGGGTCACTGGAGCATCATTTCATTAGCTATATATGCTTCGTCTAGTAAACAATTATATTTGGATTTGTTAAGCGTCGTAAAAGAAACTTCGTCGTGTCAGCATAACGAGAAAAATATGGAAAGACATTTTCAAGAGGAAGTTAATTGAATGATCGATGACGCGTATAGTTGTCTGTAAATTGCTTCATGCTCGAATACAGCAACTTCGAGTCCGTTGAATAAAATAACAATAGCACGTGGAAGTCGCACAATGTCACCAGCTCGAAGCGTAGTTCCGCTTCCGGTTTTGACCATGTTACCCAAGCTCGTCGAAATCGCGGGGGAATTTTTAAGTTTGCGACTATTAGTAATAAATCATGTTGATGGTACTTGTGGTTCTGTTTTTTTAATGACAGATCATTGTTTTCTTGCAGACCACGCACGAACCACCAAAATTGAAGACGACTCTTAAGACACCCCCGAAGCAAGCGACCAATCCTCTTCAGTTTGTGAAAGTAAAACCATGTTCGCTTTATCGTACTGCTCAGGAGCAGCTACAGAAGGTGCAGGAGGTGAAGAAGATAAAACAAGAGGTCCGCGATGATCCTGAGGATTGGCAGTCGGTAAGATTGAAAAAAAAAATAATATAAAATTTGTAAGCTGGGATTGAGGAATTTTTATGGTAAATTTATCATTTCCTTTTGCGACGAGGAGAGAAATGATCTCATGCGGTGGGGGGGATTCCGAATTCCATTGCAGAACCTGGACAATTGGAAGAGCAGTCGCAGGAAGCGGCAGGAGCACATAATCGAACGAGTGGTCGAGGTGAAGAAGCTGGAGCTCGAGGAACATGACAGGCAACGTCGCCGGAGTAAGACGTTGTCGGAGATGATGGAGGAACGAGGGAACCGGGGGCGAAAAATGAGTATTGGTCTGCCGATGTATCACGAGGAAGATGCGAACGACCTGAGCGACCTTGGTATTGGGACGAGCAGTGGGAAGAGTTCCATCAGTGGGGACACTCACGACGACGCCCACAGCGTTCTCGTCAGTCTGCTTTTATCTTTCTCCTTTTCTGTCTTTAATACTTCTTCAGTCAGACTTTATGATATTCAGCTAACCTGAGCTAACTGTACCCATGAATGATTTTACAGAGCGACAGGGACAGCGAGATCGAGAAGAATCATTCGGACGTGGACAACGGGACCGGGGAAAACGGAAATGCTGTACCCAAGAAGAAAGTCGCGGACTTCGATAACGGTTTCCACAGCAATCACAGCCACAGCAATCACAGCCACAACCACAACCATAATCATAACCATAATCACAATCAGGAATACGATTCAGCGACCACAGCGACAGCAAGCTCACCGGAACCTGAAGAGTACACCTACGAAGGTGCGATTCGTGGTTACGTGTCCAGAGTGTCCCAGAACATACCAATGCGGAGGAAGTCCTTGGCGAATTTGGACGCGAAGCTAAATAACGCCTCGGTCAACTCCAACGATACGGGCTCGAAGACCAGTTTGAATGATGAGAAGAATATACCAGTGGTTAAAGTAGATATAGTTAAGAGGCGAGAAATTTTTGAGAAAGCCTCACAAAAGAATAACGATACCAAGACGAATAGACTCTCCGGAGACTTCACTAGTACGAAGTTCATCAAGGAGAGACTCTCGCATCTAGAGAAGCAGAGGGAGGATGGCGAGAGCGGCGGTGACAAGAGTGATGCTAACAGTAGCAATAATAAGATACTTAAGAGACTCTCTGGCGACATGAGCTCCATCAGGGAGAGACTGTCGCACCTGGAGAAACAGACGAGCGAACGCGAGAGTCACAGCCATCATCAAGCGTCTAAGAATTTGGAAAATGCGGAAAACGCAGGAAATTCAATTAGGAAGACTGGCACCGAGGAATTGTCAGATACCGGTAGACCACTTCGAGAAAGATTGATGTCTCTGGAGAAGTACACGAGTACGGAAAAGCCCTTCTTGGTTACACCAGTAGCTCCACCAGCTCCTGAGGCCATTCCGAAGACCTGCGAACTGTCCGCAAGGAGTATCAAGGATCGGCTCAACGCCCTGGACTCGTCTAGGAAGAAAGACCTGGACAAAAGGACCATGGCGAAACATATACTCTGCTTCAGAGATACGGAAACGAGAATCGAGACATCGACTCCCAGTGAGAGAAGTTCTTCTCCGGACTCGGAATACCGAATTCCCAGGACGGCTTTCCACCGCAGTCTTGATTCTCTCGACGCAGATGCTTCCAGCGGTCCTGATACCTTCGAGAGAGTCCAAAGTCTCGAGGAACTAGATTACAGCAGACGCTACCCAGCTTCCTCTTCGTCAGCCGAACTTCTCAATGACACGGACCGTGAAGATTCCGGTATCCACACTGCGGACGTTAGCTGTTCCGTAAGTCAAGCCGATGAACCCGTTGACGAGGATATCAGCGTTCACACGGCTGGCAGCAGCATCCCCGAAAGACAGGAACCCCTTGCACGACGACCGGAAGAATCTACCCAAACGAACGAACCATCTAAATCTACAGAACTTGCTGCTGAACCTCTTTCGACTGCGCTTTCGACAGCTCTTTCGTCATACGCCACTGAACCGGAAGCAGTAGTAACGAAGAAGGTAAGACCATACTCATTCACTTTCGCTTTATCTTCTACTTGGACAATTTGGTTCTACTCTGTTCTCATTCTTTCATCCGATCTTTCTCTATTCGTCTGGTAAAATGGCATTAACCAGTCGTCGCCGAGGAGGCATTCCAATAGCAGCGTAAAGCCATCTTAGAAACTTGATTTAAATGTCTTCAATTGTTTTCTAACATTTCATAAGTTAAGCTTAAGGACGCTTGAGAGACGCCGAGCGTCTCACGTTCTCATTCCTTGTAATCTAAGATGTCTTTACTTGTACCTCATCGGTGTTCACTGTATTCTTCCTCTCCTTCCCTTCTTCTTCGCTCTCACCCTCGTTCACATACTCATTTCTTATTCTTTCTTTTTCTCAACACTCTGATCCTCTAGGAAACTGCTGAATCTTCTGGGGAGCTGTCGACTAACAACGAATCTCAGCCACAAATAATCGTAGACGTAACTAACTCTAACACGATCCGATCAACCTCGAATCGTCCTATAGTTTATCAAAGTCCCAAGGTACCTGCACGACGCACTCCACCCCAATTACCTAATCCTAATTCTATATCTAAGCCTAAACCTAATCCAAAGCCCAAGCCCAAGACGCTCTTAAAAATGACTGAAGAGCAACCTGTCACTCCGACTTCCACGCAGATTCCTGTCGAGTCGACGTTACCCAAGAAGCAAGATGATCAGTCTGAATCAAATCCTAATATTGCACAAGACAAATGCTCGGGCGATAATACTAATGCTAATATTGTCCTTTCTTTGAATCTGGAAAAAGAAACGATTTCTGGGGATACCTCTCCTACAAGAACATCTCCTTCGTCGACAACCTCTCACCTTACACCTTCACGAACTCCTCTACCTGATTCTGGACTGAGTTGTCATCTTCAAACCACGAATCAAGCTCCAAAATCATCAACCGTTGTTTCACCACCATCGCCTCGTGGCCTCTCAAAAATTCCTACTCCTTTACCACGTAAAGGAGTCTCAGGTAAATCCTCTCCGACGTCTTCAACCAGTTCCCTCAACCAACCAAAAATACCACCGCCCCTTAAATTACGTACTTCTCCGCCATCGCCAACATCTCCTTCGAGGAAAACATCCGACGTGTCTCCGACAAGTATTGCAACTCCTTCATCCTCCGAGACGTCCTCCACTTTGGCTGAATTCGAATCATCAGATTTGGAGGCACCCAAAGACATCCTTTCCAAAAATTGCACGAACCTAACAGCCCCGATAACTCCAACAACCCCAACAACCGAGGTGGCGGCAGTGCAGGAAACACCGACACCAGAGAGACGTCGCACGGTGGTGGAAGTTTGTCAAAAGGTGGTGGTACCTCAGGGTGAAGCTCCTCCGACGCCTCCAGTGACGCCATTCATCACAGTGGTACGAGTAGCAAATGCGCAGTGTTCCGAGGTTGTAATTAATAAGGAGGGTAGCGTCCCTTTAAGAAATTCCTAAACAAATGTAAGACGCTGGCTGTACGGATAATTGCGTTTTGGGCCAACTCCCTCTAGCTCCCCTATGCTAGAACATCTTGTACATAATCCGAGAATTCGAAATGGCACACTTCTCCCTCTCTTAAGATCAAGCCTGCCAATTCTTCTCTCTCTCTCTCCGTCTCTCTATCTCTCTCTATCTCTTACAATAACCATTCTGTCACTCATCGTGTCTTTCTGGTGTGTCTCCTCTTCGCGTCGTCATCGCACGATCCTCCAGCCACGAATAGCCGGACTGCGTCGAACCAGAAGACACACTACAAAGACACAAGAGACAGAAAGAGAAAAAGAACTATGAGAGATCATGCAACGCCAGCAAAAACTCAAGCCGTTATCACACCAACCATACCGAGCCGGAGTCGGCCAGTGTGAAAGCGACTTTAGTTAACGATGTAAATAGACGATTACGATACGACACATTAATTAAGTATAATAACCTTCTTCGGCCAATTATGCGTGCTCGCGCGTACTTTAATCCTCCTTTAATTCAAAATGACCGGAAGTACGCGCCCCTCCCTCTCGTCCCTTTAACTCTAATCTAGTAGCGGACACGTGGCCTAGCCGAACGAAATAAAGCCGAGGAATATTCTGATGCAATTATTATTATTCAATCTGTGCAACCTCGTGGGTGTAACCTTTGACCGAAGTGTAACTATAAAACTGACTCCTCGATCATCCGCCACGACTCTAATCAGTCTGATAAAACTCACCTGATTAGGGTGGCACGCAGTAATTGCCTAGTGGATAATATTCACTGTTGTAGCTTTTGGAAATTGTGAAAGAAAATATATATATATAATTCATTGTCCAGCAGCTTGAACGTTGTTCTATTTCTGTCAGTGTCTACGTCAGCCTTTCTTATCATTTATCTTTCGGCCGTTTGTCTCTTTTACCCCGAAACACATGTCGTAATGTTTAACTTTTTCATACGTCATACGTACTCGTGTGCGATTTTCTTCAAAAACACCTTTCCAACGTTCATTCATCCCATATCGATTGACTTATCACTAAAACGTTATCTTATCAATTTTTCAAGAGTCTTTATGAAACATTGAAAAACTATTTCTGTCAATAAATCTGCCACTTGAGTCAAATCTTCCCAGTCGTACCTGTCGTTCGACTATCGCTGTAATCTCCAATAAAGATAAGAATCGCAAACAAAGATAAACGACCTATCTTCGCACGGAGTTGTCGATTCTCCCTCTTTTTGGGTTTTTCGGTCGTTTCTTTTTTCTTTATCATTGTCGCGATCTATTCTCTGTACTCTAATTGCGACATAGGTACTATAGCGCAACTCTGAAGCGCTAAACGTCTCGTCACGTGTCACGTCTCAGCTGATCTTCCATTGGGTTACGCGCTTGGGTTACTTAAACGTTACGAGGTAAGGCGCAACTTGCTGCTTCCTTCGTTTCCTGCCATTTTATTATCCTTATCCACATCTCATTCTGTCCTATGCTTATACGCTTTCCATCTCCCTGAGGTCATACGTACCCGTGGTCTCTCGTTCAAGCCTTTTTTTGCCGATTTTATTGCACAATTCTATATCTTATAAGATCTATCAATCAATAAACCTATCAATCAATTTCCTTATCGATTTACACGCTTCGTGTTTACGTTAAACGAATTGCGACACTTCGGCTGCCCACCCGAAATTACTTGGTGACAAATTAACCAAATTTTGAAACTTCGACTAATAAATAATAATAAACAGTATATTGGTTATATGTTAAATTAAAAACGAATAGTCCTAGTAATACAATAAATCTTAATGCTACAAAGCGTTTTGAGAAACGAAGGTACAGTTAACGCGAAAAATAAATTTATTTAAAGTTATCGATAACATTCAGTAAGGGAAGGATCAAAGACAGGGTGAAAACTTGACAATCGATGACCGACAAAAGAATTTACGCTGATCGTCCATCACCCAAAGCCATGGTCCATTCGTTCGGATCTGATAATGCAGCTTCCTAGCGTTTTTTTAAACAAAAATCCGAATCCTGAATTTTGCTTTTTTACTTTCTAACTTGGAAGTGTTATCAGCACGTTTCTATGTATTGATCGTTTAATTGATTTATCATATGCATTAGCTTAATCCGCATGAGTCATCCTGCTTTAACCTTTAACCTATTTATTGGTATGACTTTCCTCTCGTATTTCTTTGCTTTTTTTCGTTAACCACGCATTCTTAGATTACTTTTGTAGCACAGATTACACCGAAACGCGTATTCACACGACCTGGAAGTACGATTACATTCTTAAGCCCACGTTAATTTTTATGATGCTTTGCGCTAATAACGTAACTCTACGTTTCTCTTGAACTATGAAAAAAAAGACTTGCGAAACCAGGCAAGATTGAAAGATCTAAAGACAATAGTCCGTTGAATTTAATGTCTTTTTAACATTCCACCCATAAACTCAATTTCGCACTGCATTCATCCAATACAGTAAAAACGCGTAAAACGTAAATAGTGTAAAACACACGTTAGTTTCCTGTCCCCGTTGCGACATTCTCTCACCATTATTATACTTTGCTGCTTCACACTGCAATTTATCCTAGAATTGAACCTTACGTAATAAACAAGACTATAGTCCTTGTCCGACGTAACTCCCCGTTATAAGAAAGGGGCCTTCTTCCGTGGACTTACAACATCAAAGAGTCCCCCGAATTTGGAACTATTCTCGGACGATGATTATAGTTAAGTAAATCTACGCAGTTACCTGAAACTTTTTGACTTCTCTAGGAATCAATGATAACGGAAAAATCGATTGAGAAGATCATCGATCCAGGACGATCCATGGAACAGGATGATCGTACGAGCTCTCGGGTAAATTTGGAGAAGAAAAGGCTTTTCGACCAACCTGAAGAAAGCCTTAAGGTCCTAGAAGATCCTCCACTGGTATCCACTCAGACTTCAACTACGTCAACTTCTATGGATCGAACTGTCAAGGTATCCTTTGGCAGTAATTCCTCCTCAACCTTTGGTACCACTCTAGATCATCCGAGTCCATTGTCGCCGATATCGAAACAGGTTGGTGATTGATTTCGCCTAATTATGACAGATTACTTTTTTTTTGTCTTTCCTGTGATATGGCCCGTGCGACGCAATTATTACGTAACAGGTGAAATTTTTATATCTTAGATCCTTCCACTGAATCTCTTGAGCGAAGGTGGGGAGGAAATCGTAACTGGATTGTCGTTTCCTTTGGGACCACCTACGAGTGTGGAACCGCCAAAAGAAAAACCGCCACCACCTCCGGTCGATCTAAGCGACGAAGAGACTGTCCCGGTTGAACCTTTAAAGAGACTCAATTCCACTAGAAGGATAAAGAAGGAACTGCGAACACGTCGTTCGGATTTTCTTGGCATCGAAGGTGTAAGTTTCTCAAAACGCCAGGTCGATGCAAGAATTGACTCTGACGATGAAATGATGAATTTTAGGTAAACGACGAAGAACTCGAGCGAGAACTCACTCTTACAAAGCCTCCGGATATGGCAGCCATTCTTGCCGAGGAACGGCGAATAGAACAAGTGCATCGTCGCTCTTACGACACAGACAGCAACTACGAGCAAGACTCTTGTCACGAAAGAGACTCCGGGGTGGAGCTGGGTCATGCTGAAGAGTGGAACAACAAGGCCATCAGCCCGGATATGTCCCAACACAGCCGTCAGAGTAGCGAACCATTCGGAGCCAGCGTCACCTCCTCCGAGGAGGACGAAATCACGAAGAAGGAACGAGAGATCATTGAAGTGCTGGAGAAAGAGGAACAATGGCGTTATGGGAACAACCACGAAGAGAACAGGTCTCTAATTCACAAATTTCCCAAGCTCGTACGCGAACCGGTATCCCGTTTTTTCTTCTCGAGTTAATACGACCGTCCAAAAAGAATAACGGGTCGTGTTCACGACTTAACCTTTGTTTCGTGTTTTTAAGTTGATACTTTTATCCCTGAGGTCGACACAGACAGGCCACGCGCACAGGCGCGCTACTCAATGTCAAAGGTTAATTACAGTGACACAAGGCCCCGGTATGATTACTATTAATTGACCTCTCCGTTATTAATATACTTTGATACATATGTAGATACGTGCATACATATATTGTTAAATATCAAGTGTTTGCTTCCTTTACGATTCATTAGTTCTCCACGTGTCCTTCCCTTTTCCACGTGACTAGACTAAGTTACTATCATGCTGTTCCGAACAGTGACCTGGGTGAAAAGTTGGCACACAAACTCCGCGAATTGGAGGAGGAGAAAATGCAGTTGGAGCGCGAGCGCGCGCAGGAGGTTGAGCTACGTAGACAGGAGGGCACCTTCCGGAAGAACGAGGAGAACATTCGTAAGCAGGAAGTAACCTCGCTCAAGAGAACGCAACACGAGGAAGTTACGAGACACCAGGAAATGGCTCGTGTCGAAGCTGAACGTCAAGCGGACGCGAGACGAGCCGAAGAGGAGAAACAGGAGGAGATCAGAATCCAAGCGGAGCGGATGAGGATTCGCAAGGAAATAGAGGAGAAGGAAAGACGAGCAGCGGATGCGCGTCGTCTTGAGGACGCGCGAGTTAGATCTATGGACAGTCAAATTCGTGAGCAGGAGGTAAGCTGATAATTTGTCCTGTTAAATAAAATTTGTCAATAGTCATTAGTAACGTAGATGCATTTTTATATTCTTGCTTGCACTCTTGGTTGTTGCACTCTGAAATTGCACTGATGGGAAAAATCCTTGTTCTCAGAACGATGCACTGACTGGTGTTGGCTCGAGCAATCACGACGAAGATTACGCTTCTGGGGTAAGGCACTTGCACTCTATCCTCTTATTAATTACCAATAGATGCATGCAATAATTGATTAGTCAATTAATTTTCATCCGCTCTGGGTTTCGTTTGCGATGCAATTGGTGGTAGGCGTTCTATATCCTATTTTATTCGTAGGAGGTTCTACGAGTTGAAAGAGAACTACTACAGCTGGAGCAGGAAGAGCTCAAGAGACAACGTAACAATTTAGTCTACAGAGACCAGAAGAGACAACAGCTCGCCGAACACCTGGAAGAACAATGGAAGTCCCTCCAAGACGTAGCTCACGTTGCTAATTCCACGGTTAATAATAATGTTCAGCAATACAAGCAGATCCAGGTCTCTCCAGCGAATTACAGGTCTTCCATGCCAAATCTTCAGTTTCAAGATGGCCAAAGGAGAAGGCCACCTCCACCTCCAATTCCACCAGCGAAGCCTTTGAGGTTGATCGAACAAAGACAAAGAGACGTCACCATAAGGTACGCGGTTTCGTTTTATTCTTCGTCAATCTACTTCCGCCCACTCCCAAATTCATATCTATAGGTGTAAGCTGACTCAGTGATACACGTTTAATTTCCTGTTATTCGCTCTTTCCGTTTACCAATCCTCTCTTACGTAAAGCTACAATCGATTTGTACGCGGAAGAGTGTCGTTTGAGCCACGTCAGCTGGACAGTTTACTTCAATCGTTGATCAAGAGTAGTGGCTGTTAATTTTTTCATTCTCTTCCATCCTTGTACAGGAATAGCCGAGTCCCATCAGCGGATTCGATCCCACACCAAGTAGATACTTCTCTAAGGCAGAGTGCCTCCTCCGGTACTCTGGCAAATTACCCTGGACAACAAATGAGTAGACAAACTCTCCAAGCTCTGAGTGCCGCTCCGCGTTCTAGAATAGTTCAGGGAGATCAGTGGGTGCAGAGGCGCAAGAGTGATGTTCCACGCGCTGCTCAAGACTTCAATTACCAGCATTGGCTCATCCAGGTTCGTTCAGTTTCAATAAATCAAAATTCAAGATCAGTCGTGTGAAAATCTATCAACCAAGGATAAATTTCTTATGATCCAGGAGGCCGAGCAAAGAAGAATCAATGAGAAGAACCAACGATCCCCACGCAAACCTCAAGTCCACGTTACAGGTACATCCGTACCATACACAGGATCTCCACCCAGACCAGACAGTAAACCCTTGCCTGATTCCATTATACAAACTCTTACCCAAAGAGTACAGAACAGGGCACAGGAGAAACCTCTGCCACCAAGAAGAAGGTACACTTAAAAGAATACAATTTAGGAAGGCTCATAAAACTCAAAAATTAGAAACTAGAAACAAGTAACATCGACCTAACACAAAATGAGAAAGAATCCTATAATATTCTTTCCTTCCTACAGGTTGGAGCAAAGTGCAAGTCAGGAGCATATTCCTCCAGTGCAGCACGAAGCCCAGCAACGTGCCATTCAGCAACAAAAGGCACAGCAACCGACTACCGTATCTAATACCACAGAGTCGCAGGAGAAGATGCTGAGTGTTAGCGGGAAGAAAAAGTGTTCCCATTGTGGCGACGAATTAGGTCAATACACGATCTTACAAATCACCCTGTCACGGCCTAATGATTTTCTCGATTTCTAATCACCGTTTACACCTGATGATTACAGGAAGGGGCGCGGCGATGATAATAGAGAGTCTTCGGCTATTCTATCACATGGAGTGCTTCAAATGTTGCGTGTGTCATGTCCGTTTGGGCGACGGACTTATGGGAACTGACGTTCGCGTTCGAAATCACAAGCTGCATTGCCATAACTGCTACTCCAGCGACGATGGTATTTATATTTAAAAGTTTTACAGAATTAACATACGTCACGTTTAATACGCGTTGCATACTTCCTGCTCCTTAAAAAAATACTATACAAATAGGATAGAGATAACTACAAGGCGACGAAGCCCTGGAGCTCATAAACGGGACGGTCGAAGACCCTGCTGCTCGTTAGATTACTCGTAGGGTGGGTGCCTTTATGGAGGTTCTTCTTCAGTCCTAAGCGCCCCTGTTTATGCCTCTTCAACTAATGGCGTAACAGACGAGACTTCCTGCACTTCGTCATTGGTTGAAAGTGCATTTCTAAGCGCACAAAAGTACAGAAAGCTCTGTAAGAGCCTAGGAGTCGGATCTGTCATCCTTACCCGTAATCTCCTGTGGACGAGGAAACAAGTACTCGGGCTGCTACCTTAAGTCGTTCTCCTCGACTGTTACAGGAGAACGTCATCCTCTCGTTATCGCATCATCATTATCATCTACTGTTCTACTGCTTTGCTCTTCTTTACTCACGTGGTTGTTGTCTTGCATTTTCAGGTGTCAAATTCAGCTGTGTGTAGAAATTTGGGCTATGGATTCCAAAGCTGACTAGCTTGAATATAGCGTCTTTCGGCTATATTTTATAAGTCGTAGTTGATCATTTTGCTACCTTGCCCCCCCACGAAGGTATCATAAACGTTCTTGTAAATAATTTCGAAAAAGAACAACGACAAATGCTACAGGAAACAACTTAGGACCTCCTAGGCAATTCTTGGGCAGGTCATTTTTTTACGTATATTTCGATATATCGCGAAACCTAAATTTCTCTTTCTTTCTCCCTTTTCTTCCTTTCCCTAACGCCCTCCCATCCCTTTCCTATATTCGTAACTAACACACATGTAAATATCGTGTATGTATGTAATTAGAATAGAGTTAAGCGATCCCACGAGGCCAATGGTGTGTGCTCCACGTCCTCGACGAAATGCGCGAACAGATTAAAAGACGGGGAAGCAAGGTCGATGGAAAGGAAAGTGTAAATGTCTGTATTATAACTTGTGATATTTATAAAAGAATTTCGATTGTCAGCATAGGGACGGCGTGTTAACGTAGTAAAGTTATTGCGGATTGAGTTTTGGTTAACGAAGCTTTTGATGTGCCTTAGCTAGTGTCTAAAATCAAATGAAAAATAATCTCTGCCGGAAATCTTAAGCTCTAGGTATTATCGCGCTAGACAATAATAATTAATCTTAGTTGTAAATTGCGAGGAGGGCCTTTTGCAGAACTGGAGAACAAATTTAACCCTTGAGATTTCTAGGCTATAATCGCTATTACTTTGGCCTGGATCAATTGTAAAGAAAAACTGGAGTTTCACGAGCTAAGATGAAAATCGTGTCTCCTGCGTCTTACGTTTTTCTTTTTTTTTTCTGTAATTGACTCTAGCACGTATGATAATTGTGAAATATTGTAAGATACGTCTTTCATGTTATTACAGAGTGTAATTTTATATTATCAATAAATAAATGTTTATTACAATCCATTCGAGTATAATGCAAATTCAATCGTACGTATTTGCAAGGAGAGAATTCTCTTACAAGATTTATTTAACCCTCGCTATCATCAATCCATTGAATCTTATCTGTCGAATGATACCATCTTCGAAGGAAACTAGGAGAACCCAAGGATCGAACAAGAAGCTGAAGACATTTCTATTAGCCATAGCAAGGGAACGTGGAAAAGAACTTTAAGGATTGGAAAATTTATGAAGACATCTATTAGCCATAGCAAGGGAACGTGGAGAAGAACTTTAAGGATTGGAAAAAATATGAAGACATTTATATTAGCCATAGAACGTGTAATGTTCGTTACATCATCGTGTCACTTAACAACAGAGTATATTCGGATTGTGCACTTCGCTTTGTGTTCATGAGCTTGAATTTTTTTTTTGTTGTGAATTTCTTTAGCCTCTCACTTGGCAGCTATTTGCTTCAAGGTAAATATCGGCAATACATAACTGTTTGTTAATAATCAGACACACCATAGATGAACTCCTATAGCATGCCAAACTGTCCAAGAAACGCGGAACTTTAAATTTCTTGTAAAACTTCTACGATCCGCACATAATGCAAATCCTAATGTGCTAATATCGAAATCTTCGACAGAATATTTTCGTCGTTCAATTTGAGTAATTATAATATATATGTATGTATGTATATATATATATATTATATATTGATTTATATCTCTTCTGTACACCTACATGTATACATATATATAAAGTTTCTTAAGCAAAGCTTAAATTTGAAATATTTAATTTTTATTTGTTAAATAGCGTGAGGCGTATTCTCGCTTTGCAATCACCTTTCCCGCCTCCGCCCTTTGGTCATGAAATTTTGAATCTAATCTTTAAAAGCCCATGAGAGAATCGAATGAATAGAGAATATGGAATGTAAGACGAAGAACAGGCTATACAAAAGCGATAATCCAAAGGCAAGAACGATCCGCCTTCATTCTTATTTCCTATTTCTTTTATTTACGATTTTTTATTCAGCAATTTTCGAATTCTATCAAAGGCTTTTACTTTTAAACGTACACCGCGAACCGAGCGGTGTGAGATCATGTGAAAAATCATTGTTCCTTTTTAACAGTACCCTCGAGATTCAGTGAAAATTGTAATAGCAATTACTTATGCGTCGTTGTACGAATCAGTTACACCACTCAGTTCAGGGAAAGAAATTACTATGATATATCAATATTGATGTTTTATCCTTTAGCCATTTCTAACAGCAGTGAAAAATAAATATTCATAAAATATATTTCGTACCCTGAATCAGCTGCTAATGCAATGGGACAAATCCTGATTATTATTCCAATATCTTTTTAACGTAATGCTATTTACCAACTACATAGACGAGAAGCCTCCAAGCAAGCGTGGTCGTAAAAAATGTAAAAATGTGAATTAGAATCTTTGGTGATCCATATTTAATATTAAGCACATCACTCTTTAAGCTTAAAGCCTCGTAAGTTATCCAGACACATCATATGCGGACACAACGGTGCGCTTTGCCTTTCAACCTTCTTGAATAAAATA
>JARQST010000433.1:1015896-1032909 GCA_030142225.1 Pachycephus smyrnensis | reverse complement strand
GCAACATTGCATGTTAAAATATTTAATAATGGATTTCGACCGGTGCATCTTTCACCAAGAAAAAAAGGGAAAAAATAATCGAATGGCTGCAAGATCTTTCTTCTACTCAAATATTCCTCTTAATACTATGACAACTACTTCACTTTTTTTTCGATTTAGGACTGGTCGATTGGAAAACGCTCGAAGCTGACATTAAATTTTCAATATACTGACCCAACACTTGATTCTCACTCCTCAGCTTTAAATTCTCTTCCTTCACACTGTCCACTCTCTGTGATAAATCTGTAAAGATAATTTATTGCTCCTAATTTCGAAAATAATACATTTTATAATAAAGCAACTCGAAGAGCTCTGACAGATACTCGAATATCCAGAGATTTAACATACCATCGAGAGTGTTTTGTAGTTCGAGAACCTGGGCAATTAATCTAGCCTTTTCTTCTTGTTCATCCGGACTTATATCTGGGTCTAAGCCTGCAAGATAAACTATAAATAATTCTTCAATGCATCACGTATCGATACTTCATAAGAATACAGCATTTCACTCACTGTTCGGGCTGCTGCTTCCATTGGTGAAAGTAGATGGAATTGAATCCATACTGCGTCCATGGGCAAGAGCATCTGACATGTGCGATGCATTGTCAAGAATCTCTTCTTCAGGAATGATTACTGTAAACCATCAAATAGTCAATTAATATCTTATTATTAACAATAAACTATAATGATCAACTCGAACTGTCTTCTTGAATGGCATTTGATTATTTGAAAGTAGGTCATCAAAGTAAAGTACAATACCTTGAGGATCGTCGTCAGCCAAAGGTATGCTATTCATGTCATCCTGAAGTTTAGCGCTGGATATTGTAGAAGCAGACATCCTGGTGTTGAGCACTGCTGTGAACACCTTCGACAAGAATGCTGCGACAATGAAGTCACTACACTTTGCTCAACCTTCGAGCCCAACTTATCGATTGATATAAATGCTTTCTTATATTGCGAATTCGCGGGAGAACAAACCGAATCCGCTACTGCCTCAAATGATTCATCGGAATCCGATAAATCCCTTCAAAACAGCTTCGCAAACTAAACTCTATGAACAAACTGACATTTCTCTCGCTGATTCATCAAAGTGCTCGCCATTGGTCGCCATTAAAGTATGTAGATTGAGACTACATAAGATCCTCTTCTCCACTTATGATCGTCCATGACACAAAAAATCAGGTATCCCTACTAGTGGACAAAATCTCGTCCAAACGACGCAAGAAACCAAAACAGCAGAGCGCGCGAAAATTAAAAAATAACGCGATAACACCTGTGAACGACGCCATCATGACGGCATCCGTAAATCATAATTGATAGTAGTGCTCTTATTACTAAGTAGACTTTTTTATTTAGTAATCTGTTATCGCTATACATTGTAGCCGTTTTTTAAGATCATAGTCCAAAAGGGAAATTCATTCGTGGAACAAGGAGCTTGAATGTCGGACAACCATGTCAATTTATACAGATTTACGCCACTGGTAGCGTTTGTGTTCCAACCCTTACGATTTCTGAATGACTTGTTAATCTGAGAGATATGGAAGAACGAAATCAGCTGTAAAACGCTTTGACGGATCAAATGCATTCCAAAACAAAAGAAAGACAACTGGAGATATAATCTAAAGATTTATGTTCCAGATAAAGCGTGACGTTACTCTAGATAGAAAAGTCTTCTAGCATAAAGAGTATAAACCAGTATGGTTAATAGAAATAGAAATAAGCAACGATACTTAAAAATATGCATCTTTCATAAACCATTCTACTGTCTTCAATAAGACTTTTTTTTATTTGTTAAAGAAAAAAAAAATCATCTCCAACTGTTGGAAATTTTCATTGTCACACAACTGGTTTCTTTTTTTCTTGTCAGTCGGTTCTTGCAGCCAATCATGAATGACGCGTCTTGGACAGATCTGCTGTGAATGGTGGACACCGACATTATTAACAATGTCCCAAGAATGAGATTAGCTTTATCTGGTTCAGGTATATAGTATTCTGGACACCTGCACTGTAATCGTATTCTTTATCTACGAAGAGCAACTCATCTATGGTCTGTGCTCAGCTGTATCCTGTTCCTGTGCGTGTAACGCGAGCTACTATCTACTATCAACTATGTGACAGGAGGTGTCTAGTCATAACAATTCACACGTAGGACGGTGTTAATCGAGTTTAACAACGGATTTAAAGTCCGAGGAAGTTTAAAGAGACGTACGGAGACGTATGGATCTTAGTGCCCATTGTGATGGGGACTGAAATCGTAAGCTCCTTTAACGAGCTTCTCGTGTCCCTTTAATCGTCGCTGGTTTAGCGAATGAGACGCAGTAGCAAAACAGACAAGAGGACGAAAAGATGGGTAACTGCCTGAAACGTTCTGGCAGTGTGCAACAGGATAACACTACGTTGCTTGGTAACAGTCCTGATCCTGCAACGACCAGCGGCTCATCGCAAGAGGCCCTCGTCGGACCCGCTTTACCCTATAACGTAATGTCTCTGTCAATGCCAACATTTCGTTCTTTGTTCATCTAGTTGGTTTTCATCGTTCCGTCCATCTCTCTGTTCAATGGGTTATCAGAATTATTTAGAAATGGTTTCAGTCTGTTCTCAATGCTTCTCAATAATCGCTTGTTCCCTTGTAGTTGAAAAAATACAATTAAGATTTTTTGCTTTATCATGCAGGAGACAACAGGATCGTACTATCCATCCATGATGAATAGAGAACATCGCTTGCAATCAACCGAGTTGAGTATTGGCCGTGGAATTGGCGTTGTAGTTGGAAGTGGTAGCAGTGGTGGAGGATCGTCTAACCTCAATGAAGAGGAACAACAAGTACGAATTGCCAAACGAATTGGACTAATACAGCATTTACCTACACGCGAATACGATGGTACTAAGAAGGGAGAGTGCGTAATTTGCATGATGGAACTTGTGATTGGAGAGGAAGTGCGCTATCTGCCGTGTATGCACACTTATCATGCAATCTGTATCGACGATTGGCTTCTTCGTTCACTGACCTGCCCTTCATGCATGGAACCAGTCGATGCTGCCCTGATCAATTCTTACCATCCAACTACTTAATGTCACGGAGAGAAATATTTGGTCTCAAGTAGCCAATAATCATAATCGACTACTTGATTAGAGAGGTTCACTGGATGAAATATGTCCTGAAATAAGGCTTGTGTACAGCGCTCGTTAAATATTTGTTACTTCGTTTGACGTATACTCGTATATAGAGACGCTTTCGAGTTGATAATAGTATCACCTTGGGAATAAGGTTGTTATTAAAGTAAATTCTGCATCCTCCTTATGACGAGGTAATACATTACCTAAGGCTGGCCATTTGCCTCTTAATCCCCGGTTTGTGAATCTAATTACCGTACTGTAAAATTGAGCTAGGAGGAAAGGGAAGATAGAGATGACTTCAAGATTATATATACTCTGCAGGAATTTGACGAAATTGACATTTTTACAATTTTTCTGATGCATCATTCGTATTGGAGTTCTTTCAGGAGAAAACTTTAATTTGCGATGTATAATTTCAGAAGAAATTTGAAAGCTTATTATAGTGACACTGTGATTCCTGTATCAAGATCAGGACTTGGATTTTCGGACAGACAAGATTAATTTCACTGCCTGTGCGTTGATTACTTGTAGACCACAAGTGTCCAGGTAGTGAAAGTAGGTTTGTCTGCTTGAAAATATAAGCTGTGATTGTTGTGCAGTCCGAATAACATAGGGATTATCGTGAACCATTAGTGATTGTTATTGTATGAATATGATTTCTACAGTAAGAGCGATTACGCATGAGGAGATTTGAATGAAATTCAATTATACTGGAACTTGGAACATTCTTATATCTTCATTGGCGATGCGGTGCAATATCAGTGTTTGGCAATATGTGTTTATTGGAATATCGGCAGGACTGATAATACCTACAGTGATAAATAATAAGAACAGCACTACTGATAAGAGTAAATGGCAATGACATCAACGTCAAACAGAAATATTAGAAAGTTGAAAGAGATTGCTGCTCCTCATATATACTGTCACTCAATTATTTGAGCAGGTCATTGGCAACCGTCACATATAGATGAGCAATGCTATCAATGACCAACTAATCCACCAAATTAACGAATCAATAGCAAATAATGAGGAACGAATAGAGGGCTTTTTTAAACTTCAATATTACAAAAGTGATCTACGAGTATTCCATATTGGGCCCAAGCAAGAGGGTCGCTCTATTCTCACCAAACGTTAGATCCTGATCATAGAAGCAAAATGCAAGATAATCGAAACCTCCGTGTAGGTTCTAACAAGTGAGATGGGCATGGATTAGGATGCTGTAGGAATACGTTCCAAAATTCACTGCTGGTACCTGCGCTGGTTATATATCTAAAAGCTAGGTTGAGTCTCGCGCCAAGTACAAGAAGTTTGGCCTTTTTAATAAATTAGAGAATGATGCTACCCAGTACTGGCAGTTCATTTCGAAACGTAGCCCTAGTCGATTAGGAGTTTCACCAGAGTTGATCGTAACACAGTTGATACTCGAATGGCAGGCCAATAGCGAGCTTAAATTGTTGCGAAGAACTTTTAATATGACTTCTGTCATACGAGCAAGAAAGTCCACTTGCGATATCTTTCGTGCCTTTTCCATCAAATCGATGATGGACTAGCTCGAAGGATAAAAAAAAGATAGCTCGTACCATAATGTACACCGAGGTATACTTACATTTCTATATCGTAAGAAATATTCGTGCGGCATAGCTCGAACTTGTAACCTTTTAATTTTCTACGAAAGCTTGACTTATGATATCGCTAAGATTACGTTTCAACGGGGAAGAATGGAGCTGTGAAATAGTGATTTATCAAGAAAACCTATAAATACACTGATAGTGATTTAATACAAATATAAATATTTAGTAACAAACTTGCCGTTCTTTTCATATTTTTATCCTTGTCCTGAAATAATCCTTGGTTCGCTCAAAATTCTTAAAATACATAAGAAGTGATCCATTTGTAGTATCGAAACGAAAGCCTTGCATTTTTATGCTCTATTGCGCCTGATGGACTCTTAGTTCGCTACTACGTATTTGAATTTTGTACCTTTTACCGGAAATAGGAGTTGCGTAGCCATTAGCCAATCATATATCACGATCGGATGGAAGAGCGACACGGATTGGTTAACGTAATTGGCTTATTCTACTCGAACTGCATGGGTGAATTTTTTGGGTTCGTGTCATAGAGCGGAAAAGTAAACCATGTTTACAAATGCATAAACTTAACCACAACATTGTTGAAGACAGTTGCCAATTTTTATTGTATTTTGTAAATAAAGTGTTACTCGAACGTTAAAAATGTCTTACATTCAGTTTGAAAGTGCCAGGGTTAAAGATGCTGCAAGACAAGAATTAAAGGAGGCACGAGAGAAGATATTAGAGAAAGTATGATTTTACCAAATTGACATACAGTAGTTGTCTGTTGTGTTTGATTAATATTTATTTATATTTACTGTCTATAAACGATTATCAATTTTATTAGGCAGAGGCAGATTATTACAAAAGGAAAGCACAAAAAGAAAGAGCAAAAGATAGGGGTGAAGATAAGTGGATGCTACCTTCTTTGGATGCAAAGTTGAAATCAAAGAAATCTAAGAAGGAGAAGAAATCAAAAGCTAAGAAGGAAAAGAAGTCCAAGAAGAAAAAGAAGAGTCATGACAAATCTAGCTCTGGTTCGGTAAGTCGAAAGTCTTGATGATAGATGTATTATTCAAGTTGGCTCCAAAACAATATTCTTTAAATAAGTATTTATTTATCAATCTAGGAATCCACTGATGATGAAGAAGAAGAATGGGTTGAAAAAGCAGTGGAACAGCCTTCTGAATCGACAACTGGAAATGTCTCTGAGACACAAAAACCAATTGAAAGAGACGAATGGATGAATCTTCCTGGGTTATTCCCATGCACGTCACGGGATGAAATTAAAAAATCTAAAATTGATGTAACACAGAATAAACAAGATAGTGCTATATTACGTAAACCAGGACAGAGCGAAAGAGAACTAAACCCATATTGGAAAGATGGAGGTACTGGTTTGCCAGTAACTGAAAGCGAGCAAGCTAAAAGTGGTAGACTTATGGATGCAGCATGGTTAAAGAAAAGTCTTCAGAGAGCGCAAGAACAAGCGACCGAAGAAGGAAAATCTTTAGAAGAGATTGCTGCTGAAAGATGGGGTGTAAGTAGGTGAAATCAAAAATTTATGTATCGCACGTTAGATACTCAAATATTAATTTTTATAACAATGTATTTTTATCAGTCTTTAGACACAATAAAGTCTATGATAGCCGATGCTGAAGCGTGGTCACGTAATAAGTATGGCTCAAGAAATGATAAAAAATTTGCCACCACTAAAGATGATGGCAATTACTATAAAAAGTATGATAAAAGACGAAGTTATAGAGCCAATAGCCGAGAAAGAAGGCATAGATCGCGTTCAAGAAGCTCAGAAAGGCCTAGCCTACATAGAAGTCATGATGGACAATCTAGAAGTAAGGAACGTGATAATGATGAATATGAAAGTAGAGAAAGAAGAAACAAATATCGTGACAAATACCATAATGAGTATTACGAGCGGAGGCAGAAGCCGTCTTTCAAAAAACCAAATCAAGATGATGACTCCGTAGGCAGAGATTCAGGCAATTCGCGTTCAGCAGGTGCAAAGAGATGGCAGAAGCTTGAAGTGCAAGAAAAAAATAAGAGAGAACAATCTGAAAGGATCATGAAAGAATTAGAGAAAGAGAAACCGGAGAAAGTGGAAAGCGATTCCAATGGAGTTGATTCGGAATCAGATAAAAATTCAGAGAACGAAGGAGAAAAAGTTTTAACCGAAGCAGAATTGAATCAGTTGGGAGCTAGAATAGTTAAAGCAGAAATAATGGGAGATAATGTTGGTAATTTTAAGTATATATTTTCTTTCAAACCGTTATTGAATATTAACAATATTATTCTCTACAGGAACTAGCAGAAGAGCTGAAAATAAAACTAGAAAATGCTAGAGAGATTCGTAAGAATGCTCCAGTGAAACCAAGTAAAGCTGCAGAACAAGAGACCGTGATTCTCACCAGAACAGATAACAGAGGTATAAGTAGACCGGTGGAGCCTCGAAGTCTGTACCAGGAACCTACAGGAGGACGCAGAAAGAAGAAAAGAGTTGAAACTCACGTATCTGGTGAAAGAGTTCGCTATTTTGGTGATGACGATAAGTACAGTTTACAAGAGATGGTAATTTAAAAAATATACCAACGAGTTAATTACAATATATCTATTTCTACGCTGTGAATAAAATGTTCTGAAAAATTTCAGTTTCAACAAGAGAAAGGAAGGTCAGCCGCTGAGGATGAAGCCAGCTTTGCAAATATTGCTTCGAAGGTAACTGTTATAAATAATTCTTCATAATTACAACTTATCGAAGCAATACAAATACACAATGTTCTAGGGTATGGATATGGATGAAATGTTTGAGCAAAAGATCTCACGTGAGGAATCAGATGCTAAGAAAGATGCTCGGGATCGCATGAGAGCAATTCACGAGCATAAGAAGATGGCACGAAGCCTGGATAATTGCAGATGGTGTGTCGATTCTAAGGAAATGCTTAAACACATGATTGTTGCAATGGGGACGAAGGTTTACTTGAGTCTGCCACCATATACTTCCTTGACTACTGGACATTGTACTTTATCGCCAATTCATCATGTAACTTGTCAAACCCAATTGGATGAAGACGTATGGGAAGAATTACAGGTGGACACTTACAGCGACCATAAAATCTTGTACAAAATATTCATCAACTGTTCTTGACGTAGACTAACTTACATTGTATTTTAGGAATTTAAAAAGGCATTGACTAAAATGTTCAAGGATCAGGATGAAGATCCTGTTTTCTTTGAAATATCAATGGGGCATCATAGATTTCCTCATATGCAGTTAGAATGTATTCCATTGCCCAAAGAAGTAGGAGACACAGCTCCAATTTATTTTAAAGTAAGCATATAAAATATAGTATATGTAACAGTAAGTTTTGTTGTAATTTACAAGGAACATGCTTGTGTTTACAGAAAGCTTTGTTGGAATGCGAAATGGAATGGTCAACGAATAAAAAAGTGGTCGATTTGAGTGGAAAAGATGTACGACGTGCAATTCCAAAGGGTTTGCCATATTTTGCAGTGGATTTTGGAATGCAAGGGGGATTTGCTCATGTAATCGAGGATGAGAGGTTGTTCCCAAGAAATTTTGCTCAGGTGAATATTTTTCTTTTTCTTTGAAGCACGCACGATAATTCCTATCGATGTACAGAAAGAACGTATAATATTTTTAATATTTAATTAGGAAATCATTGGTGGGATGCTGGACCTAGATCATAGTCTTTGGCGCAAACCACGTCGAGAAAATTTTGATGCACAAAGGAAAAAGGTTATGGAGTTTGCAGAAATGTGGAAAAAATATGATTTTACTGCGGACAATGATTCTGACTGACATTTTATTATGCTATGAGCAATTCAATACACAAAAAAAATGTCGCACTTATCACATGTCATAAGTCTACTTATATAAATATATATAAAATTATTTTTTAGGACTAGCTATTCTTTTGAAACCCTGAAACTGGCCATTTTTCCAAATGTTTTTTCAACACTGCAGGAAACATTGACAGCATCTTAAAACGATTTCCCATTTTGTCCTCGTCCGTAATCATGTGATAACCAGATTTAATTTGATCTCTCTGATCCTCCGGGGCACTCCTCAAAAGCATTTGCAAACGCAAGTCAATTCCAAGTTGTTTAAGAAAGTCCCTCTGATTGATTGGACCGAAGGTTATCAATTTATTATCTTTACTTGCAATTCGCTTGAACAGTGAAAAGTCAACATCCGCAGTTAAGTCTGCAGTTCCTGGATTAATTAATGGATCGTGCAATTTGTGTTGACGAAATGCACGAAAAGTATCTGTCTTTTCACCATCATGTCCATAGTCAGCGATTAATGCAAATCCTCCATTTTCATGTAAGAACGAAGTCAAATACTGAGCAATAACTATACTTTGTGGACTGATTTCTAAATGATCTCTCGGTTCATTTTCCTGTAAAATGCAATCTCTAAAATTCTTATTCTTATTAAAGGAAAAAAAAGGAGTATTTAATTTCTTACAGGTACATAAGCTTTTACCGAAGGTGTTACCATCCTTGATATTACGTATCTAAATTTTTCTTGATCATTGGCTGTTGGATCTATATCCACTAAAACTTCTCTCCATCCTTCACTAGTTCTCTTGTATAAAAGAATATAGAATCAGTTAATAGCAAACCTTCATTAATTCAGCTATCTATAATATTGATAATTACCTGAAATTTATGTATAGGCAAAGCGTCAAAGAATTCATGTGCTAAAAAGACACTAAAATCTCTTGGTACATCGTTTACAGAATAATACCAAAAAATCTTCACACCATCATCGGTAATGCCTTTCCTGTAATGGCTAATTGAATTTTCCCCATTTTTATCTATCTCAGGATTTACTTCCTCGGTCGATGTGCATAAATTTTTTGCTTGTATAGCTGACAGTGTTGGACTCACTTCTACTAAATGAAGTGATACTTTATCTATAACTTTAAGTTGCTTAAATACCTACAACAGGTAATTAATATCCTCGTTTATTAAATACCGAATAGATATTAATGACATTTGAACTAGTATCTATTACGAAAGCTATATATTACCCTTAAAATATCTTTTGATAAGGTTCCTCTTCCAGGTCCCAATTCTACAAGCTGAAATGGACTTCTACTAATTTTACTCCATTCATTAATTATCCAAATTCCTAACATCTGCAAAGTATATCTTAAATATTTCATCAAATCAAAAATTAATAACAAATGTAGAAGCTTTACAAACATGTAACTAACTTCTCCAAAAATCTGAGTAATTTCTGGGGACGTTATAAAGTCCCCTTTCTCTCCAAAAACATCTTTATTCATATAATAACCAGCCGTTGGATGAGTTAAAACTTCCTTCATGTAATCGGCCACTGTAATAGGACCGCATGCCATGATTCTAGCAGATAATTGTTGAAACAAAGATGATTGTTTACTCCTTAATTCTGGAGTATTGTCGGTTGAATAATGTCGACTTTGCATTGTTCTTAATTTTTTTGGAATATCTTCACCATGGTATTGACGAACAAACACATCAATTGTTTTTCCATTAATTAAACGTTTTCTTAGTGAACGAAACATTAGAATAACAGTCATTTGATTCTTGGATCATCAAGCAACTTATTGGATAAATATTGTTCAGCAACAATGAGATTGTTCTGTAAAATAGTTAATATTTACAATAAACACTCTTGTAGTAACAACAGATTCTACAGGTTAAATAACGACACCGGGTATGAGAAAAAGGAAACTACGGTTTGGCGAATCGGAGTAGTCGGTAAGCGTAACCAACGTGGTTGAACAGAATTTGTTTTATCGACTTGACAGAAATTTTTTAAACTGAAAAAGCTGACAGTAAAGAATGTAGAAAAAAGAAATTCAATCTGCAAAGAAGCGAATATTAAGTATTGGAAATAAAATACAGGTGAAGTATTGTGGGGTAGGTTTTATTATAAGATACGTCTATTTACAGAAGTTTTGGCTAGTCGTCTTTACATGATTACGAGTAAATAAATAATACTTAATGATAATAAATTATTTTCACAATAATGTATTTATAAAAAAGTTGCTAGAACAAAAATTCTGTGAACCAAAGGCTATCACTGTTATACACATTATGTACAACTGCTGCAATTGTTTCTTCGATCATTATTCATTATTTATGTCATCTATTATGTTTTCCTCTCTATAACTAAGATCGTCTCTCTGCTTTACTCCACGATTTGAATATGAAGAATATATTAATTTTTAATCTAATTTCAAGGAGTTTCTGCAGTTGGTGTTGTGTGCGAACAAAGCCATATTGTTTCTCATATGAGATGAACTTAACGAACAGTGTTAATAATTAAACAATTATAGGAATTACATTAATACTGGTATCATAACGTAGCAAAGGATAGAAAAGAAATTCATGCCCTCGAATAACAGCATCATCTCCAGAAGCTCCTCGTGCCTACAGTATATTTGTTCAATAAGTTTAGAACTTCACTCGTTTGTAAGAATAATTTTATTCAGTGTTCTCTATTCGTGGCTAAAGCTTTGGTTAACAACTCGCTATTGACATATTGACGAATCAATTTATAATTTCTGCTAATGTCAAGACCTAATGAAATTCAAAATCAATATTATTATACATTTATATATGTATTACATTCTCTTCGAATTCTTTTCTCTCTTTTGTGTCTCGAGGCGTTATTAAATATAAATTCTCTTTCCATCTAAACTATGGGTTTTGCCTCATAAAATATTTTCACATTTACCTCCCTATACTCTGCCTAACACGTAAACAAGATTGTTGCATTTGGTACTGTTCATGAGTGTAAGAAAACATAATATAAGCTCCACAGAAAAATTTAAAGAGACACTACGAGTATTTTAAAACAGTAATCAGCACCTTCTCAATTGTTAAATTAACGTGAATAATATTCTCTTGAGAAACGATTGATCGTCATAACTGTGGAAATAAGAATGAGAAGAAAAGAAAAAGACAATAATCAGCTAGTAAGAACACGCAGTAGATACATTGAGGCAAAGCCACAAATCTGGTCAGTGCGGACAGGTACGTTTTATCGCTGCACTAATTCGCCTACCTATGAATGTCTCTATAAATTCTACAAAGAGATCTATTATGAAACTGTACTATTTCATTGTTAGTTCAATGACACAGATGAAAATTTCGATCTAGATACTGTCGTTAAACTCCGTGATCATGAGCAAAATATGGATATGTGCGACCTGCATATGTGGAGTGTTTCCTTAAATAGCATAATTCATCTCTTACAATTGGTCTGTCGCAAGAGAATAAAAGCCATACTTGATTGCGTATTACATTCGACATTCCATCAATCGCATCCATTTCCACAATATAATTCTTTCGTACTTGTTCAAGCGAAACACTCGAATTTCCGACTAAAATTATTGTCTCCATAACAATGAAAGAATTCATTAACGCTTTTACAATAATACGCCGATCAACAATAGAAAAAGAAAAATACGCGCGACCGGTGTAGGTATTAAACGCAACATAAAATATTAATGTAAGATTCTCCTCGTTCATGCTTGAAAATTCACGTGCACTTTAGTACACCGTGATATTATCTGTTGAGAATAACTTTTTAAAACAGCAAGACCGTACTCTGGATGAATGTTTAAGATTTTCTTTCTCTTGGACCGCTACCTAATGCAGCGATCAACAATGGGAATGGGAGGATAGATATTCTCAATAAACGTAGTTACATTTTTGGTTACTACTCCTCTAACCCGGCTGAGAAACAAAGAGACTTTTGGGGCCATCTTTCAATAATTTCACAGCCACTAAATACTTATCAGTTATCCGTTATTCTTGAATACGTTGCATTTTAATCTCTTTGTTCTTTGTCTATTGGGATATGTATGGCCAAAAATTGTTGAACTTCGCTCAATTGCTATTTCAAAGTTCTACAAGGATTAAATGTTCCTTGGGCTCTCGTATTACTCTTAATTGCAGCGTTTAATTATCGCAGAAAATGCAGAAGAAGGTGGCGTCTACGCGCTCGTAGTTACGGTATCATTTAATTCGAAGAAGAGAGACGCTTTTGAGATACTTCAAAAGGCTCGTAAGACTTAAAAATTTCATAGAGAAACATTTAGTTAGTATAGTTCTTAATTATAACTTCAGAATGGGGAAGACATTGCTGTTTCTATTCTCGCGTAGAGATTAATTAAATGTTTTTCTTGCTAAATTGTAGTGCACGTTATGTTATATTAGCATGATTTGATTGATGTGACACGTTTGATTGAATGTTCAATTTGGTGTTTGCTTGTGAGGTAAAGCTAGGATAATCATTTTATATTACAAGGAGCTACGCTATCTTTTTCATTAACGAAGAGATAAAATCCTACTAATACGTCACCTCAAAGTGTGGATTTTAACTTGTAAATTAGCAAGTTGACTTAATTTGTTAATAAATGCAGCCTCACTATTAATTCTTAAAAACATTATGTATTATACATATGCTTTCTATACCGAGGGCACAGCATGCATGGTGTAAGTCTTGTAAATTTTTCATAGTGAACCGAGACACAGAATATGACGTGTATCTATTACATGAAAAATGTATCTTTGTATATTTAAGTCTTGCGTTATTGCCTTTTATTCGTTTCACAAGGAGGAGGAGTTCAGTTTAATCTAAGTGAATCCTTAGAGTGCAAGAATATATTGATCGATAAATAAAGTGTGCAATAATCAAAATCAAATTAAAATATTAGCTAGTCCACGTGTACGCAGAGAATGTAACATATTACACAAGGGTTTGAAATATTAAATTAAACAACTTTTCATAGTGACTTACACCACTTACGCTCCAGGCACCTTGACAGTTTAAGTCCATAAAATTTAGCACAAAACAGTAAGCAGTCAAATCTTACATTTCATTAATCGAGTAAATTTTGAATAACGTAATACTTTCTTTAGCAATTTATAGTCTATTTACAGAGCAAAATTTTTCATATAAAATCCCCAAATATTTAACAGCTCCGCAATAATCATCTCCATTCGCAAAATCGATTCCCTTCGGTAATTTCCCATAACGATCTAAAGATTTTCAAAAGCAGGCGGAAAAGTGCTAGATACTATTATACTCTTACACATTCGTATCCTCAATATGCAATGTAGCAAAAGAAAAAGTTAATTTAAAATATCAAAAGATGATTTTCATCCACTAACAAAGTATTCATATTGAAGTTTAACAGAGCTCGAGTCACTTCCTGTTGTGCAATCGTATCCGGTAAAACGGATTCAACAAAAAATCATTGACAATTATGCGCGTTAGCAACGTAAAAAAAAAAATCAAAAAAGGGACCGATATTCTTGGCATCAAAAATTATACCTGGTGCAAGCGTGAATGAAAAAAGCTCGTATGAATTCGTTCATTTGGCACAAAATCAAATGTAATTATTCAATAGCGCTGATCATAAGATTAATACCTGTAAACATTGTCTTCTCAATAGCTATGTAGGAAATCCTATTTTAATCTTTTATATTGATGAAACGTCGAGTCTCAGCTAATATAATATTAGTGTAACTTACTAAGAAACTCCCTTTTTTCCCCCCCATTCCTTTCAAGTGATCCAGCACTCTTCCTTCGTACTCTATGCTCTCCGTAACGAGAAAAACTAACACACAAAAGAGGAGATTGCATTTGTCCCAGTCTTGAAGCCGATCACATCTTTGACCTATGCGCGTTCGCAACAATACAACGATCATCCTTTTGTTATTTATATTAACTATGTTGATGACAAGATAGATCCTGAAAATAAATTTAAATATATCCTGATCACGAATCAAGATACATCGGGAACGATAGACGCGCGTCATTCGCATTATAATCGAGACAAGCTTAAATTACTTTCAGGATTGCTTGAATTAGTTAATATTAACCTTACTATTCTAGCAATTAAATAGTCTATATCGTAGAGACTGCACAGAGATTATGTCGAATCGGCTATATAATTAATTAGGCGTGCAATACTGTCACGTTCTCTTTACTTGAAAAATCTTTCTTCGGGAAAGTCATTAATTTTCATTTGATAAAAGAAAAGAAAAGAAAAGAATGATAACGTAACGATCTAAACACTATCTCTATTACAGTCACTGTATTTAACGTGCAATCTTAGCAAATTATAATAATTTACTTGCGGCTTGAATTATCATATCAATTTTTATGCTAGAAATGTATTCTCCTCTGGCTAAGTTTTAGCTTCGATACCCTAGTAGCTGGCTTCGTGCCCTGCAAGTATGTACAAGTCTGCTCCCTCCGATTCTGTTAATGTTCCTGTATGAACCAAATGGCTCTCCAGCATCACAACCCTATCGAAGACAACAATTACATTGGATACTGTATTACTAAATGAATTAATGTATATCGAACAATCTACTTACTTGTCAGAACCCAATAATCTGTACGTTCTGCTTGGATCACTGATTTCTTGCGTTACCTCGCCATTCTTGAAACTTCTTCCCTGCATACCGTGCTTATGAAATGCCAATACGCTGTCTGGCAAACAAACTGAAAGCAATGAACATTTGTCACTGTACTTTTGTGCATTGTTAATCAAGCGACAAAGCTACTTTTATGAATACAAACATACTTATCGATTCAATTTGAAAATTAAAATGTAACTCTGACATTTGCTTCTTACTGACTCTCGGCTTTCCTTGTAACGTCACGACCTTAACGACGTCTAGAGGATCAAACGTGTATATTATATTAAACAATTTAAAAAAATGATTGATAGTTTCAGGCAATATACTCACTGTCGTAACAGACAAGAATTGCGTCTTTTTCAAGTTGAGTAACACTTATAACTTGAAGATTCTCACGTCTTGGAATCACAGTCGCTGGAATTATGAAAGTTTCGCATGAATTTATGGAAGATCAATAAGACGTGAATTAGCTATTTGTAATTTCCAAGTACCTGAACCGTCCATGACTTCCAGTTCATCGCTGTGAAACCAGCTGGCCCCGGAATTCATATTAATGAGATCCAATTTAAGTTCGTTTTGTTGGTACGCCTGCTTTACGGACACACATACCATGGGATATTCCATTTCAGGTGTAATTACCATTTCGAAAACATTGAGCGGATATGGTAATATACAGTCATAGTGTTTCAAAAGCATAAATTTGTTCAGGGGGTCGTACCATTGCATTAGAAATATTCCAGCGGGCATGGCGCCGCATAGATATTTGTACCTATTTAAAAGAAACAAAAGAAAAACATTACCTTCAATTCCTAATGCCTCGTGCATTCTTCTTTCTCTTACTGTTAACCCTTACCCATTATAGGGATTCCTTCCCACGCAACATTTCGTGCATCCCTTCGTGTCTGGCACTTTAGTCGTAAGGGCAAACTTCCTAGGCACTAACTTTTCAGGAATTTTATTCATGTGTAACGAAAACCTATGCGTTTGCTTGCTTTGCATTGCTAAAAGATCATGCCTGTATAACTGTGGCGTTTTTCCTAGAAAATAGATTAATTAAATAAACAAACGACTTAGAGAGAGCGAATACAATTTTTTTTTTAAACAATTGTAATCTCCTACCAGACAGGGACATTAGAACGTCCTTAATAACATACATCCATATTGTACGTCTCGGGTACAATTGATCAATTGCAGTCTCGTGAAGTTCATTAAGATTTAAATTATAAATTCCTTCTTCGGCGGCAATGAGTAGGTGCTGATCCCTTGTATCAGGATGAATCCAGCTTGCAGTGCAATGTATCCTCAAGGGACAGCCATTGAATACCTTTCAATGATTAACAAGTCAGTACACACCATGCAATTCATGGGGTCTATGATGGATTGCTGTTATCCTTTGTAAGAAAAAAAAAAAGAAAAAATCGATGCAAACCTTTGAAAAACATGCTCCCATATGGACTTTTGGTGTTGGCGGTAATCCATTACTAATAGGCCTTGGAGGTGTATGCCTCTTCCTGTCCCTTCTCCTTGGAGGTACAGGAGGTGTGTCTGATAACAGATCCGGACCAATACCCTCCCTATCGCCATGAACTGGTACTTCGTTATCACCTAAAAATTCAAAATCTCTTTATAAAAAACAACACCGTATCCCCAATTTGAAATAATGAATGCCGTCGCCTTACACAGCAAGCCATGAAGTAAGCAAGAAGCAAGAAAAAAAAATCAAGAGTGCTGCTGCACAGAAAAATTCAGAGTAATCAAGAAAAAAAAGTGTGAAGCCAAAAAAATAAAATAACGCAACTTCATGTACATCTGTATCATC
>JARQST010000433.1:956788-1015796 GCA_030142225.1 Pachycephus smyrnensis | reverse complement strand
ATATGCTCTTAAGTTTTTCGTGCAAGCTCACTACAATGATCTTCTCAAAGTTATTGCGACTAGGATGCGTGTGTTCGGTGACAGAGCCTCGATCATGCTCTAAATTCAAGATGCGTGCTCCTACCATTAGAGCGTGGGGACTCGTCCCTCGGGCCACTGTCCGAGAGCGATCGTTGACGTTGCCCATTGACGGCTGCTAAGGACAGGGAACCACTCACCAGGCCATACAACTCGTCCACAGAGCTGTGACGCCTGGGACTCGCTTGCGACCCTATGCACCCAATCTACTTTGTACACTACTGGCTAGTTTTATGATGCGGAGGAGAAAGCTGAATTCTCAACAAATTATAACGGTGAATCATTACAACAATTGTGCCTGGATATTAAACATAAACAATTATCTCTTAGACAGAACAAACAACAATATCAACGATTCAGCTCTCTTCCTCGTGACTACAGAATCCCTCTGGCACCTGGTATTACTTGTTCATCATCATTGAATCTAATTCACAGAAATAATATACATCTCGTGTACTTGCACGTGGCGTACGCTGCTTCTCTTTAGACTGCTGTGACGTTATAATTAATTCGAATAAAAAAAAACTAATAATGACTGTCAAAGTTTCAGGTAAGAAGAGGAAAGAAAAAAAAAGAATACAGTTCTCTGTCATTTACCACGATATCTATCGATTCGCATTACGCACTTGTATTGCAATTGGAAAGACTAATAAAGGAAATGGAGATGAAACATGCGCCAATTAATTCTCCGTGCAAATTTATATAAGTGGAGATCGCAGTAATCAAAATTGTCAAATATACTCTGCTCCTCCTGATACCGTGTTTCTAGTTTGTGAGTCATGCTGTTGATTTAATTTATTTTTTTTTCAAGCCTTTACGAATTCATACAAGGTCACGTCTAGTCAATGATATATCTCTTAGCCATTAAACACCGACCAATTGAATCATACGTTAACAATCGAAGCACTCATTGTTGCAAAACCAGATGGAACTTCAATATACCAGCACAATTTTCTTAATCAATGACTTTCTTAGTATCTCGTACACGCACAGTACGAATACTAAGCCATCGAATTCCATTGATCTCTGCACAGTTGCACAATCGCTCAATTGACACCACATCACAAAACCAAATGACAAAACTGTGTATATACACATTCATTGATATATAATGTAATGTAATTATATACCCTATATAATGTTTAGTATCTGAGCACGTGTAAGATTAAGCACAATAACCCACTGGTATTATTTATTCTCAAGTATGCTACTACAGTTGCATAATCATCATCAAATTACAGTTGCATAATAATCGTTAATCATCATCAATATATCACAAAGTATATATACTGCAATTCTTTTCTTTTAAGCTATACAAAATACTTTAGAACGAAGCCAGAGAAATCAAGAATATACAAATGGAAATATCTTTTGCACGTAAACTACGAGTTTCTGCGTCTCTAATGACTGACGTGTTTTAAGAAATTAAATAATCCAGTTTCGTACGGTCTCGATATCCTCTCCATAATAAATCATTAAAACTATCTCCATGCTTACCGGATAAGCTCGTGTAATAACCCCGATGAATCTCACAGTCATTCGATGACTCCCCGAGCGGAAGTGTGGCTCTGAAAAGAAACATCGAATTATTATTTAATCTTGCAAGCTACGCGTAAGGGACTTTTAACGTACAATTCCATAGACCCGCGTGTAATTCGATAATTGTTAATTACAGTTAATTCGTAGCTCTCGTGTGTGATATTGAATAAATAATTGAGACGTGCTATGCAATGATAAACACCCTTGATGATTAATTTCAATTTAGCGGCAACGGTAGTTGTATAAAGTGTCATGGGTATTTGGTTATTCTGTGAAGTGAGGTGAGACAAGCGTGTGGAATAAAATGTTAAGTAGGCAAAGAAGATATGAGACAATAAGATATAAATAAATAAATAAATAAATAACGTCGTCTTTCTCAATGATCAATTTTCCTCTGTCAATGCTGTAGTCTATGGGCAATTAAAAAATTGGTATGTGCATTATGGGATATCATTACTATCAGCATGAGTTTTATCTGTACATATATAAATATAACGAATAACAAAGAAATGTTTATGGATTTCTACTTGTAAACGCAAGTTATACAATAATCGTATATGATACTACTGATATAAAATTAATACTACTGGCTTGAACGTAACGTAACAGTAAGTACTAGATATTTGGGACAGAACGAAAAAAATGATATTGGCGTAACATATTCCAGTGAAAGAAGTAAACTTTGAGTATTTTTCGTTTACTTACTGCAGGGAGTATAGCTGATCGCAATGCCCACCAACCATCGACATTGCGTTTCCCCTGCACACATGAAACTGGGGTCATACACACTACAGACAATTATCTACATATTTTTTTTTAAGCATTTCACGTTTCTCTCATTTTAAGGAGGCCTTGATTACTCGTAGCAGTTCATTGGATTTTTTTTATAAAGAACAATTTACTGAAGGGTAAGAGGTATCTATCCACAGCTAGGTTTTGAAAAGAATCGCAAGAGTCATAAGCAGCCCTCTTGGCATAAACATAAGTTGTAGACATTTAACAACAGAAAGGTTTGTTAATGATTTGGAAGAATTTTTAGCCCCAGGCTATGGAGAAGTCAGATCATGTTTCAACTTCGCAACACCGCCTGTCAGGCTTATTTGGAAAATTTGTACATTGATTTCCACCACTAATGTAATTATTAGCACAAGGGTTCAAGATGACGACTTTATATTGACATGCAGCATAGAAGCGAGACATAAAGATCTAAGAACAATTATACAGTAGACATTGAGATATTATGTAGCAACAACAACAGCTTTTGTAATTTTAGCAATATCGATGATGCTTAAGGGTCATCTTCTATACTATGTGTATTCTTACTGTTATTGTCTGTCTGGACTCCCACAATTAATTATTAAGTACAACATGGCTTTTAACTATATACATTATAAAAAGCTGTATAACAATTGTATTAAGCATGCCGATTGTTGAGTTCTGCAATAAAAAAGATGGATATGCAGTGATTAATGAAAATAATTCTACCTAGTATTTGTAAATATGCCAGCTGAGATGCAAGTACATTGATCGTAGGTGTAAATTACATTATGGGATACATGAATGGTTTAATGCGCAGTATTAGGAAGCATAAGTGCAAGGTGCAAGGTGCAAGGGAAAAGGTTACCTGCCAATACCTTAGCAACAACTCCTCATCAATGTACTGCAATAGACTCCTGTTGGGAGAAATTATTAAAATTACAAAACTGATCAGAAAATTAAGGCTACTTGGGGCAAATAAGAAAAATTAATAGGAGATGAATAGGTAGGTGGAAGATTGATTAGAAGTACTAATTAAAGATTGGTCGGTTACAAGAATCTATTTGTTTATCTGGTAAACAATTTATCGCCAACATATTTTCCATTATCACATCACTGTGTAACTCTGTATTTATCATTTGAATAATATTAAAAGTCATGAGCATCGCTCAAAGCATTTCAGACTCTATCGAGTAATTGTTTTACATCAGAAGATACTTTCAATTGCAATTATTCACCATGGATTAATGATTGTGTATATAAGAATTGTATATTTGTCTAGTGTTTATGGAGTACCAGGAAAATATAAACTGTTTCATATTACACAAGTGGCGACAGAAACGATAATCATTAATAATCATTAATAAATAAAGTATAAAGTAAATGATTATACTTACTGACACTAAATCTAGATACACATTTACACTGAGTTTTTCTTTGATCTATATAACATGCAATACCGTGCAACTATGATATTATTATGCAAATTCTTTATTTACTATTGGTTTTATTAAATTTGTTAGTCAAGAGTAGTGATACGACTATTATAAATTTAGTAAGAAGGTACTACCACTCTTAAGCCACTCTTCTTAATCCATTTTCTCAATCCGTGTATTAATATAGTTCGATACGGTTTAGTAAAAAGATTGGCAAATATAACCAATAAAAATCTCATGCGTATACACGTGCAATTCTCAATTTGATTGCACAGTATATGTATGAAATAGTCAAATTAACGAGCTGCGTTTCTGTCGGTTCTGTTATAAAACCACTCCGTAATTTTTAAAGCTTTCTTCATTTTAATAAAAATATTTTGTTATTGCACTTGGCGTTTTTTTTTATATTCGTATAAGTGATCACGTGTAAAGGCACCTCCACACCAAGCAAATTCTAATTTGCAAATTACCTGAGGCTCATATGAAATATCTCGGTGCCAGTTTTGCTTCGACGCGACAGTCTACTATCTGTGGTAGCACTAGCGCCATGTGTACTGATACAGAGAAATAAAACAATATATTTCTATACATTTTGGAAAGTATACCCATCAAACGTTTATATCGTTCTCGATCTTGTTTCCATCATTGATTTTTCTTTATCAGTCGCATTCAGCGTTTTACAGTGTCGTGGCATTGAGCAGAACTGAAATTAACTCTGCCTAAAGTCAGTACTCAAATTTTCATCCCCTACGGTGCAGTATATGTGAAAATCAATAATTCCAGATTCGATGCCTAGTGTAATCGAAGAGGAATAAACGTCTGACTTATCAAAGTCAATAATCCTTCGATAAATCATTCTTAATTGTACTTGAACATCCACAATAAGATAAGCGTAAGCAAACGTGCTTTGTGCAATCCTTAGTAGCACGTGCCAGAGAGCAACGTAACAGACTTGAACAGCACTTGTACTATAATTGCATGAAATTGCTGCATTGCTCAAAATTCATTACCAACTGTATGGTATTGTAATCTTATTATTATCACCAACTTGCTATCCTCTGTGATAGTTTCAAGTAATTTTATCTCGTTGCATCTTTATCAAGGGATCGTTGTTTCTAATGCGATAACAAAAAGAATTACAGCGCTATCGTCTGATAAAGAAACCATCTGGATAAATACGTACAATGCTAATAGTGATGCAATACCGATAAGTGTTTCACTAACCATAATCACAATACCATATGGAAAATTATAAACGACAATAGGACAAGAAATCCTTATACTGGAAAGCAAGGCAGCAATCACCATATTAGTGGAAATGAATGAGAAGCTTTAAGCCTTCCCCGCGATTTTTAACATACCTGATTACTTCTATATAATTATACTTTATTCAATTAATTAGATCACTCACTTTTCTTGCACGTCCTCGAACGCAGTACCAATTCCACAGTCTGGATGTACATCACAGTTATGGACAGTCTAGAAAAAAGGATTTGAAAGTCTCATTAAAATATTGATTTACTTCCTTTTATATAATTGCCTCATGCCCAAGAAATAGTATTTGGAATTGATTTTATTGATTGAATAAAAAATTTACCTTTACATTGTTCATTATATCCATGATATCCCATGCTGGACTGCTGTCGACCATGGGTGATATTGAATCCCTTTGCAAGGTTCCTCCATCAAGATTAATTTGATCTGTGATTTATATGAATTTTTGTTCGTGGTTAGGAAGCAAAATAGCACTAATTTTGTACAATTGTTGGAAATAAAAATTCTTAAATTACCATCGCTGTCAAGTTGAGGAATGGGACTTTTTGGCCTGGGCCTTGCTGTATGTCTTGATGCGATTCTTTGTGGAACGTTTGGTACTGCCCCATCCTCGTCTGCTTCAAGTTCGGCAAACATATGACTGGGGTTGGATACTTTCTGCAGTAATTCCAACGCTAATCTTTTGTTCATGTCGCCTTGGAAAAACGCGTGCTGAAAGAGTCAATGATAAAGTTATGTTTTAGGCGATTATTATACGATACGTAAAAGAAAGAAACTGTTGTTTTTCTGCTTAAGCGAAACGGAACTTTTACGTGTACAATTTTAATGGAGAGAAACCTGTAATAATTTTTCAGCTGTTGGCCTTTTCTTCGGATTTTTGGTAAGCGCAACCTTAACGAAATTATGAAAGGTGGGACTCCATTTATCACGGTCCTTTAATGTTGGCGGTTTAAAGCCGGATTTGGACATGAGAAAAAGGGCTCGCATTGGGTGTAGGTCAAACATCGGTGGCTGTAATTCAGCCAATTCGATTGCTGTTATGCCACATGCCCAAATATCACACAATTGATTGTAACCACCCTTTCTCTCTACGGCTGCAACCTATGAAGTGATATTATTTACATATAGTTTGCCATCTCAATAAATAAAAAAAGCATAGTTATTTTTATTTCATTCGATAATACCTCAGGGGCCATCCAATATGGGGTACCGATAAAGCTCTTTCGTTTATTGATGGTAGCTGTAATTTGTGCCGACACACCAAAATCTGCTAATTTAACATCCCCAGATTCTGTTAATAAAATGTTTGCGCCCTTAATGTCGCGATGCATTTTTCCCATGCTGTGCAAGTATGCCAGACCAAGGAGAGTCTCGCGACACATGTACGCTATTTGTATTTCAGTCAACGGACCAGTTACTAAAAATAAAGTTTATGTATAAAGTTTGACGATGCTCTAACTCGTTATTTCTATATTACATTTCTTCCACACATTTTATTCTTCACTTACTATGATATATATCTTGTAGCGAACCACCCCCACAATATTCCATACATATCCAAAGCTTATCTCTTCGGAGATAGCTTCCGTAGTATGCAATAATATTAGGATGTCTACAATCTTTCATCATTAAGATCTCTTGTTGAATAATAGCGAAATCATCACCTAAAATAAGTATGCCTGCTATCAAATAGAAAAGAAATAGTTCTTCAAACTCTATTCCTTGTTTCATACCCTTACTTGGAGTGCGATAGGACTGTATTATTATCACTATTCAAAACTGTTTGCAATCAACATACACTGTGGTACGAAAACTATACACATAAGTGTTTAATAAAATGTTTTCAAGACTTTGACACACGCATCAAAAATATAATTAAAACGAACTATTTAATCATGACTACAAAAAGGTTTTCAAGTATAACACACAAAGCAAACAGAATATTTCAATAATGAAAATTCCATGGGTCGCATGTGAGATCCTCATAGTTAATTTGCTGTCTTAATATAAAAGAGTACGTGGGAGCATATATGGAAGCAATTAAAAGTATAAATCCATGAATTTCTGAGAAAGCAGAGGGCAATACTCTAAATGACAGATTGACTCACCAGGCTCCAATTTAATAACTTTGATAGCAGCGAGGTCGTTCATGGAGAGTCTTTTCGCCTGTAAAAATAGTAGACATTACGCATGGCGTACGCGAAAAACAAGGCATCCAAATCACAAACAGGATAAAAACCTTATAAACATCTCCGTAAGTCCCACTGCCTATCCTCTGTATGAGCTCGTACTCATCTTGCGGATTTCGTCGACTAATGTCACTGGACAGCGCGTTCGCGTTCACCGCCATCGTATACAGCAAATTCGTTAAGACTAATGCCTAAGGGCGGTAAATAATATCTACAGAGAACGCTAAAGTTACAAAGTAAAAACACATTTGATCGAAAGGATGTCACTTTCGACGAAACGTCGCCATTGTTCACAATAGCTCTGAGCTTAGCAACGAGCCGAAAGAAGTGCAATTTCTGCGATTAGTCGATTCCCCACCGGATCGACTTTCCACGAGATAAAACGGAGCTTCGAACTTTCTCGCCATACCTGCCCAGCGCGTTCACAGAAACCACTTGGAGTAGGTACTCCAGTTACTCCAAACAATATTTACGACTGATAGAACCAGAATTAGATGCAGTAAGAACGCATAAAAATCAATGAAATATTTGCAGAACTCTCCGAAACGTAAATACCGATTTTCCAACATAGACGCAGCGCGTCTTTCGCAACTGAATAATATACCGGCTTTGATGATAAACTGTATTCTTCTTTGTACGATGCACCTAGTGATTCCCCTTTTTAATGAGTATTATGTGAAATTCCTACAATCGTCTATTCCCGGCAGAAAACAGCAGCGTAGAAAGTCAAGACAGTCTTCGCATACTTGGACCGCACCAGGTTCTAGAGGAAGACAGACTTTTACCTCCACTAAGGACAATTACACAGAGTAATATAACGATGGCTATCAGACAATCTTCAATATCTGCTCCATTATTCTACAGTATATTCAATTCATAACATAACGTATACGAGTTTGAGAACATATTCAAAACGAAGCCACGTCATTTGCACTTAACAGTAATGAGGTTTATAATTGGAACTTTTATCATGCTAAAGAGTAGCTTTCTAACAGTTAAAATACTTGATACTTCCATTCCTCCCACAGTGATAGAATTCATCGAAATCCAGGGACTTAGCAAAGTATAAACGATGACTCCCATCCAAAAAACCACATACGATACACACCATTCCCGTCGTCTTATCCGAATAAATCCTATCAGCCATAAAGAGGGTTTTCCAAAGGTATTCAGTGGACACTATGGAATCCAAAGTCGGAACTCTTTGACTTCAGCAACCGACAGAAGCATTACCATACTCCTCCAGTAATAAATAATATTTTTTTAGATGAAAAAGGGTGATCCAGGTCGAGTTCAACAGGTCTAACCAGTGAACCATGTCCTAGGTATGATTGTACAGTCGCAGGGTGTTTGCCATTCTGCATATGAAAAATACTGGACAGATAGCTAGGAAAACTTAGCGTAGCATGGCGTAATGATAACACGGTCGAATAATAAGGATAGCAGCAGAGGAGACAGGGTTGGATACGCACGCATGGGTACGTGTTTGGGGTCCGCGTCTTCCGCTTCCAGTAGAGCCACGCCGGGAGGCTCTGGCTTTAACTCCACTTCAGTTCCACTGCGTGCTCCTAGCATTGTGTTTGTCCCAGATCTATCCTCGTTCTTGGTCAGTTCTTCTTTGCGGTGCACTTGCTACTTAAATACAGATATCTTTCTTGTGCAAATCTTATTGGAGTTACTGGTGTGGAGTAACGTCAGGATTAAGAGTAAGTTTTCGAGTTATCAGTTACTATAATCGATATGAATTATTTATAAATGGACACAAAGTTATTTCTCATGATAACAGAGATCCTATGTGTATTAACCAAGGATGTATTAAGATTAATATAATTAGTAGGATATTTTTATTTCACATTAAAGGTCTCTAGCTGGAATATTATCTTCCTGGCAGTATTTGTGTTCTACAAAAGCAAGTGCTTATCGCAGTACGTTAAAGCTGCCCCTTAAACCCATGCAAGAAGGGAATGACGAGTGGCTAAGAATTTTAAGTATAAAATAAACAAGAGCATATGGTTGCACTAGAGTTTCAATATAGTTCTAATTGTTCTTTGTATTCTATATTGCAGGTCGGAGAAGAGTCCCGGTTCGTTCGAGTCGACGAGCTGACTGTGATAATACCTCGTGTAATATTATATAGTTGGAGTAAAGCATAGTAATTTAGCAATGGGAGAGGATCTGTAATTTGCAAGATGTGCTTTCGCAAAATAAGTCAACCGTTGAACGTTTCACTCTTGCCATTAGATACGGTTTAATGGGTCGTTTTGAAAGGAAGGAAGAAGATGCGTTCGATGGGAAAAGTATTCCTTGCTGTGAGAATGACGAAGAACCGTGTTGGGATTGTAATTTTGATATTATTGACGAGTGAAGTGTGCTACGGGGAGCAGAGATTTTCGGAGACGCCCTCGACATACCAGGAAGTCTCGTCTGGAGACGATGTCCAGTTGCGCTGTAGAGTCCAGGATAAGAGGGGACATTGCATCTGGCAAAAGGATCGTAAACCTGTTGGAATGCATCCGGATAAGTATGAGTGGGCAGGAGGACGAGAGAGCGATTGCACTCTGCTTATCAGAAGAGCATCTCTTGACTTTGACGACGGTCTCTGGGAATGTCAGGTTACACCTGGTGATTTTACACGGCAGGATGCACTAACTTCGTTGCCCGCTCGTTTACTTGTTAGGGGTAAGAAATATTTTAGATACGGAACAGTCCTTTGTCATTCTTTCTGTATTTTTGGAATCTTTGGAATTTTACTGTTTTATCAATCTCGACCGTTATTCACAGTGAAACCCAGGAAACCACGTATAGAGTACGGTGGTGCTGTATTGACGACTGCATTGACACTGAGGGAAGGTCAGGAAGCTACTCTGTCATGCGTTTCACGATATGGGAATCCGCCGGCACTTATAAAGTGGTAAATAATTATGAAAATCTTGAAATCTCTTGCCGTTATACATATACAGTACACTGATCCAGATACATCGATCAAAAGGTATCGTTGTGAAAGGAAATACTTTGCTGGCAAACAGTTGCGATTCTCTACGTTAAAGTGCCAGAAGGAATATTTCACAAAAGACAAGTCTTCGTTAATAAAAGCTACAGGAACGAAGTATTTTATTGCACTGGCAATCTGCAAGTCTATATTCGAGCACCGCCGCGTAGAACCAAGAATCCGTAACGCAGTCTTAATGCAGCCACGAGGGCTGTCCAAGAATTCTCTTTTTTTCTTTCACGCTCTGACGGGCGTAGCCACTCCTTATCTAAATTTTCCTAATATGAATGCTCGCGGGCACAGCGTCTACGCACCTTTCCTTAACATAATATACTCATCCGATTGGATTGTATTTAAATTGTGTCATTTACTCTTTCGACTGACAATCTATCGAGCGTAATTCCTGATCGGTTCCAGTCTTGAGCAGAGCCTATTATCTGCATGCCTTTATACCTATAGATATCGTAGTCTTGTATGTACATCCAATCAACTTTCTTTTCTGCGAATCATATAATTGACAAGTGTTGCCATTTTTTCTTCAAGGCAATGCGAATTCATTTTCGAATGTACTTAGGTTTATAGGTGGAGAGGAAGTGGAGCCTTTGAGAGATCAAACAAATGCTACGGAGGTAGACAGTCCTAAGACCTGGGCAGCTCATAGTCTTCTGCGCGTCCGGGGACAGAGAGAGAATCATGGTTTACCTATAAGATGTTTGACATTGCATCCTTCGAGTCCGCTGCCGTCGACAGCAGAAGCCAGGCTGGATATTCATTGTAAGATAAAATGAAGAATGATCATTATTAGTGAAACTCATGGGAAAATAATTTACAGACTCACCGGAGGTCAAGCTTGAAACCAGTCCCAGAGTTCTTGCTGCAGCTCTGGAAGACTCGGCTAGTTTTATGAGCCTGAAGTGCACCGCTGATGCAAACCCTCCAGCTACGATCAAGTGGTTCAAGGACTCTGTTTCCTTAACCTCAAATAATATTGTACTGTTGGCCCAAGACCATTCCGAATCAAATAATACTGTATCAGGATCTGAATTAAGATTCGAGCCTATCAACAAAGAGGATGCTGGATTATATTCGTGTAAGGCATTGAATGCTATTGGTGAGAGTCCACCTGCTAATTATAGACTGGATGTTCAGTGTGAGTATATATCTTTATAGAGAATATTTAGGGTGTATTATGGGTATAATTATTGATTATTGTCCCTGCAGTTGGACCGATATTAAAAGTTAAAGATGAAGATCAAGTTAGAAACGTTACTGGTGAGACTGAAGAAGCTGCTTTGCTAGGATCGAATCTGGAGCCGTTTGAATGTCCAGAATTCGAAGCAAATCCACCTGCGCAATACAGATGGGTTCATTTAAGAGGTGGGACTACGGAAATGATTCAAAATTTGGCGCACAATAAGGATGCTGGGAGACGCTTAAGATTGGAGAACGTGATGTGGTCTGACGAAGGGGAATATCGCTGTGTGGCTTTTAACATTATCAATGGAGTACGCCGAGAAATGTCAAACGAAGCACGTTTCGTCTTACACGTCACTGGGCCACCGGAAATACAAACAAGACCTTCTTCCGGTGAGAAGGGTCTCTTCGAATCTGTCGGTTGGTCCGGTGAAGCTGTTCACAGATTAAAATCAAGATTCTGTTCACGACCACCTCCAAGACTCGTTGCATGGCAATGGGGTAGTTCTCACATTAGAGCAGGTAACAAAGAATTTCAACAGAAAAACAATAGTTTCTATTCCTGAACATGCCTATACAATAAATTTTCTATCTCACAGGTGAGAGTATCAATCCAAAGTATGAAGCATTGCCACTGGAGCCAATAATAGAGAACAAAATGGTGACTAATTGTTACTGGGCAAAGCTTGAGATAAGAGATCTGCAAAAGGAGGATGCAAGGATCTATACCTTAATTGTAGAAAGTGAGAAAGGAAGGGATTCTACAAATCTGAAGCTAATAGTTCGCGATCCAACGGAAATGCGAGTGATAGCTGCAGCTACTGCAGTGGGATTGCTCTTCCTTCTTTTACTTATTTCAATAGGAGTCTATTCCGCCCTCAAGGCTAAGCATCGTCAGTATCGTCAGGAAGTCGAAGAAGGTAGTATCGCTGCTGATGCCTTTTACAATAGTGCTAGCACGATCGATCGTGAAAGACCTATTAATTCATCTCAGAGTAAAACATTCGCGCGTAAAGTGAGCCAAGATGGCGGTTTGGCAGTCATGTATGATTATGATCAAATTGCAAAACAAGGACGCGCCATGAGCCCGGAAGCACTTAAGGTACGAAGAGCTCCAGCTATATTGCAACCGCCCACCATAGTGTAAAATAATTTGTTAAGTCGTTAAACGTAATATTCATTTTTTTATCTCATTTGTTAAAAGATAGTGGACAACGAACAGAAGTTAACGTGTCGTTATACCGTTGTTCAAATTGAGATTATTATTTTATGAAAAATATTGTGCGATTTGCACAAATTCAAGAGCGCGAAAGATGTTTTGTGTACTGCCGACTTATTTATTGTTTTCATTGTTGTGTATCCTATACGGATGTAAACCGAATAAGGGTTGAATAATACATTTATATTAATTTATAGTACAGATGGCTTCCTGTTCATATTTCCTTTGGATATCCTGGATAGCTTTTCTTTGTATCGCTTGGAAGAACATATGTTTTCAAGCAGAAGGTTCTTTGAGATGTACAGAGTATGGAACATATGGTTGTTGTGTGACCTGTCATTATTAGTATCGTTAGGACAAGGCATATGTGCACCAAGTATAAGGAGAAACGTTTCCTAAAAATTTTAATTAAATTTTATATTACTATATGTACATTTAAGGCACGGTACGATAGAGTTGAATACTTTTTCATCTTTATATCTACCTTTACACTTTTACTTTTAACATTGATAGAATAACACGTATAATAATACATTGTTTTCTTGTGAAAACTTTGCAAATAGATAGATGAGAACAATAATTGTGTAATTGCAGTTTTATAGTTTGTTCATAGTTACAATATCATTGTTTCGTTTGCTTGCACAACAGTGACGTAATATGTTTCCATGCAACCTAAACAAATGTTATGATAAACAAGGTACTTTGCATACTGCACAATGAAACGAGGCAAGGAATGATTCAGATATGAAAATTATGGAATATCGTGTGAAGCACAAGTGCGGTAAGACAGCTTGAGGCAAGAGTACAACGGTGTGAGAATAATCTTTCTCTAATGGAATTAATTTTGTGATACGCATCAATAACTAAGTTCACGCAGAAGTTAGCCATGTCTACATAGTTTTGTGAATGAACTTTATGTTAGGTTAAAACATCGAATGGATTTACATGATATACATTTATTATTGACCACCGTTCCATTTAATATAGTTTGAATGACGAATCACTCATCCAGACGATAACACTCAAAATTTTAACTAATGACTCGTAACAAACAATCACTTTAAATTCATAGCTAGACACTCTTCTCGTACTTCGACACATAACAGTAATATTTAAAATCATCAGAGCTAACTTGAGACACTTTAAAATAATATAAAATCACGTTTCAACATTGCCCTGCAATTGACCGACCATTTTTCGTACCCAGCCAGCCCTGCTTTGACCTGCAGAAACATCGTCCTTATCCTCCTGTACTAAAAAGGTATCCTTATTCTCATGATTCTGCGAATCATAGCATGCACCTCGTGTAATCTGTATGGCGTCTCTATTAACTGATAACTTGCCCACACTGGACCACTCCGAATCATCTTGACCTTTCAATATTTTTCCTCTTAGCTTTAAGTAGTCCGGTTTTTGAGCGACATTCGGTTTTGGTTTTGGAGTCACCAGCAAATCTAGTTTCTTCTTAGCCGGAACAGGTGGAGCAACTTTGGGTTTTGTTTGAGCTATTATTGACTGTGTTACAATGACCGGTGACTTAATGGCGAGCACTTCATCAACGTCACTAAATATTGCACTGTCCCGAAAAGCCTCGTCAACATCCGCATCCGCGTAATTCTCAATAGTCTCAAAAGATTTCTCATAGAAGCTATCAGTCTCATTTTCGCGATGCTCTGATCTCTCTAACGACGTTTCCTCAGGCTCATCTTCCTGTCCCTCGTCCTCTTGCATTTCCGTATTCTCTGTGATCAATTCCGCCCGTTTATTCTCAGCAAATAGTGTCGCCGGATCAGCATAATCTGATTGAGCAATACGTGCACCCAGACCGGAACTACCTTGCTTGTAATACAAGGGAGGAATTCTCAGAGGTGAATTTCCACCTGTCACGCAGCCTACAATCTCTTCCACATCCGACGACGATTCTCTTGAACTTCTCGTCTTACCTTTCTTCTTACTCTTCCCATTACTCAGAGTACGGAAATACTTTGTTCTCTCAAGTTCCTCACTGCATTCTAACGTCTCCGTACTCACAGTTGTTCGTAATCCCTGTAGACGACTTCCGGCTTTGGAGAACACGTTCCTAAACATGGTACCGCCATGTCCGTTCGCTCTGTAAATCTTGTGATCTGGATGTATATTGGCAGAGGTATTAGAAATTTGAAGTTCCGAATAAGCATCCGTAAGAGAGTCATCAAGAGAATAAAAGAACGTAGAAGTGGATGACGAATTAGAAGTAGGAAATTTAGCGATCCTTCCTTCCGGTTGACAGGTAGAAGCGTATCTCTCCATATCTTCCAAATTAATTTCTGCAGGTTTGTCTGAAGCTATTGTAAAAGGACGTTCGCTCATTGGTTTCCCATCACGTTGTAGAAATCGAGACTTGGTAACGTTGGGCTGAGAATTTGGATGCATCTGGAAGCTGCGTGGCAGAGATCCACATTTCTGTGGAGACGTTGGCAATCCTTCGCACAATTTCGTCAACCAAACAGCAGGACGAGTGGGACTGTCATTGGCGCCATCTATATCCTGTTGCTCTCGCAGACCGTCCCAGACATGTTGCAAATTGTCATAATTTCCAAAGCCCTTGGATTCTTCTGTATCCTGAACTACGATATTACTGGTTTCAGTAGTTTCCTCTACATTTTGACCTTCGTCCTGCGACCTCTCAGCTTGTGCATTGTCCTCGGTACCAGAGTTCGAGTTCTCCCGTATCCTGAGAGCCGTCTTGATGATTTTACTCTCAGTAACAATACTCTGTCTCTTGAAAGCCTCGAAGATGGCCCTCTTCTCTTGAACACGATTAGAACGATTTTTGGTTGTGGTTTCCGGTGACTTTTCACCTTCTGCACGAAGGTTGTCATAGCGTAATCGTAGAGCAGGGTGACTGTCGCGTGGTGGTGTTGGGGATAGGGAATTCCAAGCGTTGTTCACCCTGACCAACCGTTGTTCACGTCGCGAGGAACGCACGCGGCCTCCTCTGTTGTTGTTGGCTGATTCCGTAACGTAGTTTGTATTTTCAGTCTCGCTCTCGTCTGACGTATCGGCGGAAATATGTTTATTGAAACGCTGTTGCTGCCTGACATTAATGTTACTGTTAGTGCGCTGTTTCTCAAGCAGCTTCTGGAATTCGCGATTTTGCATTAGTATGTGCCCGACTATTTCCTCCACAGTCTGCGCTTGAACTTGTTCATTGTTATCTTTGGTTTCTGATGCCGGAGAGTTGTTGCTATGGAGAAGAGTCGTTGCATTATCTTCGTCATTCGTTATTGTACACTCAGTCTCGACGGTCGTAGTTTCTGTGTCAACTGCATCGTCCTTTTGTTCGTCATCCGACTGAGTCAAGGACACGTACGACTGGAACCCTGGTTCAGACTTTCTCCTCCAACTTGCAAAGCGATCCTGAAACATAAACCTCAACGTTAATTCAATTCTCTTTATGGTACCATTTTGTTCTTCATTAACAAGCTTCACTTCTACGCACTTTGACCTTGGATGCACGACCGTCAGACGATCTATTCAGACTCTGATCCCTACAGCCATGGATGATGGACTCTTCGGATTGGTTCTTACGTGGCGAAGCCGGTGAATCCTGGGTGGAATATTTTTTTTATTATTTTAATTAATCAAGGACACAAATTTAAGCCTCCTTTCGCTGTACTCACCTCAGTAGAGGCTGCATTAGATTCTAACTTCCTGCTACCCTTCTTCAATTTTTGCCTGAACATTGTTTCAGACCTTCGCCGCTCCCTTTCCTGCTTTCTCTTTTCAAGATACTCAGGCGGCGCTGAGTGCTGCTTCTTTGCCGAACCCTTGTCTGCCAACGCGTCTTCTGAAAATCCCCAAATACGTGCTTTTTGATCTTGAGAGTGAACATTTATTAGCGCGCCATTTCCTCCATCACATTTCTTTTCCAATCGAGTCAAACTTCGTTCTTACCTTCGGGTTGTGTTTGTCCAAGTTGCATTACTAGCTGTCTGGCATGGGATGGTATTACTGCGTTATAATTCTCAAGGATCACCCTCTTGATTTGTAACGTCCACTCTCTTTTTTGTTCCAAATTGCGAGCCTTGAGGAATAGAAGAAATTATTTTTTTATACATTGCAATCAACCGTACTTAAAGTTTGATCTTTCAAATATCTATTTGTACACAGTTTAACATGCTAAACATGACACTTACCAAACCAAGCATACTGTAACACAGTATATCAATGCGTTATGAATATACGTACAATTAAATAACATAAATATTAATGCAATTACCTGTAAAGTGTACTGCAGGCGCGGATTGTCAAAAGGAATAACGTGAAAACTGAATGGCTCCCCCGGTATACTTTCAATCAGCATAAGATTTGAACACTGTCAGAAAAATGATAGAGTCAATTACAAACGGATAAGCTGATATAAATAATTTCATTTTGCAATGATCACACTAAATTGTACTTACCATAATATGAGCTTTATAGACCAGCAGACCATCCTCTTTCTTTTTAGTAAGAAGTAACATACGGTCGAAGAGGAAGGCGTGTCGCGGAGCTTTGGCACCTCGCATGCGGAATCTGCCCTCTGCCACTAATTCGCCACTAGTGGTGAGATCAGGACCTGGCCATCCGTAGAGGAGTGATTGAATTTCTTGAACGCGCACTGCATGCTCGTGCCGCCTTTTCATTGCATTAATATGCTTCGCGATGCCTGTCATGGCAGCTAAAGCACCCTCGATTGCATTTCTACCCTCAGCTTCATTCTCTTCTTCCTCGCCACTTGTACCATACTCTTTTGATAGATTCTAGAAAGAGATTTTAGATGAAGTCTTTGAAGAATTTCAGAAGAAAGGGTAATCACCACTGATAAGAGTTTGCTTACCTGTAAAAGTAAATGGTATTTCAGAATCCTTTGCACAGGTTTTAGTAAAAATGAACCAAGAGGCAATGCATGACCTAGTGCTGCTTGTCTTTCTCGGAAAGCACCCGCAGTATCCTCTTGACCCATCAGGTCAGTCAGCACAGACACCGTCCTGAAGCGAATAGAAAGGCGTGAAGTTAAAATATTTAATTAATCAAGGGAATGAAAAATTCAATATTGATTATAAAGTTTTTTTACCTTGGATAATTCGTACAATATTCTGTATAGACTTTAAATCCAGAGTTATGCTTGATAAAGGTATTAGCAACGCAAACGGGATCCAAGCCGCATTTTTCTATTTCCTTAAGAAACTCCCTGTAAGAATGATAATATTGTTTTACAAAGATTATCTTTAAATAAATAATTTTTAACACGATCTGAAGAGACTTACCTGTTGAACTCATAAATATCCTCGATATTACTAAACAAATCACTGAGTTGTAATTGATGGACTAAAGAGGCAGGGTCGTCCCTCCAAAATATAAGATACCCCTTTAAAGATAAAAAGGAAAAACAACACGATAAATCATTTCCTCTTAAAGCCTCAAACGGTGCAGGGACGGCAAGTAAATATTATTAACATTAAAGTTAATTTCGCCATAGACGACAATAAATTTAGCCATAAGGTCATTCGACCGAGATTAAATTTGTCCTGAACGTAAACACAGCCGATCAATGATCCCTCAGGCATGAGTCATGACTTTACCTCCATAACTGAATGGACATCCTGATAAAGTAAAGGTCCAACCTTCATGACAGATTTACTATGAAATATTATCAGTCAATTAATTTGATAAAGAAAAAACGTATAATCCACAAGGTCCAATACGGTACCAGGCATTGATATCCAGTTATATCATTCTATAAATATCATCTTTCAATACACAGAGGATTCATTGATTACCGAGTCATTTGCTTACTGGTTACTCTCATCATCAATGACTGTAAGGCGTCCTCGACTCCGTTACTCTAATAAAATACTAAAAACGTATACAATCCCATGATGAAAATGCACTCTTGATAATATCAACGCAGTCTTCCTACCTGTATAACCTGACGAAGATGCTCAACATAAATAGCTTCTGTATCAACGATCTCCAGGAGTACCCTCTCAACAGGATTGCGATGAGAATCGCAATAACGAGGTCTATGGTACAACGGAGACTCGCCCTCAGCACTATCTCTTCTTTGACTATCGCCATTGTTACCGATTCGACAATTAACTTCAGAAACAGTAACAACTCCACTGTCACCAGATCCTGAAAAAAAGAGAAAGAAATCAATTAAAGCTATTTATACAGTATTAAAAAAAATTAGATAACACGAACGAGAACGAGTAACGCATTCATAAAGTAATTCAACATCCGGTTTATTTTAGTAACTAAAAAATTGCACCATAAACTTTCGCATTTAATGAACGTTACGTAATCTAGAATAGTATTGCAATATTTATATAAATTTTTTCATAGTTTACCTTGAGAACTTGCGCAGGTATCGGCCAATGATTCTACCGACGCTAAATAAGGATTGACCGCACATGGATTTCCTTGATTGCTACATCCACTGGACGACGTACTGGAGGCTATGGAACTTCCTGAAAGAGGTCGTCCCCCAGGACGGCATCTCCTGTTGTACCTCAATGGTGCCAGACCGTTTGTTTCACGTCGATACAAAGGTTTCTCATCGGCAGTCTTGATGCTGTGTCCATTTATTATCAAGGATCCGTTGCAACGATCGTTCTCCCTCTTGGCAGTTTCCTTAGAGATAGTGATTTCTATCTGATTGGAATTTTTCAGGACTCCTTCGACTTCCGCGGCGTCCATTGTCTCCTCCTCCCGTTTTGGTTTCGCGACTATGGATTCCGTGGAACAAAGAGGACCAAATATGGAGCCACGATGGGAATGCGGTACCAGGCTTAAGCGTTTCTGAATGGCAGCAGGGATGTTACAGGTCGATGGCAGGACATGATCGGTGTAGCCATTGCCTCTGCGTGCTAACTCGTCGAACATACCAAGAAGCTGTGGCACCAGATCGGTTGAAGTGCCTTAAAAAAAAATTTATACAAGAATAAATTAATTGTTCGTTATACCATAAATAGAAATTTTACACAGTAGATCTTATATACCTATATAGGTATATAATCAAGTAAGATTATATGCTGGCATTATACTGTTGGAATTCTGTACTATTATTTTCATAGCAATGCAGGGGAAAGAACTGCTGATGGTATAGAATATACCGATACTTCCGGCTATGTTTTTCCTGGCGTTCAAAACGAAAATGAGAAATCCGATTCTCGAAAGTTCCTCGCGAAGGTTGTATTATAACGCACGCGACTTGTTACATCTGTAAGTCGGTTAAACAAACAAACAACCAGGATGGTTTCCAATTTCCTTGGCGGCAGACGTGAAATCACACGTCTGCCACTTTACCAACCGCTTCCCGCTCGCATTCTGCATTCTCTGACTGCAGTTTCCTTTTACCGTGATATTATATTATCTCCTCTTACACAGGACTAATCGACTCTAACGTATATATACAAATCCAATATATCTGATATATCGTCTGATTCCTTTCCTTTTATTTGTATCTACATAATTTCATTGAAACATATTTACCGGTTCCTATAACAGTTTCAAACTGTCTTCGCTCCATCTTGTTGGGAACTTTGCTAATAATAGGACAACCCAGGACTTTCGTCTAAACGCCTAATCATAACCGTGGCACGAGTCTGACTCTGCTAGAATTCTATAAACCACCATTATGCTATAATGTATCAAAGAAATTATTGGTACAGGAAAAATCAATAAAACGAAATTCATTTCTGACAAGAGTATTCGATAAGAATATTTGAACTTGATTTAATCAACGGTCATATACGATGATCTGTCTAGGAACAAATTGACTTATTTAAACTGAACGACCCTCTGATATATTTCCAAGTATTTTAACGTCGATCATTGCGTTAACAAGAATTCCAAGAAATAACGAATCAATATTGTTCAATGACTGACAATATTGATTCGTTACTAAAATCATTAAGAATTGAAGGTATCAGAAAAATTATAGAAATTCAATAACTACGGTTTCTCCAATCATCGATGCTTCTGTTTGTGTTTATAAATTTTGCCAAAATGGCGCGATGCACTCCAAATGCACATGCATCGGTGTCCTGGACACGCATAGGTGCGTTGAACTCTCGACAGTTCATAGTGAACAGTGCCCGTCGATATTTATACTTTTTATCGCCGGTAGCAGAGACGTTAGGATATAATAACGGCGGCGTGGCGGCTCACGAAAATTCTACGAGACGGCAAAGCCGCCGAGACAAGACTTTAGACTACTGGACGTAAACTCAGCCTATTTCTATTTTAACTGCAGTCATTTTTAATTCGACCGATAAAAATATATACGGCTGGTCCACTCAGCTTCCTTGGGCTACTCGAGAGAAACGCATCCTCGAAAAATTCGTCATTCCGTCCACGTGATATCATTCGGTAATTAATCACTCATTTTCCACATACAACCGACTCCCTATAATTATGAAGTAACTTAATCGTCAAATTCCACGAATTTATTTATCACGACTCTAACGCACACCAAGTATATTCGTATACTTCAAAAGAGTCATCAATGCACAAAGCACGTACGTCTCATAGAAATAAATTCAAACTACGAATCATTTGAGACTTCAATGATGCTTTCATACGTTCCCCAATCAACTATATCTGTATCTATTATATTTATACAACCTTTCGTTTATTACGTAACTAATCTCTCCTTCCGAGTTACTCGCGTCAATCCCGTAAATTTCAATTGAATGACAGAGAAATTCTTTTGTATCGATAACGACTGACGTTAAATCATCATGCAAAGTGACGTGAAGCTGCGTTTACATGTAAAGTAATAAAATCTTCCTGGTGCTACTGCACGATCATCAGATTCGATACGTAGAACAGAATCAGTATAACGGAAACAATTCAGGGACGTTTATAATGATTCGTTCGATGAAAATGATGGTTCGTGATGCCAGTCACTAGAATTACGAATCATTTATAATGCAGGCCCTTCGCGGAATGATCAACCTATATACTGCACAGTATATATATACCCATACACACATTAATATAGTAACGGACATTAATGCCTAACTATCGCTTATTGGCGCCAGACACCAAGACGTAAATTTACTCGTTAGCTGTCAAGAAGTAGTCTTACGCCAAGAGAGATACGTTGCTTCATTGACGGAAGTCAACGACAAGGAACTTCAAGTTGAAGTGGCAACGGCGCCCACGTCAAAGAATTTCAATGTAAGAAGTCTCTCACGATAGTGAATTACGTGTTTAGGTTATACGAGCCCATACGTTAAATGATGTGTGGGTACGTTGAAAAATTTCATTTAGATACCGGAAGTCGATCTCTCGAAATACATATCTGCATTGTACGTACAGTCCAAGAGAGAGAATCCTTTTTTAGAATGCGAAGTGAATTAACATTTCACGAAGTGGTTATATGAATTGTCAAGTCATTCTCAGAAGAAAATGAGGCAAGTTGCAGTGGCTGCAATTTTTACTTGTATAACTGCAGACAAGCAGTTACGTAACGCAGAAGTTGTGTATATATATATATTTGGTATTTTCTTTAAAGTGACAGCGCAAGATGGAAGACGTTTATTTCGGTGAAACGTTAATCGAAAGTGACATTAGCTCCTCGTTATTCGTGACTCCGTCGTAGCAGCTAGGTAAAAACGTATAACAGCAGCGACAACCTAATTTCATTGTCTTATTTTGGGTAGTCTTGCCACGAATTTCTTGGAATCTTCGTCATGCTACTTTTGGGAAGGAAGTTTCGACTTCTGGCGGTCGAAAAGATTGTCAACGAACTCCTTGACGGTACTGATAACGTTCTATTTTCGTAGTATGAGACAAGTTTCTAAAACAGTGCGAAGAGCTTGAACGGTTTAGTGGACTGTTGAGAGAAAAAAGAAAGAAAAGAAAAACAAATACCAGAAATCATTTACCTATCTTGAGAGTGTACAAGATGGTTGTGGCCAACGATATGGATACATTCTTCACTGGTAATTATACTTAGAGACTGTCAAAATTTCCCTTAACGAACCGTCGTTCAAAAATCCTAATCCCTTCACTGTTTAGAATATTTGACAGGGAGCGATGCACCTGGATAGATCACCGTGCACAAGGATCCAAGAAAAAAGGTATATATATATGGATATAATCAGTCGCACAAGAATTATCACAGCGAACACAGACTGCAGGATCAAATAAGAATATATTGCACAACAGCTGGGTAAGTCGATTGTTCACAAAGTTTGCGCACTGATAATTCCGATATATACGTACAAATATTTATTCACAGGTTAATCGAGGTTAGCGAGCTCGTATCGCGTTGCGAATAAACGAGAGATCTTATAGAGAGAAGTTAAAGGAACGTTCGTTCATGATGAAACAACAGGTAGCACTGCAGCCAGACAGAAGAATGGAATAGAGCGTGTAGTGCGAGTCAGATGGAATCCGAATGCCGAGGAGTAAGTATAGACAGTGGAAGGGTAAGACCCCGTTCACACTGGAGTGAAAAGTGTCGCGACGGGTTTAGCATTATGCTTGAATGGCACGTAGCTGCTATAGCGTACGAATGATAATTATAATAACGCGAGTCAGCTGTCTCTAGGTATAGTATAATTAATAGAGTATATCTGAATAGTACTATAGTATAATTAATTAAGCATACTTTCAGTACGTTGAACTAATTAATCAAGAGACAGTCACTTTTCGTATCTCTAACGAGGTACAGTCAAAGCTTAAGCTTGGTACATTGTTATAGGGATATTAAGGTGTGAATAAAGGTTGTTAGTAACTTTTGAAAAAATAACAATTATCATTTCACTGTATAACCGTCGATGAAGACTAATTAATCCGTAAAACCGTAAATTCTAATTAATTCTACATACGGAGTGTACTAACGTAGATACAGATATAACGGGGATTTCGCGAAAGTCATTATTTGCCAATTAGCTTCCTGTAAATTGCAGAGAGCGCCGACCCTTGTGAACGTGTCTGTATAATTACGGTAGAGATTTCGATTCTGATTGGTGCCGTTCTCTTATACCGAGTGTCCGCTGATACGCTGAATTCTCTCTCATCTCTTTATTATCTCTCAGCTCCGTCCTGTAGCCGTTCAATTAATCGCGTGCTCGTAAGCATCCGTTCGGTGTGAACAAAGCCGTAGGATCGTGGAAGAGAAAGAGAGGAGGGAGCTCCAATCATCGCAATGAATTACAACGAGGCAGTCACCAAGAGTGACTCATTCTGGCTGCACTACGTCACATTGATAAAGGTTCCTATCGCGTTCTAAGAAAATTGATAAGACAGAGATTTTAAAAAATTTACTATAAAATAGTCTACGTAGTAGATACGCGTGATATCAAGACAATATTTATTAAAATCGTAATCGGAGTCTGATAATCATGTATTAAATTATGCTTATACACAATCAGCTCATAGGAATGATAAAGAAAGATAATAAAAGATATAGGATAATTGCTGCTGTACTCCAAACTAATTTGCTTGAAATTTCTTATAAAACCCAAGTCGCCTACTTGGAAGTCAAGTCAACAATGGCGGTAAGCTGTAACGTGTTTGCCTCCAGACTAGCCATTGTTGTCGGATACCCGAATACATTGTTGCATTGTACAAGCAATGACTGTTTTCTCATTCTTTTCTTGGACATTTTTTAAATTACGTGTACGCATCGTTAATTCTAATAGACCCAACAAGTCCAATGGACCAAGGAGCTTGGTGCGCTGTATATTATATTCCTCGAAGATCCTACTCAATGTGCATTTCGTGCACGAAGGAAGACATTGCTCAGTTTCTTGCAGTGTTCAAATATATTACAAGCATATGTGGCGAACGAGAGAGTCGTATATACGTAATTTCAGTAGCTAACCTAACCTCCCAGCATAAGTACAGTAACATAGGAAATCCTTAAGTCAATAATGAGAGGAGAGATAATAAAAAAAAAATTGGATAATTGAGATTCTATAAATTTTAGTACTTCAATACCATTTACTGTAATCAATGTAAAAGTACTTTCACGCATGGTCCATCGTATGATTTCATGATGCAGTTAAAGAGACGTATTACCCTATGGGCACGTGTATACCAGGTACAGTTAACTACCGGGTTAGCCACACTTGGCGATACTCGTAGTACAAGCAGGGTCGCCGATTACACAGCTGGGTAGCTCTCATCTCCTGGCGAGTCGCAGTGAAACACGTTAGGGGCATCTTGATAATTCACCAGGAGTCCCACAGCCACCGGGGATAAGTATCCGAAGAGAATCTCGAAGAAGCCAGTTAAAATCTCACGTGCGCATCTCGACGGTACTTAAACTAGTCTGGTGAAAATACTCCTCGAGTACGGAGTGAAGTAAGCTGCATATATGCAGGGTAGACAAGACAAGCATATACGAGAAAGATTCACGCAAGTAAATTATCTCCCACTCCGCGGCAACAAGAAACAGTCGATACGTCGACTTTCTCGCAAAGGAATCACGCAATGCGAAATGCACCCGCGTGCATAGAGGAAATGCATTCGATTCCTGTTCTATATATAGGAAAACTACGTAAAAAAACGTATGCAGGTAATTCTGACGTGTGAAGTTAGCTCCTGGGAATAATTAAAAATGGCCGTACGCGTTCAAGGGGTTTTAACTACAGTTCCGTTACGGTTCTAACCTTACTTTATGAGCTGACTTAAAATCCTCAAAGGAACTGACTTGCACTTCATTGCATAACCGGATATTGCACTTTTATCCGATTTTCCATCGGTCTGTCAAATTTGAGATGGTACCCACGTAATTTATTCTTATTTTTTTATTTTCATCGCCTACAATCTTTCCCATCCTTGACGCTCGCTTACGAATGCACTCGCGTCCCTACGCGACATCCTGCATCCTGCCATACCGCGTTGCATCTCCCCGGTGCATCCTGGGACTCCTGGAAAGTGGAATGCAGGCGACGGCGTACATCGATAATACGCCAGGAATAATGCGTCCACCACGATGGCGCCAATATTCCTTCCACTCCGTACCCTCCTCTCCGTCGGCCTTTACTCAGGGAGCTGCTGTCTCGGATGTCTGCTGGCGGCATGGCCGATCGTTTTTCCTTCGGAACGGCGCCTACATCTTTCCCCTGCTTGGCCGCGTCGACTGGTTTGCGCGCAAACCGAACGGAGATTCACGACCACGGAATGACCTTACGTTGCATTACACGCCCATGCAATGAACAATCGATTGGTAACTTATTCAATGGAGCCTATCGAGTCACCTTCGGATATCCGTTCCCAATAAATTTTATCACCACGTGACACGAATGAATAATATTAAAAATTTCAAATTTTAATTTTCAAATTTTCAAACGGTAAATTTATGTCATTTTTTCTGTCTGTATACAAAAAATACTATAATGTCCTCTCGAGGTATCTTTTCGATCGTTACAGATAACAGTCAGACGAAAGTGATTTCTCGCGCGTTGGAGATAGCCTTGCGAATAACGACTTATTTACACAGGATGACTTCTACGACGTTTGATTTATTCCCACCAGGTCCAGCGACCCAGGAAGACCAAGCAATTCCCTAGCAATTCTCGTTACAACCAGGTAGGCAGTTAGGTTAGGTATAGCTACGCATGCAAGTGGCACGTGTGGTATTCGATCATCAGGTGCGTCATTGTATATTTCTTTAACACCCTTTGCATCCCCGTTTCCTTCCCGCCCTGAGAAAATCCAGAGTCGCTTCTCATCCACGCTAATAATTATATTCGAAATGCGAACGAGTCTTAGCAAACTGGCATCCGCCATCTTGAACGTGGCTAACAACGTTGACTGCCAATTGTCGCAATTAGAGTCCCGGAGTTTACCGCGAGAATCAGACGCAGCTGTTGGCCACGTTTACTTTGCTTAGACTATCTATTTACTAGAAAGAAAAATAATAATAAATTTCGACAAACAAAGCATCCTTAACGACTAGTCCTTACCGTCTCTTGTACATTCGTAAGACCTTAAACAATAAAAGAAATTATCAAAAATCAATACCTCCACTTATTCATTGAACGCGTGAGTCATGCCTATCTAATGTTAACAATGAAAATGTCCTTTCCAAGAAAAATGCATCGATCATCTCAGACATCCAACATAATGATTTCAGTACCAACGCACGTGTCTTCAGACAAAAAAGATCTGTATAATTTAATCGAATAATTAATATTGACACGGTATCATGAAGATTACGAAATAAAAGATAAACAGCCTATAATAATAATATTTACTATAAACAAACTGTATTACTATCTACACACTGTTAAAATTTATGCAACAATTCCCTGCAGCAATGGCGTCAACAATATCCACATTGTTTGCCTCGATCACCTTACACTCCATATAGAGCAGTACTTGTATCTTATCAGGTTGGAAAACCTACTGATAACCTAAAGGCAGGTATATACGATGGCAATCTAAACGATAACATTGACGACGGCCAGTCGCTCGGTTTTCAACGAAAAAAGGCAGGCACTCCATGTAGCGAAACGGTACTGTATTTTCGATGGGTATTAAATTAAGCTTCGTCCTAGAGAATTTCGAGCCAGCTGTTACGTCATGGGAAACGTTAGATCGTTCCCTGTGGCTTGTTATTATTATGTCGCGTGTAGCGATCTAAAAACACGTCTCGATTTGTCAGAGGAAGCTCCACTTACTTTTCTGATAATAAAATTAGATCCCGTCGGACTCGCAGAACGGTGACACCCAACCATTTTTCGAATCCTCTTTCTTACAACGCGTATGAACTACTAGCCTAAGCATATTAATATCTACGTAAGTATTTCTTTCAAATGCAAACGCCAAGTCGCTACAGTTATGTATCCTTTTGTCGTAGAATACAAAGCCATTGATATTTATGTGTCATAGCCATAATAACGCAAGTTAGGTTATATATAGCAACTAGATCTTTATATATCAATTCATATAAATTTCTGTCTCACGGATAAATATTATCAAAATAATCACCGTTTTAGGCGATAACAATGATCTTCGATGATAACGCAACGTGATACTAAATCTGATTAATACGCATAGAATCGTTTCGTATAGGGTAAAATCTGTATAAATTCGATATCGGTAATTTCGGTATCTGCAATTAATTGCAGTATTTATAATTATGTTTTGAAGTAATAAAAAAGAATTAATGTCGATTTATTTTGATTAGGATCTTTTTTTTTCGTCTTTTTAATCCTTCGTTACCTTTTGTACTCGTCCTAACCCACTGGAAGACTCTCGGTACGTCGAAAGTTCTTGCACAAGAATCATACGTTGCGCGCAATCATTCAAGACCGAGGAGATATTAGCTAAACCGAGTATAGGTACATATATGGAGATGAAACAGCTTTGTTCACAAAGGCATTCCATTCCACCTTACGATGCATGCATTAGCTTTGTACTACTATACGTCGTGTCGTGCTGGGACGACGGGAGGACCGTAAGTGGCAGTAGTAAAATATTCACTTCTCGTAGCACGGAGGGATGGCGAGCGGCAGCGTTAAGGTAAGAAGAGAAAGAGAGAAAGAGAGAAAGAGAGAGAGTAAGAGAGAAAGAGGTGACACGCGGACAATTGGAGAATTCGAGAATGCCCAAGAGCGTATAAGGAAAAGGAGGGCCCTGGGCAGGCGCGGCCACGTTGAACTCACGTAAGAGGAATTCGAGTGTGAAGTGGTTACATTCCTGAAAGTGACTGAATGGCGGGTGCACGTGGAGTCAAAGAGAAAAAAGTTTATTTCTTTTATATATAGATAAGCGACTCGAAATATATACATTCACAAAGTGGTTATATATATCGAGCGATTGATTGTAGCCAATTAATAAACGAGGCTCGACATTGTGGTAGGAAGGTTACGAATTTTATTTGAAGCTTTAAAAAAAATGTTTCGAACATTACTACTTAGAGTGGCCTGGTTAACGATTTATTTTCTGGCATTAACGTGAAGCGTTGAATTAAATGATCTTCATACGGAAGGGGAAGTCAATGACGCTAATCTATTTCGACGTCATTTATTTTCATTCAGGCGACCTTAAAGCTTAACGAGTCCACGGGGAAATTAATTACTAGACTAATTTCTATTTTGGTACTGCTTAACGGCTACTTTTCTATGGAGGTGAAAGATGGGTAAGAGAGAGAGAGAGAGGGAGAAGAGCAAGGCCGTATTACGGCGGACTTTATTGACTAACAGTAACGGATCAATCAATTGCCATGACTGAAATATATGTTTGTGTTTACATCCTGATTGATGGATCATGATCGTTAAGAGATAAATCCCGTTTCCATATCATCTTCCATAATCAGTCTGTTTCATCTTGGAAAAAATTCTCCTACAAGTCGACGACTCTACATGGACCCCGCAAGGCTTCTATTTATTATACAAACTAGTGGTGTCTTTTCTTTTTTTTTTGAAAGAGACGAAGTATCATCGTGACAAGAAGCGTGGACAAATGTCATCAGTGAACGATGTTTCTGACACGTATCGTGAAACTGTACAAGAAAACCGTTAGTACGATGATACAGGTAGATTCAAAACAAGCATCACGTTAATATATGCAACGCGTGAAAGCCGTGCTTAAAAAAAGATGCTTAGTAACGACCTAATATCCTGATGGCAGCCATTGCATTTATTAGAAAAGATTTTTTCTGTCAGTCACGGAGTCACCTGTACTGGATCTTCAGGGTGGATCAGGTATAATGAGAATTGCGCAACGTGAAATGAAAAATAAATATTAACTGAATACGTAATATAGGTATTACTTACAACGTACGACATACTGTATAATATGTACAGAGGCCTCACCCGAGCGACGTCGGTCGCGTTACTAATTTCAATTGCGCTTTGGATTAGAGTTCATATCTGCTAATTACAAGAGATAGCCTCAAGAGTGGCTATACGACGACAGAATTATCTCTCGAAATCCAACTGGGCTGATGTTAACAATAAGATAAATATAGAAGTCGTCGTTTAGAGTGCGTCGATAAAAACATTGAACCGTGAATTCTCACGAGAGCGATACAGCCTTGTTACTTCCTTTACGATATGCATTATTCGCGAGGCGAATGATTTAATGTGGAATTGTCATTTGAAGAAAAAAAAACTGCCATTGTCTCACGGAAGCAACTAGAGTGACATGCGGGTCGATTATTAGACACGTAAATAGGATGCACAAGGTCGTGATACGTAATAATGCTAAACGGAGATTTGAATGCATTTTTAGAAGAGAGATACAACTCCTGCACGATGCAAGCTGCCTTGAATTGTCGCCTACGGCGTTACCAAACTCGTCCGGACTGTCAACAGAGTGGAGGAGCTGGAGGATTTCGCAATAATCTTTTTTTAACAGGATTGCCAATCGACGTAAACATAAGCACCGCTGCCGTGGAATTGCCATGTGAATGCAATTGCAGCTGAGTCGACAGGAGGGTAGAATTTGTTGTTTTTTTTTGTATAATTATAAAATCACGACCCATATTGAGAAATTCTTTTTCTTCGTTCGTTCGCGTGATCGACGAGTGTAAATAATTGACAAATATATTTGCCATTGTGATTTTTAGTTAACACTAAACGTACCAAGCGGGGTCAAATGACCCCTTTCCTTATGGTAAGAATAAGGTATGTGTAAAGTACCGGTAGGTTTAGTGTTAATTACTGTCTGATGGCACTATAGATATACATAATGGAAAACTAGTAATGACTAGGGAATTTTTAATTGAATCTAGTGAAATCTGGCACGAGCAAATTTAACAACAGTAGCCTGCGCTTCGAATCTCGTACCAGGTTGAGTGAGCAATGAAATCACCGGAAGTCTCCTACTCGATTGTTTGTCTTCGTTAGACTCATTGTTTAAAAGATACTCTGTCTCCGTCCACCATGTTCCCACACCCAGTAGGGTTTGGTTCAGCAAGTCAAAATTACCTGGCAACGCCATCAGCTTGACAAACGATTCACAAACATAAGCCAGAGTTTATTTTGTCTGGCGTGTTATCCCAGACGTAGAGGATCACGATTGCACAAGACGATGAGAAAAGATTCCCGCGCGGTTTCCCAATCTACCTGAATCCGTGTCGAAGTCAGCAATCACCAGTGAACGTTCTTGGACAGGGACGAAGAAAGAAAAAAGAATAATAATTTCCAGAAGTACCAAGCATACGAGGCCGATGAGTGTACCTGGACGAACGCGTGCACGTCGCGTGACTATGCAGGATGCACTACCGTGAAACACTACACATTAAGACACGTTCACATTCAGCCAAAGACCTCCTATCCGGATCATCTCGTAACTCCACCAGATAAGAATACGTGGTAGGATCCAAGGGGCTGCTGCGGTCGGCAAGAGTTTTCTATTCGGCTTACCTCCTGGCAGAAACCGGTCCCTGGGATCGGTCGAGACAGCAACGTGAAACCGACGTGAAGACAGTAGCAAGTAAGCAAGCAGCTGATCGTCTAGTCTAGCACCAGGAGTCACGACACAACACGTCACTAAACTCTCGTTGCAGCCGCGACACTGGACCGCACTGTAAGCATTGCCTCCCACGTGCAAGGTCCCAGGACAGAAATACCTTGGCCCTAAGTAAGTCTCCGACTGGGGGGGTGGGGTCTTGAAAATCTTCTGCAGAAAGGATCCTAGGGTCCAGAGTGGTCCAGAGTATCAAGAGGAAATGACAGCGAGAGACCAGCGCGTCAGTCGAAACTTCCACTAATGACTACAGGAGTCAGAAGCAGCACTCCTACGCCTACTACGTCCTTCTCCCGCCATTGTTACTCAGCTATTCCATGCACCGTATCTCTTCTGTCTCACGCCATGGGATGCACCATAGAAAAGGACGGACGATGGACGAAACCAAAAATTTTTTCACGTCACAGGGGCGCGGCTACTTCCAACGTCGTTCACTCCTGTTGCCGCGTCCTCGACGCTCCCTCCTAGACCCTTCGACTCAGGACGGCAGCCGATCGTTCAGATAGGAACGCTTGCCGCCGCCGTCTGCTACGATATCTTCGAAGAGTACTGGCTTCCCTCCTGCCGCATTTCGAACGGACATCAAAGCGCTCCAGCAATGGAATGGAAAGGAAAGGAATGGTACACCAGACACGACCTGACGATGTGGACGCTGCCTTGGCTAGCAGAAGGCGAACCTCTTAACCGTTAGTTGGCTGCTGATCTGAACGTTAGGTTTTACCCGGCTCTAGCCTCCCACTCGACTCTTACCTAGAAACTGATAAACGAATAGAAAATATCGAAAGAGCCCTTAGATCATCCCATTACAAGAGGATAACAATAAAAAGAAAATTAAGTCGTTCAATTGACTCGGAAAACCAGATTCAAAAAATACTAACGGTATCGATAACGTCGTAACGATAAGTTTGAAATACCTTATAAGTACGTTTAAAATTTTTTTAATTAATTCCATTAATTTTTATCTTCCCTCTGTAACCCCATATCTATACACACCGGTCGTTTCGATCTCCTACGACTCAAGATGCTCGAGATCAATTGAAATTTCGTATACACCATCGGCTAATGGTCGCATCATGTGTACAGGCACGAACGTGTCTCGATTCCTCGAGCAGTGATATACGATTATCCCCAGTAGACGTTTTAACGACCTAAGACCCAACGAGAGTAATCGTAACAGTCACACAACACCTTCCACACTGAATTCTTGGCAAAGACAGACTCTCTTTGAACCAAGGTAAAAACCCTTCCTCGAACTGGACTTTATATATATGCAACTTGGTGACGCGCCTCCTGCAACACGTGCACAATCCACGGGTTACGTTATAATTGCAAACTGCTGCCAGGCTGGTTCAGTGCACAATGAACATACGGTGCAGCATATGTACCTATATGCACTACACTGATTATTGCCAAGAGATTTCAAACGGAATGGAGAGATACTGGAGAGCTTACACGATTTCACAGTGCATTAACACCTCGGCTATTTTATATTAAGAACAATTCCCGCTCGACTTCGTTCCTGGTACGTGACTTTCCTTTGTTTCCTCTCTTCGGGCCGTATCGCACGGTACGACGCGATTAAGCTCCATTGTCTGGATTAATCACTGTTTCTTTTTTTCTTACAATTACCTTTACACGTTAACGAGGAACGCGTTACGCTCTTGACACACTTCTAGATCGGATCTCTATGATGAAACGTGATTCCTTCGTCATTGATTCACGTATATATATATATATAGGCACGTTCTTATCAGTCGACTCAACGACGTTCATTAGTCCGTTTCTATATATGGCGGTTAAAGGGACTGGTGGCTTGATGCTCGCATGTGAACTGGACCGCAATAAGTTTTCAATGCGGCGAAAGTGTGTAAGGCGCACACGGTAGTTGCAGACAAACCGTTACGAAGGTGGCGAAGAAAAAAATACAGGCACATGAAAAATTTTCACGTCGACCGCACCTGGCAGACCGCAAAGTAGCTTTCTGGGTTGCTGGACGAGTGTTATCTATGTATACAGATATCGGTGATAAGAGACAAGATAATTAGCACGAGGCAGCATCCAATGATGGATTTAACCAAGGAGTTTGTTCGATTTTGAAAAAATAACACTAGGTTATGGTACGTTAAATTATATTTCTATCTAATCGTATTTACTTTTATTGACTTGCGTATTCAATATGGCCGATAAACCGGATCCCGCAAGGACTAAGCTCAGTCTTAGCACGTAGTATGTGATACCGATGTCTAATGTCGTTTACTCGTTACGTTTCCCTTATACGTAACGTCGTCGGCTCCGTGCGTCGCGACGATCAGGATAAGGGTTCGTTTACACTCCGCGTCAGCAGACGTGAGTCAGGATCGTTTTATCCTTTGATTCCGTAAAAGGATCAAGGCTAGATCCTCGCGTAGACGTTAGCAATAGATACAGGCATTAGCATTAATCGCTCTTGCAGCATCCCAGTTGATCTTTAGCTATTCGAAGAAGTCTTTTTCCATGCCTCCTCTCCTCTCAATATTTCTTTTTTTTTCACTGCCAAGTAGCCGTAATGAGAATCGAGTAAAAGCAAGATCTATGGTCTTATATAATAATTGCATCTTTTGATCTTGACTCATTTTCCTCTTCAACAGACACAATGCATCTACTGTACCTATCTATGCGTAATTGTATATCGCACGAAAATTTTCCTACAGCAAAACCACGTACGTACTATGGAAACGTTAAGTTCAGCGCGTGGGTGCTGGGAATCAAAACACTGGCAGCATGTGTGTCCGGGATAGTAAGACAAGCCGTAAATATCGACGCGACGGAAACGCAATGGCGTCCGTGCATCAGGGAGAGAGGGGAGGGGGGAAGGATGAGATACTTGTCATTATAGTAATCTGCATTCCGTATCGAATTGACGAATTCCTTGGTTTCCTTGAGAATTCAAATTCTCACAAAGCGTTACTTAAAAACTTTCTTTTCTTTTAAAACTGTTTACCAGTCGGATTCTTCCCTCGGCATTCCAATTTATGGAAAGCGACAACAGTCGCTCTTCAGGGTAAAGGTGTATTCATCGAGCTAACATTTGTCTTGTCTTTTTTCTTTTCTTCTCGCAATTTTAACCTATAACTGTGACCCGAGAGCGACATTCCTTGGTTTGAAGAAGAAAGAGAAAAAAAGAAAGACGGCGACCGACTCGCGTTTCAGCGACGCTTGCATATTTTCTTTTCAGAGCGTGTAACCTCGTTGCTGAATTATGAACGTAGCCGGCACTGCGAAGCAAGTGCATATTTGAGACATTACAAAATGCAAATGTTCTTTCCAGACGAAGAAGAATGCAACGCGTTGTTTCAGACAGCTATTGTCAGAGTGAGACATCCTCTGCGGTATATCCATGAGAGGATTGCTTGTTCGACGTCACAGGAAGATGTGAGAGCAATGGTAATTTGAAAAAAAAAAATAAAATCAATTGATATTCCTGTTACAACGAGAAATCGTGGGTCAATGGCTAATTAAAGTGCTAGACGTAAAGTCGGCATTAGACCATCACGTTTTCGTACCTGTTACCATAAAACAACCTGCTTTACATGAACGTCCCGAAGCTTTCACGTTTTCTTGCCAACAGTCGCTGTTACAAATGCAGCTGGAGAAGCGTGATACGCCTACGCCTTACTAAACCCACACGATCTATAGTCCGTACCTTTTAAAAGGCGACCTACTAGACAAACCGGCTCTCTTTGTACCAAGAAATTTCGATAAGGTCGTTTCGCGCTGGCTTTATGTCATACAAGAAAATTTGCGTAACGCCCAAGTTGACGTAACGAGATTAAACTATGAATATTCCTTTGATAATAGGATAGGTTGTATCTGAATAACCTGTATAATAACTAGTAGCTCATTATAGAACGTGGTCGTTAATAGACTTATTGACTAATCAATGAAATTTATGAAGATACAGATACCTTGGACTGTTAAAACCCATTTTTCTCTATATATATTTAATAACTGCAATATTGCACTTTTAATGGACACATGGTGGGTCCGAGTAAGTAACCCGTTGAACCGAATACGCCTCCCGACATTAAATAGCCGGGGGATGAGTTATTAGGGGGCCCCCCTTTGGTTACCGTTCAACTTTCATGAAACGCGTTCCCGTGAGTCACAGGACAAAAAAGTTATTCACCTCCCTGTCACTCTTTGTCCGCGATCCTGGATCAGGATACGGAGGGGAATTATTAACCCTACACTGTCTGGGATAGTCGCTCTAATGAGTATTCTGTCTAAAATATACTTATGACTATTCGCGTGCAGAAAACTACTGCGCTCTTCAAAAAAGAAGAAACTGATCCTCAAAAAGGCGTTCTGCGACGACAGTAGTGAAGCTGTATACCGAAAAGAGAAACAGAAGATACTTGGAGGTTATGAAACATGGAGTCTTATGGGTTTTGATAAATGAAAGAAAGAATAGTACCCATAGCTCGAGTTTCGGGCGTGACACGTTGCACTCAGTGTACATATATATATATATACACGTGCATGCACGTGCACGTGACCAAGACGTAGGACAAGCCCGAGGCTCTAAGTCTGCATCCGGCAGAGCGGGTGTTTTTTGTGTATCGTATCGCATCCTTAAGTTCTTCGCTTGTCTCTTGGAAGTTGGCTGCAACACGACGCCACGTCTCTTAGACAGACTGCAGATCATTGTGGGTAAAACGCGAGCGTTTTACCTAAACGCTGCGTAATACCGATTGCAAAAGAGAATCGAGTCCTCGTAGGAGGTAGATAAGCCGTTAGGTGGGTAGATGGGTGGGCAAATGCTATAAAGGAAAAGCAATGAAAGATCGGAGTAATTGAAAAATGAATTTCAACCTATGAATCCGCGAGCAATGTATGCACGTGGATACAAGCCTGAAGGTTTAAGTAGCCACTTAAGTTTCGCAAAGAATCACGAAACGATCTTTGCTTTCGCGCAGACTAGCAATCTGCTCGATTTCAACGTGCAATGATAGTGAGCAGTGTTTCTTTATCTTTTTCAACATCCTCGACTCAGCTTGTCATTACTCAACCTGGATGCGACTTAATCGTCGAGTATTCTCGCCAGCAGGTACATTATCCAGGGCGCGAATCACAGCAATTTCTGATATCAATTAGATCCTCCGTGTAACCTAGCCTAACGACAGTTTTATCACTACGTAAAGAGACACTGACAAAGTCAGTCTATCGTAATTACGAAACACTGTGATTGATACCGATAAAAGAAGCATCTGTAAAATGTATTTATGATTTTTCGAAATCAGACAACGAGCTGGGGATATATTATTCTAGCCGTAAGTTAACCTGTTTAGACTGTTGAGCTTTCGACGCCATATTTACTACGTACCGCTAGATAGAAACGGTGTAGTATCTACATCCATTCGTACATGGCAAGGGTCATTGAAGTGCCAAGTTCGATCAGGTCGATACCAGTTACCGAATACAATCCAGAGAAGCAAGAGAACCGGTACGAGTAGATGCTAACCAAAAAGTAGAGACTGATAAATAAAGCTCAGGCTTTACAGTCTTTGAAAACCTATAGAAAGCCCATGTCCATGGAGGAATTCCTCTCCTGGTATTCCTCTCCTGGTGTTCCTGCCGCAATATTTCCTACCGTTATTGCAAATCGCCACAGGCGTTACATTGTAATATCTATTAGCCGATGCATATCGGCTGATCGAGATACACGTTTCATTCTCATCCCATCCACCGTTTACGGGAGAAACGGCTGCAAGGCAGAGCAGCCAATGGATGACTCGTGCTTATAGCAATTTACGATTATAATATTTCACACTGCTTAGAAAACCTTCCGTAGCAGCCATTATATTATTCTATAGATATACCTTCCCTCTGTACTTATTTCATTACCATGCAAACCTACTCCACTGTTTATTTAATGTTCCGTGTACGCCACGACTCGACGGCACGTAACTACGTCTTTATCGTCGAACGGAATTGCTACGTTGTTACAGAGATCAGTCCTTCTGTTTACTATTTACATGCACGTAAGATAAATATTACCTTTCGTTACTAACTGCCAAGGAACCCAAGGTACGCTAAGAATGGATACATTACGCGTCGTTAAACGAATCTTTTTTCTTTTAATCTCGTTCAATGCTCCTCAGACTGACTAACGATCCCGCCATTACGGAAGTTCAAATCCGTAAATGGACTCCTTTCAATTACTCTCAATGGCACGTCGTTAAATCACTACATTACCGGCTAATCGATCAGCAAAGTCTAACCCAGTAAAATCAAAGATAAACCAAGTATAAATATATCAATCAAAAATACAATAGTCCCAACACATAAAAAATACAGTATTAATTTCACATCCAAAATCAACACAATCCTTGTCTATTTTCTTCGATATCCAACAGTTTTAATCCAAACTGCCATACCGATAGTATCATCAGTACCCCTTCTTATCATTAACCAAAAATCGATACTCCAATTTACTCCTTGGATGAATGATCTCAAAAAAGACTCACCAAAAAAATCTTCCCAACTAACAGAGCCATCAGAATCGACAGCACTGGCAGCAGCAGCCTCCGCATCAGCCTCGCTCCCCATGACGTACAAGAAAATCCCTTAAACGTATCCCTTTTAAGCGACTTCCTGTCTCTTACGACTCTTGGAAGCACTCAGCACCTCACACGTCACATGTCACTCTCGTCACGATCGACAGTACTTCCGGAAATAAGATTCTTTTACTACTTCACTTGCAGCAACGAGGTTCCGCCAGAGACAAGCCAAGGAACCGACATCCCCTCGCCGCGAGGTCGCGAGACGGACTGAAGCATAGCGAAGCTTCGGGCCAACTGAACTTAGGGAACACGCTCAAGTGCGACCGCTCTGATCAGCATCAGGTTCGATCCCTGGCGACATAATTCTGTAACGTACACTAATATATGCCTACATTATGAACATATCATATCATATTTTTCAGCAGCGCAGGAGTCACCAGGCGTTTAATCCTGATTATCGTACATTGCCTGGTGTGATATCCTTTCATGAAAGTACAAAGGACACAAAATTATATTCATATAAAAGATCATCTTTATATCCTCCACGCCATGAGAATTCGGTAAAACAAAAAGCTTAGGCTTGATTCCTCAGACAGGGCTCAAGACGTAAATTCCATTCATCTTCAAAATGCATCTGATTAGGTAATCGCACGGTTAAACTAAATTCAAACAATGAACCCTGTTGGAGGAATCGAGCTATGGTGTTATAGGATTTTTATACGTAGGATATGAACCTTTATTGTGTAATAAAGGATACAAGTATTGGATTTTAATGCGTCAATGATATTGAGTAATGGAGGATGATTATCCTGTTTCACTAGAGTAACCCAGTTTGACTCTCAGAATTCTTATAGGTACTTCTTCGACGATGGAGTAGTGACGTAATGTATACTTGAGTATGCATGATTATGCTTGTTCCAATGAATAAGTCGGAAGACGAAGAATAATGATTCATATAGATTTCATATGTTTCTGTGGGAAATATTTCTTTGGGTATTTAATAAACGTAAGGACACTATCTATTGTGGCTGACAATGAATTTGTAGGTAGCTTCTAGAAGACAATGTAATTATAGGATTAGCCTATTAACCTGTTTAGCAAGTTTTCAGTATCTAAGAATAAGCACTGTTCCTCGCGGCGCTTTAGATACGTAACTACTTGTTTATTACCGGCAATATCTGTATATTTGTCAGCCATTAAATAAAAATTGTATCATACCATAATATCAAATTCGGTATATTTCATCAGTCTACGTGCAACGGTTTCCTTAGTTCCGGGTATCTTAAAGTTAATAAACCTCCACGGTCCGACTTGTTTATGTTTATTTTCTCATAAAAAGAATACGCGGTATTCAGGCGAAGCGACTAACCGATATTTCCTCTGCTAAATGACAACGTTTCAAATTTTTACGGCTGGTGCAAGCGACGTGACCGAAACCGGCGTCAGTTCAGCCGCCACGTACGGCTGCATTTAGGACATAACGCAGTGTTCACACCGGACGCTGCAAAAAATTGAAATAATCGCAGAAATCTGAAAAAACGGCAGTTCAAGATAAAACGCATCGTTAAACTGGTATCTTTTTTTAATTATACCAATTTAAAAAAGGAAAATAAACTCGTTACAACATAATAATCTGGGCCCGTGCCTCTTTGTCCTTTAGAAAATCCCAAGAAAAGTATATCCACGCTTCAAGAAGAAGCTTATTGGTACAATGAATACGCAGTACAGTAGTACAGTGCTACTGGTACTTGGTAGAATAAATTAATCCATAAACTGACATGCTGATGGAGATTTAAATTTTTCATCTCCATTGCACTGCAATGCATAAGGATATGCTTTTACATGCTGACGTGACATGGTCGCATGCTTACTGCCTGGAGTTCAGCGTGAAAGTGGCTTTACACGCTTCTTTAGCCCCCACGCACCAAGTTTATTTTTTTTCTTTACTATGCGTGAGCCGGGAATATATATATACACGCATAAATATATATATACGTATATTAGGGAGCGTGCACGCGTATATGTCGACGGAATCGCCGTTCTATTATTAGACACGCAATGCCTGCCGCTGCATCCAACAACGGGATGAATGGGGGAATGCTTTCTGAGCATTAGATGGTTTAAGCCTAGTGGCTATAGTCGTTTAGCATTTTGCTCCCTTTCGTTTTTCAAAATTACAAAAAAAAACCGCAGCAGCTAATCTGTTGCACGTAAAATAATTGGAGCGCGTAATGGATGGATGGGAATAAATTAATTATTGGCAAATTGCATAATGGTTTTTCATATACGACATTGGAGACATTGTGGTGTACGTATAGTTTAATATGTAATCGCTCTGTAATTATATTTTGACTATTGATAAAACAATAATATACAAAATAATCGTGACATACATATATCATTCTGCGGATACACATTCTGCGCTTAGGCTCAACGTTAAATCATTACAATCATTCGTCATTTCGTTATACTTGATGATCGTAAAAGTATCACATTTTCTAATCGAAGCGAGGTTTTCAAGTTTACGCATTACACGCAACGAGCTTGTAAAACACTTAGAACGGTGTTGTACAGGTACGCATGAACGGAGATTAAAAATAAATTAGTACGAACACAATAGCAAAAGAAAAGAAAGGATTAATTAATTTCAGAGCTTAATATTCCGTTCTACGTGTATTTCTCTATGTACAAGAATGGACAATTGATAAGAGAATGCTTCTTCTTTCGCAGAAGCAACACTCAATTACGAATTGTCATTTCGAGCAATTTCTTGATTACACGCAAAATAAAGAAAAAGATATTCGGTGATAAAAATAATCATAATAAAAGTCGCTCTTCTTATGATAGCTTAGAATTTATCTAATTAATGTAAAAAAAAAAAGAAAAACGCTCTCTGACTTCATTGACGTCCGATTGGTCCACTTGGGTCCTGTTTTGGGAAGCTGTAACTTGCTGAAGGAGACTAACAACGATCACATTCTAGGACATAATTACTAATTGGAGGAAAAGTTTTATATATAGGATATACTCTGACATTTACGAATTTTCTAAACTACATTCGCAAACTAGAAGCACTGTTTACTTCTACTCCTTCATTGTGGATAGTCGTGACACCTTCGCTAAACTAGGGCCAACAATAGTTTAGATACATTTTTAAGATCGCAGCCATGTAACTAAATTTGTTTTCTCTCTTATACTATGCATTTATACATTTCGCTGGCTCACTAATTGTAGAAGCATTAATCATCCGACAGGGATGAACAGAAGCCTTTTCTTTTTAATATCAATTACATTTATGCCATCTTGGATATCTTTACAGATAAGCTTAATTGCTCGAACAATACAACTGTCATCCTTCGATCATGTCCTACGCAATAGACTTTAATAGTAAGTTTGGCTATAGAGTCTAGGGTATTCTCTATCGAGTCAGCTGTTTCATTGAAAAAATAATAAAAGAAAAATAGAAGACATTCTACAGCAAGAATGTTACTTTATCGAGATACCTAATGGAAAATACGCCCAGGATACTCTGGTCGAGTTTCAAAGGATGGATACACATTCTATTACCTCGAGCGCTACGTAAAGGTAATAATTTTATATTATAATAAATTCATACATATACCCACATTTATATTTGTTTATCTCAATTATTTCTTTAGTCATATTAGATCTATTTCGCAGCGCACTGTCCTAATATTAACGAATACTACAATTTGATTCTCAAACTTTCGTGTCATGAAATCATCCCTTCTGTCTCACAGAGAAGAAAAGATAAACCTAGTTTCTTCTTTTTTACATATAAATATACATATATCACTGCAAGTTTATATAAAATTTTATAACAATGGGAGATCCATTATCTGTAGAAATATTGCTATTGATCTTGTATTAAGCAAGAGACGAAGACCATTGTTTTGTTGGTGATGATCCGATGAAATTATACAGACATATAAAGAAATATCAACAGTAACGTGTAAAATGTATAAAAGAAATCTGTTACGCGTTATAATACCGATTGCATTCTTTTTCTCTTAATTATTTATCTAACTTAGTAGATCATGTTTAATTAATACATTGAGAGGAAGGGATTGGAAAGATTTGGAATCGCCTCACAGTGATATACTCCATTGCAATCAGATAGTCATCTTCGTAATAGAAAAAGGAAAGATTATCGTTATTACTATTGTCACTATAAACTAATTGTTCGATGTATTACAGTGCATTAAATGGTTATCATGTCACTTGTACATGTTTTGCATTTAACGAACTGTGATGACAAAGCAGTCTTATTAAGATTGTGAGACAGATGTCACAAAGGTCGCCTCACCTTATCGCCCGTCTGACGACTGACAAATTCTATAACTTAGTCTACAAAAAAAACGTTGGAAATCGCTAATGAATAATAATTAACGATAGATTCGCACATTTCGGTGACGCCCAGTCATTAAAAGACGCAATAAAAAAAAACCGGAGTAGAAGTTCAATTAAACGTAATAGGATTAGATTTTATTTAGATCCAAGCTCTTCTCTTTTTTATTTTCACTAGCTCCCTCTCTCGTGAATGACAGTTTCGCACTTTCTTTGGAGCGGCCTTGCTAGTGAGACCTATATATAGAAAGAAAAAGAAAGTTGTTCCAAAATACAGTTGTTCCAAAATACAGTTGTTAAATTTTTATATCGTACAGCAATAAAAGAATCAATGCTATACTTTGAAAAATGAATTAAACTATAATCAAAAGCGTTACTCACGTTTCAACTGTGCTGCTCGAGATCTGGTCAGTCTAGGGGAAATGCATGGGGAAGAAATAAAATTGGATATTTGGATTGGCAACTGTGCAGTTTTTTTCCTAAGTCGCGCCACCTCCTCCATGGCTGGTGTCATCCATTTTGGTTTTAGGTCGTTACTATAAAATGATCATTAAATTATTATATCATTCTTATTAAACGTACACACTGAGTCTACAGCATCGTATACTTACTCTAGAGACTTTGAAGACGTCTTTTGTTTAACCATTCCCATCTGACGGTCCTTCATTCTCTGGATGACTTGTAGCATGGCGTAAGTCGGTAAAGATGGCGGTGGCGGTGATGGCGGCGGTGTCAAAGGAGATGCTGGAGGCTGCACGCTAATCTTAGCAAGTTTGTCAGGATGCCGTGCTAGCACAGCTTCCCAGCTGAATTCTTTCCTTGGTGTTATTGGCTGAGTATTCCTAGTCATTCTTGCCTGTAAGTAATCAATATTTTATGTATCATATAAAATTGACAAGACACTCTTGACGATTCTTTCAATATTTATATCTACCTCGCCGTTTACAGGTTTACAGGGTCTTCTCTCTCGCAGGTACGGTCTCTTATCGAATTTGGCACATGACATATTCTCATTAGATCTTTTGATAAAAGGTGATGGCGCCATCGCCCCATCTCGCGTAATGCCGCGGGCGAACAGACATCGCAGGTAAGAATAATTTGGCCGCGTTTCGAATTTCAAGTCAGCGATATACTCCATGTATTCGGTAATGACTGCTGCGTAAATAATAAATTATTAGATTAAATTAATTATTCGTCACTTGTACGTGACCTTGGGACTACTTGCCAGGTGGTCTTTTTTTATGTGGAAAACATTCGCGCATAAATAATGGTACGTCCGACAGTAGGATCTCCTTCTGGGCATGAATTTCCTCAGGATTAACAACAGCAGGCATACCGCCTTCTGCCTTTTCCCAGGGTAATCTTCCACAGAGCCATTGTAATAAATTGTAGCCTAAAGTTTCTAGATCTCCTCGTCTTGAGTGTGCTACGATTAATAGATTATGTAATAAATATTAATAGAACGATTATTAAAATATCTTTCGTAATTAATTCATTTTAATTATATACGTACTGCCGTGGTGGGCATCCCGAGATGTAAATTCCAATGTCCCTTCATGAGCTCTACGTTCGTCGTGTACGAAGGGCTTGTGAACACCGGATCTTGTTCGAAAACGGTACGCCAAGCCATAGTCCACCAAATATGCTTGAGGATGTTCAATCCCAGCACCACGACCATTCAATTCAAATAAAATATTTGACCCTTTGACATCAGCGTGAGCATAACCATGGCTATGAACGTACTCCAATGCATCCAGCTGTTAAAAAAATTTAATGGAACGAGTTAAATCATAGAAATAAAAACTAGAGACTAACTTGAAATTATATTGTTTGAGATTCTACGTACCATTTGTACAGCTAGGGAATAAACCAGTTTCGCTGGAAGTTTTCTACCATGTCCCAGAAACACTTTGCCAACGTCAATGCCATATCGTGGTATTACCAAAAATCTGTATCGTTGTCCTTGATATATGTGAGAACCTGAACCTTCATATGAGGGAATACCCACTCTGCGCATACCTTGTGATTTACACCAGCTTTCGACTGTAGGAAATATTGATGAGATTAAAAAGAGTTGATTGTATTGTCATGCGTAATGAATTAGTGATAATATATAACTTACTCATATGCTTGCGAGCTGCTCGAATATAAAAATTCATCTCGACAAATAATGGTCCATTGTTATGAGGTTCGATCTTAATCACATATTTTGCATCTTGTCCAACTGGTTTAGTCGTATCGTTTGAGGCTGTAAATATAAATTTAATAGTTGTGAAATGTTGAAAGGAAATTTAAAAGATATATGACTTTTGTGGCAACACTAACTAAGATATATGTCCCCAAATCCTCCACAGCCAATGGAGTCTCCTAGTATCCACTGATTTTGGGTGATATCGGTAAGTATTTCTCCAGCAGGTAATCGTTCTGGTAAACGACAACCTGATGCTGCAATTCTTTTAAGAGGTATCTCTTCTGCTCGTCGTGGTGCCATTATTGACTTTCAAATTTTCATATTGTCTATAACATTCTATTAATACATAATTATTAAAAATGTATACAGATATGTATAATGACACGTTGTATATTTATAAGCAAGTGATGTCAGAGCTTTTGGTTTAATGAGAAGAAAAATAAAATGGGCCTGACGGTATCTTTATTTATGTATTCTTCTAGTTTTTATAATTTCGTACACAACGCTGTACAAATAAGATAAATTAATTATATTTGTATCTTCAAAAATGATAGTACGTAATACGATATAATTATGTGATGACGAATAACATGTTTTACAAGTAATTTTTTGTGCTTCATAATTTCAGAGTACTTTGTATACAAAGGCATAATATCTTCATGTATATATATATACACACAAATAATTAAGAACATATCGATAAATTATTTTATTCGTGATACACGATTACTTAAATAGTTTTGAGTAATACGTTGATAACGTGAATTAATATTTGTGGTGTTATAAGATGTACAATTATATGTATAAATTCATATATGTATAGATACGAAGAAGGGGACATTCTATGAAATAGCTAATTCAGTAAATTAACATAAATCATAGAATTAAGATCCATGCATCTATAACTACATTTTACAACTACCAATAACAAATGAAATTTGTTGTTCTCCTCATGAAATACTTACGTCTGCTTTTGTATTCTTATTGTGACAATAAAAAATACAATTAATACTGCAACGCAATCCAATCTTCATTAAGATACAATTACTACGAACAATATGAAATTAATGAATCTTCAGTAAAATCATAAAACAATAGTAACGTTTGAAATTATTACAAGGGGTTAACAAAAACAAACTTTTGGAGTATAACGATTGTAACGACAATGAATTAGCTAATCGATAAGGCAACGATTTCCTACATTATTGACGACAGCAATTGTCAAATAACCGATTTGACGCGTAATCAAGAGATTTCTATTCGTAAGAAAAGTGAAAATATCTCGTACGAACCGAAAGCACAGAGGTTGAAAATCAAAAGGCAAACACAATGCAGGGAATATGCACTAAATGGCGTATAAACGTATTTAATTCTCATATACCTTCACTGAGTAACATAAAGACGAACACAATAAGCAATACTCGCACTGTGCAACTCTGTGCTTATGAAATGTTTATAATTTCCACTCTTTTACACTATTTTGCCAACGGTTTATTTAATCTGCCTATGCACTGCCATTTTATGAAACGGTTGCTCGGAGCGATCAGCTGAAGTGGATGTTCCTAAAGGAACATTATTTTGCCAAAGACTTTCGGAGCACAAGAATTTACGATAAGTATATTATTTAATTTGTAAAAAGTATCAGATACTTAAAGCACGAACAGTATACTAAATTTTACAAAACAAGCTTAAAAGTTCTTTTTATATAGATTAAATGTTAGTTCGGTCTAGAATGGTACGATTTACTAACTTACTGTAGCGTCTTCAGCGCGTACACAGCCTTCTTGATTGATCAGTACGAAGCCACAATGGTGGCGAAGGTATAACTGGCATTGAGGTGCAGTTTGTTGTGTGTGAAACAGAATATCTCTGCGTTTTGAGGATTTTATTAAGATGACGTTACGTTTCCTACGGCGATGACTTATGTTGTGTTTATTACAATAAGAAGTTTACTATGTAAGTTCATAAGCGCATTTATAATGACGTTCTTATCCTGATTATTTAATGGTTAGGTTTCTGTGGCCTCCATTGAAATTTTAGTCTGGCATCGTTTTCAACGTAACAGCCGCAACCGATATTTTCATATCTTTCGTATGAATTAAGGAATAATGTAATATTTTAAGAATATATGTGAAAGTTTCTTGTTGACATTTCTTCTTGGTTACCGGCGTGTTTAATTAATTCTATGAAATTAACGTGTAATGTCAAACTCTCTTGTCCCTGTGGCTATAAGCAAACCTGGTAGTATGCATTTGTGTATAAGTTCTATTTTTATAATTGTGTAAGATGGCTTATGAAATTAATTATTATCAATCACAAAAGTATGTATTGCTTTTGAGATGTTTATACAGGAATTAATAGTATATGGTATCAGTACGCGTTATGTCAAATGTAAAGCATGACTTATACTTACTGTGACACGAGTTTTTATATTTTATTATTAATGTCTATTTATTTGTATGATTTCAGCGTATTATCTTGGTCATAAATAATAGACAGAATGTCGTACCCTGGACAGCCTCCTATGGGAATACCAGGCATGCCGCCTATGCCTTACATGGTTGGTGCTCCGCCACCCATTATAGGAGGTGTAATGCCTATGGCTCATGTAAGTATATTTGAAAAAATACTGTTCATTGCTTGACTTATTTAATGCTAGTAGGAAGTATATCTATAATAGCACTATACATTTTATTACGTAAAGTGATTTAAAGTTTTTGCTACGGTAGAATTAACTTTTGAAACACTTGTATTATGATTTAAAAATAATTATTAGAGTCATAAGTACATGTTCAATGTAATATATGTTTTATGCAAGAAGTATGATGTTTTATATATTTTGTCGTGTTATATTAATGGATACAGTCTTTATTTCCATCAGTACACATATATTTTATTCCTGTTTCTATAATAACAATTTATTATAGCTATTCTGCAATTGAATTAGTCCATTCGAAGATCGTGATTGATAAATTTGTTTCTTCTAACACACGCATTTCTGACTTCCAGTTGAAATCTTGGCGAAAGCTTGTTATACTAGCAAAATTATTTTATATTTATTTCAAGTAATATTTTAATGTCTTACTATATATTCATTTGCTCGCTGTAATACAACTTCGACAAGCTCACTATCCCTTTGGCCGAAGATGACAGACGACACGTGAAACGATTTACATGTGGAGGCTTGGAGAGTGTAGGAAGACTCTATGGAATGCATGAGTAGAGATGCGCATTATTAAGATACTTAACATTTATAAAAACTAGATGATTCCAACACCCGTATCTGCGATGCAGACCTCAGCACCAGCTGTACGTTATGCACGCAACCAAGGCCGGCACGATAACAACCGACGTCGCGAGAGGGAATCCGGACCTCCTGTCACTGTGTTTGTTGGCAATATAATGGATCGAGCACCTGATGTCATGATTCGTCACATCCTGGGTGCTTGTGGACACGTTCTCTCCTGGAAGAGAGTCCAGGCGTTTGGATTCTGCGAGTACGCAGGTCCTGATGCTGGCTTGAGGGCTGTCAGACTGTTACACGATATGGAAATTGGTACGAAAAAGCTTGTTGTCAAAGTCGACGCCAAGACAAAGGTCGTTTTGGATCAGTTTAAAGGTACAGAAAAACTATATCTTAAGGATTCTCATACATTTATTAACTTGTTCGATACCATAAATTCAATGATGCCACTGTCTGTATCGGTGCACATAAAAATTTTTAGCTGAAAGACGAAAGAAGCTTAGAGGAGGTCAGTCGCCATTGCAGGATGAAACTCCTAGCGAAAGTATCGAAGGTGAAGAAGGTGACGATTATATGGATGAAGGAATGAGAGTGGTAGACGCCGATGCACTTGCTCGCATTAATCAAATCATTACGGAACATGCTAATGAATTAGAAATGGCTCAAGTTGCTCCAGGTAAATGAACAATTTTTATCTTTTCAAGCATTCTTCACATCACTGCGATTAGGTAATAATATATGCATGGTTTTTTGTACGTGTCCTCAGAGGAGCATCAGACCAAAATGGTTGCGAAATCTTTGAACTTGGACGATGCCGAAATAGAAGAAAGTAAGCGAGACTTGATCACGCGGGAAATCGGAAAGTTTCGAGAAGTCATGAAGGTAATTATTATCCACTTTATAAAAATATTTTTCTTTCTTATATAGTTATGGCAATTTCTTTCATATCCCGTCTCTTATCGTTCTGTCGTTAAAAGTACCTACGGTGCTTTATGGATCAGACAAGAGTGAACTTTTAGCATAAGCTGATACATGCGATATCGACATGTTTTTATTCTGAATATGAATTTCCACATCTTAGATAATCCCATTGAACAACTAGTATGCCTTGTTCAAATGTAACGCACATTTTTCATATTCTTCTAACGAATAACATATTGTATTTGATTAATACAAATTAATTAGTACTTCTCATGATTATTAATGACTTCTATATTAAACAAGGATTATTGAAAATGTGCATTACAGTACCTTACACTTATAACAAAAGGATTTATTGAAATCACAATGATTGCAATGAGGATCATAACAATTTCATTAATTTGTTCACAAGTCAGTGACAATTTAGAAAATTCATTAGAACCATCCAAATGATTGACACGAGTAACGATATTGCGTGGGATTTGGACCTGCCTGGATAAAACAGTCTTAAAAAATTTATGAAAAGTCGAAAAGCCAAAGAGTCATTTACTCGCTATTTATCGAATTACACAATCGCACAAGATATATTATCACAACGATCTTAATGATCGTTGAAACAATAAATTTGTCTCCTTGTCAATACCAAATACCTAAAAGATACAAAAACACAAATGATATCTCGAGACAAATCGTCAATCGCATGACAGCAGGCAATATGGATATTTTTTGTTTTTTTCGAGGATACCGCAGCACATTGGATTTTTTTTCTAAATGGTAAAGTAATTCGCGCCGAAGTGCGAACAATGAAAAAAAAAACGTCTAACTAAACGTGTCCATCCTCCACGCAAGTTCATTATCAAACTCTGAAAGACAAAGTTTGCACTCGGCGTATGCTTGGCATATTCGTACAATCAATTGAGATAAATGAATGAATGGAACGACAGAATGACTGACTGACTGTCAGGTGTAACTGTTACCGATTAAATCATAGCAATTAAGTAATTAGTAGTGAGGTGCGTGTATGGTATGTTAGCTCTAAACAATTGGAGCCGTGACTCGTTGCTGTAATTATAATAACAGGCAGCGTGCGTCGCACACAGCAAACGCACACGCCTAGGAATGCTGTGTGTGGGGACCACCCTTTCACTCACTCATTGGCTCTGAAGGGAGTCAATCACAGCACAACCCTCGTATTTTCTCAGGCCAGCAGCAGCCTCGTCGGTAAGTCAGAGCATATCCAACCAACAAAAAAAAACATGAGCAAAGCTATAAAGAAAAGAAAAAAAGAACAACCCGTGCAATAAAAACTAAAGCTAAACAGTCATCCTATTCAATTGGAAAATCAATCAAGAATTAGATACGTTAGCTGCACATACTTGTCGCTTTTGTCGCGCAATTCAGCAATGCATTTGGAATTGTCAAGAGTCAGCGAAAGCAATTGAAATTGCAGAATTCAGAGAGTATGCATATACGTACTTCTATGCAGTATATATATACACTTTATAAAGAGTCTTCAATTTCTCCTTTTATCGTCCATTATGTGTAACAGAGGACGAGGGATGTATCTTTGACGTTTAACTGTGAATATGAGATGCTTAATCAACGGGGCGCACTTGTTACTTTAGCCATTCTTTCTAAGGATACCTTTATATGGATCGAGACCTTCTAAACGATATACACACTGAATTGATTCTGTTATCACAATGGCGACTGTTCAGTTGTTGTCTTTATTTTGTGTAAACAGCTTTCTGTCAGCGTCTCGATCAGACATGTACGTAGTACCTAGGTGCGCTCTCCTCCATTCTCCGGTACCACCACACTGACTGATCAAGTCAACTTCACACCGTGAGTAAACTCCACAACCATGAACCAACACAGTCATTCGGTTCTTGTAGTTTTCTTAGAAAAAAAAAAAAATATATAAAAGATGCCCACCCGAATCCCTAAGGCAATTCTCTTCCATAATCTTGAAAAGTCCATTTCTCTCCTCACATGTGAATCTACTTTCTCTCGTGCACTTACTTGTTTTACTCTGGTTAGATTATAGCAGTGGGTTACTGTATGGATGTGTCATTAATTGATCAATGTTTCATACTAAAGTTCCTGTTTCTCCTTTATCGGCATCAAGTGCATGCATTTATTATACTTTTTTCAGAGGTTTTCACAAGCATCGTAGAAAAGGGAATAAGATTTTCTTCGAGGGACGTACAAGTCAGACTTGCAATACTTTCTTGTACGAAGGAAAAGTTGTATTAACCTCGCAGTGTATGTGGAATATTTTGTGGGTTAATTTTTCAAATGATTTTTCTTTTTAAATTGGATAACATACTGCGCACTATAAAGGTATGTTTGAGAAAGTGTCACTTTTATAGTAAATACTGTCCTGATATGTTTAGCGAAGAGACAGATCCATCTTCCAAACAGTAACCCACAGTTATAATCGTTTACATAAAACGTATGAGGGTGAAACGTGTTATATTTGCAATTCTAAGGCGTCGTGTGAGTTTAATGAAAAGTAACGGATGGGCAAACTTTTGTGCATTTGATATTCAACAGTTTGCTGCATCAGCTGCCGCGTATAGCCATAGCCAGATGGATACAATGTTGACAGACAGAGTGACAGTTTCTTGGCAAATGCGAAAGACGTTTTGGTGGATACCCTTCTTCGAGACGACTCCGCTTCTGTGATTGGTATAATAATACTTTCTAATAATTCTTGAGTACTGTCAGTACTACTAAATAATCAAACCCCTTTCCAATGTTATGTCTCCATAGTTTTTAGACACTTGTTCATTTACAGGCACATTTGCAATGTTGTAAGTACATTGGGTGGCCTTCTACGATGCGTTTAATTAGTATAATGGTATCTAGTCTTAAGTTAAAGTTAAGGGATCCTTTATGTTTGTTTCCAAAGTTTGTACCTGCACTTAGGTACTTGATATGTTAACGAGATATCGTGTAAGATGCTGCTGCCTCAGCATGCTCCAGCGGTGTGAGTATACAACAAAGAAACGAACAAATTTTGCAATACTTATGTATGACAATTCGATTATTGTAAAACTAGTAATCGTTCATTGCTTCGTTACAGAGAGTATTATCAGTTTTCTTATTGCATTTAGTATTGATTAACAATTTGTTTAAACGACTTATCAATTTAAAGAAACGTATGAGTTATCTAAAGATAATTTCACGATGCCATTATGTTGTTTCGATCACGGGCGATTTTTCTTATTGAATTTCTTTATTTGTACCTGCATTCAGTACATCACAGTGCGCCTGCGTTAATTCCGGATGTAATATACAAGAAGTACGATTGCTAGTTCTTGAGTTTTGTTATGACAGCTCGCCCCTTTTGTAATTTCCATCGGACTTAGCCTCGTTCCCCATCTTGTGTTTTATAGAAGCAGGAGGAGGAGAAGGCCCAAGTGAAGCGGAAAAAAGAAGCTGTGGAAAAGGAGGAGCGCGAGAAGCGAGAAAAGGAGCGGAAAGACAGAAGAGAGGATGATTCCGGCGCAAGGGATGATCAGGATGGCGAACCTGGCAGTCCTTCAGCATCTCATAAAGGTCGCAGTGGTAGCACAGGAAGTAATAGAAGAGATAAGCGTCGCTCAAAGTCCAGGTTAGTACAGTATCGTCATCTTCTGGTTACCATTTAAAGAGTTCTCCATATTCATCTATTCTCTGTACATCAGATCCAAGGAACGTGACAGGGAGAGGGATCGTCCACGTAGCGAGAGGGACCGGGATCGTGATAGGGACCGTGACAGAGAACGTGATCGTGATCGTGATCGTGATCGTGACCGGGATCGGGATCGGGATCGCGAGAGGGAACGTGAACGGGAGCGTGAGCGTGACCGGGAGCGGGAACGGGACCGGGACCGGGAGAGAGAGCGTGAGAGAGAACGAGAAGAAGCTAGAAAGACTGAACGGGAGATAATGCGAGAAAGAGAAGAAGAAGAGGAAGCAAAAGAAAGGAAGAAGAATGAGAGACGTGCCAGGGAGAAGGAAGCCGTCTACCAGGAACGTCTTCGCGCCTGGGAAACAAGGGAACGTCGCAAACAAAAGGAGTACGAGAAGGAAGCTGAAAAGAGGAGAGCAAAACGCGAGGCGAGAGAACGAGAAGCCAAACGCCTGAAGGAGTTCCTCGAGGACTACGACGACGACCGGGACGATGCCAAGTATTACAAGGGCAAGGAACTCTCGCGGCGTCTCGAGGAACGTGCTCTGGAAGCCGAGGCTGATTCGCGCGACAGATGCGCCGAACGGCAGGAACTTCAACGACTTCGCGACAAGCTCTATGCGGATGCGTCGCATCCTGATCCTGCCGCGGAATTCGAACGGGTAAGAACGCCAGGATGGATAAGTAGTCATTCTGGATAAGGTGACAGATTAACCCATAGATTCTATACACTTTTAGCTCAAAGCCGAACGGGAGGAACAGTACAAGCCGAAGCCGGTGATCACGATTATCGACGAGGAGGACGAGAAGGTGATGAAGAAGGAAAAAGAGGTTATTATGCCACCAATAGAAACCGAGCCAATCGATAGCGATAGTGACGACGGAGTGCACTTCGATGACGCTTCGCAACCCGAAGCTCCGTCGAGAACTCCGCCGCGACACCATCATCATCATCGACGGCATCATCGTCATCATCAGAACCATCATCGCGATGGGGAAGAGAGCGAAGATATTATTGAGACCGATAGGGAAAGCTTGAAGGATAAAAGATCCTCGCCAACTCTAACTGTAGCTACACCGGCACAATCACTGCCACCACATCATGACGAGGATTCTCGCATGTCGCTTGTCAGTGAACCTGAGAAAACTAGTAGCAGTAATTTTGTTCCGTTCGCAATGGGCGGCGGTGGTAGTCGAGGTGGAGATCATGCAATAGGTAACAAAACACCTGCCAGTCCGACTGCCAGTGTCAATGCCAATTCTCAACAGTCAAATCAGCCAAGGAAAAAGGGTCGCATTGATGTCAAGGATGTTTTCAATAATGACGACGATGACGACGGTACCAATAACGCCAAGAAACGTAAACTCGTTCCTCTAGGTATGTTTAAGAAAAACATTTTTCCACGGCGTATCTCGTGATCGAGATATATTATTAATGATCCCGCTGCTCTTTCGTCTTCCTCAGATTACGGCGAAGACAAGAAGAAGAAGGGCGGCGAGGAAAGCGTCAAAGCCGGAAAGGAGGAAAGCACAAAGAGCCAGGAAGAGAAACGAAAACACATTAAATCTCTTATCGATAAAATTCCCACGGATAAGAATGCTCTGTTCGGCTATCAATTAGATTGGGCTGTAATCGATAACGTGAGTTCATTTAGTAATGCCATTACGTCTTCTAACATCTCGTCCCTGTCGCGCATTCGTTATTGTATTTTACTTTCACTTTTAGACACTAATGGAAAAGAGAATACGACCATGGATCAATAAAAAAATCATCGAATATATTGGAGAACCTGAGCCGACGCTGGTTGACTTCATCTGTAGTAAGGTGATGGCCGGCAGCTCGCCTCAGGGTATCCTTGACGACGTACAAATGGTAATTTTTCATTACTTATGTATATAGAATTATAAATAATATATGCTTAGTTATAAGTACTACTCCTAATCGTTTTACATCTTAAACAGGTCTTGGACGAGGAAGCTGAGGTGTTTGTAGTGAAAATGTGGAGGTTATTAATTTACGAAGTGGAGGCGAAGAAAATGGGTTTAGTCAAATAAACGCAATTTAATGTCAAACGATAATCTGACTTACGATTTTCGCAAAAAAAAAAGAAACAAATTCTTATAAGGTGTAATGCTTAGGTTATACGTATATACATATACAATTACCTACGTATTATTATTTAGTACGCATCTCCAATTAGTCCAAGCACTATTGCGATATGCTAATCGACCGATGAGTGAACTATATGTGTAGCAGTTATAATGTTAAATACAATTTGTAATTATCATTTATAATATCCGTATGTTTTGTGTGTCTACGTGGAGGCGACTGCTGCGAGAGAGTAAAGAAAAGAAGGAAAGAAATATGTCGAGTGTGCGTGTAATGTGGTTTTGAAAGAGTGAGAAGTAGGAGGAGGAGGTGGAGGAGAAGGAGAGACAGAAGAGGAACGACGGTAGGCTGAAATATAAGAAAATGCAATTGTTTGTGCTTTGTAAAAAAAACATGTATATTACGTCTACGAATTTTGTCATTCTCCTATGGCAGAAAGAGATGCGAAGAATTTTTCATTACGGTCCTACTGTACCCGATGGGGATGCTGTGTCCTGGGGGTTGGGGATTAGCACCACCTTTGGTGCAGCACGTAAACTTCTAATGCTACGCCGATAAGGTGGAGAACGCACAGGCGTGATATGACAATTCATTCGATGAAAGAAGAACAGTAAAACGGAGTAACACAGTATCTATTGGATTTTCAAGATGCTATGATTTTTCTACAGACAAAATGAAACTTAATTCTGCTTATATTATTTCGCAATAACGTTCTTCTGCGGAAATCTCTTTTTTCTTCTGGCTTAGAACGTTGTTGTCTATACATATATATTTTTTTATAATCTCAAAGCTACCGATAATTCTGTATTCCTTTACCGGTGTCGAGAAAAATCCATTTATTTAAATGCGTCGATACGGAAGGCACTGGATACATTTTTTCTTTTACTTTCTTTCAAGATTTCATTATTGCCTAGAGGTATATTGCATTCGCTGTAAATTTTACACGTGATATTTCAAATTTAGCTGATGGGATACCTTCGATACCACTTTACGAGATTTAAGAGAGTTTCACGTTAATTCGACAATTTTACGATAACTCGAGTTTATACAAATTGATTAATTAAAAAAATCGACTGCCCACTTTGGACGAAGCTGCACATTACAAAATGGTGGGAGGTATGGAAGTCGAAATCTGTACCGATGAATTGTTCGAATAAAACTTTATATCAGCTAAGAATATAAAATAAATGAAATTCACACGAATTAGCATTATTACGAAAGAATTTACCCAAAACTCTTACAAATTTTATATGACAGACGTATAATGACAATCTTGTTTTGTGACAAGGCGTCTCTGTGCACTCTTCCGTGAAAATATTAAAAATATGAAAGAATGCGTTATTCTAATCCAAAAAATCCCCTCCAATTACGAAAGAGCTTTTGGTACACGTACTAATCCCTCTTCCTGTCTACTTAAGCTTTGACCTCAGCTCGGTTCCTGCGTTAAAGCGGATAGAATTCACGGGAAACGTTTGCACGTCCTCTTTGAAGAACCCTCACAATTTAATAAATGAATTGCAGCACCTCAAAGGAGGTGATGAATCATTTTGTCTATTATCAAAATGTCCGTTGTACGCAGACGGACTGTTTGTCCAAGAAAAATCTTAAATTAGCATCCAAGTTGAATCCATCTGTTCTGTTTACCACTTGTCAATAGTTCATTGACCCTGAGAAACTGCACTGAAGCTGCGAATTGATTTGTTATATTATTCCTTGTTCACTCGTAGCAGCATTTCTATAATTGTTATTCAAATAATGTAACAAAGGAATTGTCCGAATAGTCAAACGAAGTTTGTGTTCCAGTGATCGATTATTAAGGTGCGGCCTAACCTATCGACTGATCAGCTGGGTGGCAGAGGTGGTAAAACAAATAAATTCAAAGAGACGGTAAAGGGTATATGCAAAACTTTAAGGGACGCTGAGCGGAATGCGAAAGAGGATTGGCGAGACTGCATCTCGGGGCTACAAAGAATCCATAAAAGGTGGGTGGCGTTCAGTACAGTATCCAAGTGGACACTTTGCCACACTCGTCCTGACAATAACGCCCTGCTATTACCAAGCTTGTATTAAACACTTGAAAAGCTTTTATGCACTTAACAACAAATAATACGAGAAGTGGTGCTCTGACCATCCTTCGGAACGTCCTAGAAAGATGCGTGTGGTACGGAGTAAGGTGACGTTTTAGGATGGCGAGAAAAGTGCGAAGGAGAGAAAATATACTGTAAAGAAGAAGAAAAAGAAGTAGTAGTAGAAGAGAAAAGAAATCCATTCCTTCTCGTAAAAACCTTCTCGTGTTTGGAGACCAAAAGTAGTCGGACAGCCGACACTTGAGCTTAGGCAAAATATCAGCACTCGGGTTACCACGTTTTACTTGGACGTATTTCAGGTTGGAAAGCTTTCTGTAGAAAGTATTATGGATGCCAGAAGCTGCTTCGTGCGATAGCTCGAAATTGTTTATCGTCGTAGATGTTCCTTGTGACAGAGGTAAAACCATGGATTAGTTTGATAATTAATATTGATTGTCCTTGGTGATATAGGTACGATGGAAGTAACGCCGGAGTGTGTTCGCGTATTCTATTTAGGGTACAGTGAGAATGACGCATGGAAATGACAGTGAAGCTTTCGCAAGCTCTGATAAACTCGAGAAAGAAAGGTATGCTCGCGGTAGACGTGCCTGCAGACACCTATAAAGATAATGGCGTGTTTATATGAAGAAACTCACACGTGAGAATGGGTATAGAGAAGCACGGCAGCAGCGTAAGCGCGAAGATGAAGAAGCAATTATTCTAATGGAGGCTTTGGGAGGATTGTGGCTGAGACAAGTGAGGTAATCCATGAATAATACCTGTACCCCATCTCGGCTTGCCCGGCTGTTGTGTCCCCTACCTGCTAATATTATGCTAAACTCCGTAATCCTTAAATTCCAGCCGAGCTCGTGCAGATACATTTTGAATATCTTGAATAGCAGCTAGTTATTCCTTTGGATTTCTACTGTCCGAATAGTTCAGGTATATGCATATATATCTACGTCCAACTTTGAATTTATCTAACGGTCATTCGTTTGGAGGTTAGAATTAAAATTGATATCTAACCACAGTTCTTGAAACGTAGAAAGGAATCTATTGATCCTTCATTAAGTTCAGGAGTCCTGTAAAATTATTATTAACCAATCATCGTGGGACAAGCAAAAAAACAGCTTTGACAGGAGTCCAGGATACCGTTCCAGTAGAAGAGTCAGTCGCGGTTGTATACTGTTAGTATCTTTTATCCTCTGACAAACCAAATGCACTCCAGCAGGATGCAGAACGATGTTGAGATCATTTAAAAGTTCCAGAAGATGGCGCGGCGGTCGTATTAAAAACCCAGACACAGGGTTGCATCCGCGTTAACTTACGGTTGGTAAGTAAGGAAGACACAGCCAAATGAATTTGAGCGTTCGGTAGTACCCTCGTGGATGATTCACCAAGTGGAGGCACAGGTGCACTACTTTATATTGCCATTCTTCGCGACAACGGACCGCAATTTCTGCGTCTAGGATAAAATCGGAAGTAATCACGAGAAGTGGGGATTCTCAGGAAGGCTGGAAGAGCGAAGAGACGCGCCCAGGGTGCATCGTATCAGAGCTCGTCGTGCAACACTGTACCCAAGCAGCTGACGATGCACTTAGCAATATTAGTAAAGCCTATAGAACGAGGCATATACCAAACTCCTCGAGGATGCTTTTAAGCTTTTCATTCATATCGAGATAACATTCTCCAAAGGTACAGACACGCGCGTGTCATTATAATTGGTTAATTGACATATCATACAAGAAACTCAAGATGGCTGCCATCCTACTATTCATAACTCATGTTTATCCTCTTATCAAATTCCACTATAAATATTCATCGATTAATATTTAACCCAGCTTCCTTTAGTTGTTCAAACATCTTCGGAATCCCGTTAATTAAAAAAAGCTCGTTATCAGAAAGACTCGACGGCTTACCATAAGTTCAAGGGGTTCATTCATTGCGCCAGACAGTTACATAGAATTAAACTAGTTAGAGACTCCAGTGATCTTCCATAGTGTTACGTAATAATCACATTTGATATTTGACCGGGCTATAAAGTTTCAATGTACTCTTCGCTCAGTGTAGAATGCCATTATGCTCTCGAGATCCCACCCTATTAGAATAATGACCGCTTTGTCAAACTGGAACCTAAGGACCAACAAGGGATGGTCCGGGGTAAGGAGGTAGGGGGTGAACCGACTAAGAATCTTACAGCGTGTTACACACCAAATGCAAATGCTCATTCATTGTCCTCGGCGGTGAGCCTTGAGCCCTGTATTAATTCAGACCCCCCCCCCTCCCCCCACTTTCCCCTCCCTCCAGCCTTCAACCTCACCCGACGCACTACGAATCTTTGTTTTGGCCTTTTTTTCTTCCCTTAGTTCAAGATCCTTCGCCGCGAACGCGACAGCTCGAATAAATAACGTCTTTTTCTCGCGGCTTCGCGAAGCTCCAGGGTAACGCTTTGGAGCCTACTGGCAAATTTTTCGGTACCTTAACGCGTTACGATACTCTGCTGTATAGGCGCACTTAACGATCCAGGTGGCACTTTATGTACTTTGCGCCTTCTGGAGTCTCGCGATTCTCGAGGATGTTTATGATTAAAGGGCAGCGTAGTTGGGTCTTTGACGTAATTAAAGGAGTATACGAAAGTGGCGTTTAGAAGTGTTAAAGAGAGGGGGTGAGAGAGAGAGAGAGAGAGAGAGAGAGAGAGAGAGAGAGAGAGAGAGAGAGAGAGAGAGAAAGAGAGAGAGAGAAAG
>JARQST010000433.1:934349-956688 GCA_030142225.1 Pachycephus smyrnensis | reverse complement strand
GAGAGAGAGAGAGAGAGAGAGAGAGAGAGAGAGAGAGAGAGAGAGAGAGAGAGAGAGAGAAAGAGAGAGAGAGAAAGCATATAGAGAGAACTTGGAGTCTGTGATAGCAGAGTTTTAAAAAGTAAATTTAAATTGCTAAGTTTCATTTTAGGTGATAATTATATTGGCGAGTTACCTAATTATACGTATCTTAATTAAAGTACTTTAACGGAAGGTCGATTTTCCAGTTTCAATAGAAGGAAACTAGCCTGCCGCAATATAGTTTCGAGTGGCGAGCCTCTTTGGGAATCCTGATAACGAGTCTCTGCGTTGCTGGTACGTACTTGGGGGGGGGTCTTGCTTTGAAGTTTGAACCGGAAGTATCAGTCAATATGAACTTGTAGCAGACCCGCTTGAGAAGCCAATAATCGGTTATTGTTTTATAAAATCATTCGTGCATATTGAATAAAGTTTTATGTCTGTTGCTACGCAAGGAATATTTATCTCAAGGAATGCATCTCTAGGAATGCAGTTAAGTCCTATCGAAAGTTTCAGGTAAAGTAGCCATTTCTGTTTTGAGGGCAGTCCAACTGAAGCAGCTTATAGGAAATTTGATTGATTTTACAGATTTCCCTTGTTCTACTATCATCGTATGAAACTTATTGATTGGCTGTTCGATTGGCCAATGTCATTTATACTATCCAAGGATGAATATCATCGAAATTTCGATGAGAACCCGTGGGAATACGTAAGAGGTAAGTATAGGGTAGAGTATGCTATGTACCTACTATACATAGTATAGTATATGCATAGATGTAAGAAAAGCGCAGGTTGAGAAGACCCGATTCGTATTCCTGGTGAAACTGCGACGAGTCTGAACTTGTTCCATGAGCTTCTTCGGAATTCCGTTCGCCTCCTGGAGATTAATATTGACGGGTACGTATATCCACTCGATACAGAACAAATTTCATTTTTGTATCCAGAGCTAGAGGCTGACTCTTTGGTTTTTTTTTCCTTTTTATTTGGATTCTGCCTGTTCTGGGACCATGCCCGCATCTTCGCTTGGGAATATAATTATAAAACTTTGCTGCGGCACGCCAGTGTCCACGGGGGGGATAAATCAACAGGCTGGATGAATAAATTAATTGGGCCGCTCTGCCCAGATAAATCCTTGACTCTCCTTCAATTCTATCCTTTCGCCATTGGTTCGGTCGACAAGAGTCCCCTTGATTGTTTTGCCTTTTTTCCTTTTGGAAAAGAAAAAGAAATTATTCGTTTTGTCTCCAGCAATTTTTTGATAGTTTTACAGATCTTGAGGTATATTGCAATTCAGTCTTATGACGCTAGTGCGACAGTCGCGTAGGTAGTGTCGCTGTAACGTATTTATAAGAAATAAGAAAAAAGGTGTAAAAGTGTTCAAGACGCCCTGAGGATCCGCGGTAAATTACATCTGGGTAAAAGAATGAACCCGCGAGGCCGTTTGTCATGCAAATGCATTCATGTTGGTGAGAGAGACAGGATATGACGGTAATTTGAAAAATAAATGATCCTCCTTGTAATTTATCTGAAACGTGAGAAGAGGCTGATTCGATCCACGTGAAGCGTAACGTGGTAGTGTAGTAGGTAATAGCCATTAGTGGGTTGGATGCTGAGAAATACTATGGCTGGCGAGAAGTCTTGGCTTAATTAGATGAATAATTAAAAATAAAACAACAAAAATCACATTCCCAATTAAATTATTTCCCGTAAGAAAGGACGCGGCCTGGATGCAGAGTGTATCTTACGGGATGTATACAGGGGAATCCCCGAGTGAAGGACGTTAAAAATTATCTGAGCGTGCCACGCATCAAGAGACGAGAGAAAGAAGGAAATTCAACTATGTATACCGGCAGAGCAAAGAGAGAGAGAGTGAGAGACAGAGAGAGTGTGAAAGTATTACAAGCATAGTCGTGGCAGAGAAAGAGAGCGAGAAGATACAGGTTAGTGTAAGAAGGGGGTATATGAGGTCAAGGGGTAAAGTAGATCGAGTTGATTAACGAGCGCCTTTCATCGTTACCCTCTCGGCGCATCCTTACGCCCGGTTAAAGGACCGAAGCATCTCTGGATCCTTGCTCCATTGCTAAATGGGTGCCTGTACTGACTGAATCAATGTCAGATCGTCCTTCCCTTCATTTATCATGCCACTTTCCTGTCTCGCTTTTGCTCTCCCTCTGCAGCCTCGACTCAGCCCATTACTCGGGGCGTCCCTTTATCTGATTTTATTTTTAAATCGCGCGCCATTACTGTTATACCGTGCGCGCGAACTTGCAGTGTTAAAAATTTCAAGCTGCTTACCATAACCTAGAAAACGTGTGTCGTCTGTTAAAGTTATAGCACTCTCGCGTACCTCTTCTTTTTGTATTCATTTGAAAATACGTAGGGACCACTGTGGTTTTAGCAATGTTGCATTGTGTACGTCGTAGAATTTGGTATCGTTAAACAATTATGAACGGAATGGATAGGGTCACTGCAGGTTTCTCACTTCCTGACAATCAGAAAGCAAGGTAAAGCTAAATGGATAATTGAGAGAGAATCGGATGGGGAGTAACGAATAAATCGGATCATAAGATTTGCATATTAGTAGCGTTACTGTCTGCGTTCACGGACGGAGGAAGCTCGCCGCCCATTTCATGTTCTCACCGTGGCCCCTGCTACTCGTTCAATTTGATTCTCTGGTGAGGAGTTTGATATCGACAAGAGTGACGGTGAGAATAAAAAATAAAGTGGAGAATATTTGTTTAATTCTTCTTTCACTTTCCATTTTGACCTACGATCTCGTTCGTATGGGTTGCCATCCTGTGTAGATACTCTAGCTTGATTTTTTGGCGTGGATAAACTCTTCGCGGAAATTTGGGTCATACCTCCATAGTAGTAGCGTCAAGCGGAAACGCAAGCGGTTTTATTTTTGCAACTGCGGGGCCGGAGACATTGATAGCCCCACAAAAAGCAGCAAAGATTGAATCGCTCCTACGGGACGTCCTGTCGGCTGTGGAAAGGTACCGAACGAAAGTAGAAGACGGAGGAGGAAAATGAGAGAAAGGAAAATGGAAAAACGCAGAGAGAAATAAAACCGAGGTAGAGCGTAAAGAAGTATCGGGTTGAATTGGGATAAGTGACGTACCTTACGCCTGGAAGGATGAAAGTGTCATGGCGGAGAGGTTATATCGTTCGATGTTCAATTTCAAAAATTATATTTCCATGGAATTTCATCTTACCGTCTTTAACTACGAGTGATAAAAGTTTTCTTAAATGTATGCCAATCCCATCTGAAAATATTTCACGATAATACGATAGAAAATTCCGATTTCAGATTATATTTCCACTAGAGTAGTACTGCGTGTCTTCTGTCGTCAATAAATGGCGCAATAGGTACTTAAACTTCAATTGGTTTCAGTTTACCAGCTTCTATGGATGCAGCTCTCATTCGACTTGAAGACGAATGTCTGCCATTCAACATGTTCCATGCATATAGCTGAGTACACTGTACCAAGGTAAGACTAGCTTGGAATTGCACCGTGTAAGGAATGGTTGATGGACATTTTTTTTTCTTCCACAGCCAGCGTATTGGCTGTTTTATACCTATGACGAAGATTTTACAGGCTGCTGCGACGTCGTCTTCCAGTTAACCTCAAACTGAAACACTACACGAGTGAGTATGGTTTAGTTCGTATCATTTCACTTTCACACTCAATCCTAGTTCAATAAATAATTTACAGTAGTATCCAATGGTACCTAGACATTCCGAATGACCTGTTATCAAAAAATGGCAAGAAGCGTAAATCATGAAACTGCACGATCCTCGTGTTTTCCTTTGGCCATTATTTCTTTCTCACCTGATGGAATAACATCCCCACTCCAAGATTACTTCACGCCATACTGAAATTCGATGAGTCTTCATTTTCTGTGGGACCCATTCAGCCACTCGGATGTAATCGACGAGCAAACCACTACTGAACAGCTATTTATTCCCCAGCATACTGTTACCAATGTATTTTCTTTTCTAATCCCGTTGGAATGTTAAATTTAATTTTGGCGGGACATTTAAAACGAATCTATTTTGATCCATTCGAAGATAGACCATATCAGACGCGTCTGAGAGAAGCGAAGTCGAGTCGAAGTGGCCGGAAGTGAAAGGGAAACTGAAAATAGGGGATGAAAAGGGGAAGAAGAAAAAAATAAAGAAGATCGGCTTGTATAACCAGGGGGATAACGTATTGGGGTGGCGTATGGGTATCGATTGACAAGGTAAGGCAGTTCGAGAAACTAGAAGGACATAAAGGAGATTGGACGAGGAGGCGCGGCACGCACTTAAACCCTACACGTACATATATCCACCTACTCTATAACAGCTAGGGTGTCGCAAGGACTGACATCTATATCTATATACTTTGTCTATATACCCCTTGTATATACAGATATGTATTACGTATATCGAAAATATCAGGAGCCAAGCCTAGCCAACTAAGGACTAGAGAATGTTCATCTTGACTTTTTCATAGGACGTATAAGGTGAATCTTGACAGGAAAGAAAAAAAGGGTAAAATAATATAATGTATACCTAAACCAGGCGAAGGCTTGGAACGTTAAAGGTTTATGCGCGTATGGCCGTTGCTCGTAAACCTTCCTGGATCTGGGTCGCACTCGTGGTACACGCCCACGATAACAGCGAGAACGACTGGCTTTTTTTTTGTTCAGCGCCAAGTGCGACAGTGCGAAAACCTTTTTTCTTCTCTCTTTGGATACAATGAAGAAGCAGCGTCTTTCTTGGGCTTTGGAAGCCTGTAGGAGAACGATAATGGATCTTGGAATTAACTAAGTTTGTAATATTCCGTGTTTAGACAGCCGTTACTTTTTTATTTTTTTTTACAGTTCATAAGCTGAGCATGATAACGAATAAGTGGAAAATGTGTTGAGGGCGCTGTTCTTGCTGACGGATATGATACTGCAGGAAATAGCTACGCGATTTCCCATGGAATCCATGCACGAGTAATGCCGAATACAAATGGGATATAGATATAGGTAAATAGAAACAGTAGTAAATTATGTAGGTGGTTTGCAGAAATACAGGCAGGGTGTCTATGTTTGAATAATCGAGCGGATGTACTCCGTAAATTGTTACAGTTGGGGGGGGTAAGAAACGTGATTTACGTATTTCGGCCGGAGGGGTCAAAGGTGATATTTTGGCGAACGGAGGTTTTCACGGTGGCGCAGATGGGAAGAGGGTAAGGAGAGGAGAAAAAGCAGTTGCAAAAAAGATAAAAGGAAAGGCGAATGCGTTACTCTCGCTGAGGGATTAACCAATCGTGACGTATTCTTATCAGAACCTCCAGAGAGAAAAAGTCAGGAGAGAAAGAAAAGCAAACGGTTTCACTGTCTTTTCCTCGGAGAGAAGGTACTTTGCGGAAAATACCCAAAAGCGCCTTTGCTACACTTCAAACGATTTCGGGTTAACGAGAAGAAAGTGGTAGGGAGAGCCAAGAGAGAAGAAGATGGCGAGGAGGAGAAAGAGGAACGTGCAGGATATAAAGAGGGAAATGATATTTTCATAAAAAGACCTCGAGAAAGCGGATATGATTTTAGATCCTAAAATGCTTGGACAAGCATTTTAATATTTCATTTTGAAAAGTTTTCATGGCATAGTATTTACCATTTTGTGTTGCTCAAGGAAATACACTATCCTTTTGTCTCTGTTGGATGACTATACTTTGTGGTCATTGGTTCTGTAACGTTATATATCAAAATGGCTGTTTTGGGTGAAGTATCTACAGTTAGGTTAGGTTAAGGCTGGAGAATCATTTTACCGGTACACTTAACGCTTACAGCTTCACTCAGGTTGAAACCTTGATGCATTTTAGGGTATCATTGGAATTCTCAGTGCGTTTCAAGCATCCACGCACAAAGGCCAACCAGCAGGTTGTACAATATTGCAAGTTAACACTGGATACGTCAAAGACACGTGTGCCGCTGTCACTCCGGTTTGTGTAGCCTGGGCAAATGTCTAATAGTGCGTATGCACGTAGACCTGACATGTCTATGTACATATGCACGGCTCAATTGCACCATGGGACTTTGATCAAGAGGAAATAGTACTTTGATAAATGAATTGATTAAATTTTGAATTAATGCTTTCAGGGAGAAGAGGAAAACTGTAGGAAATAGATACTTTGTACGACAGACAATGGTGATGCTATGGATATAGGTATAAATGCGATAAATACATTTTGGATCGTTGTTTAAAAAAAATTATTTGAAAAACGGTTATTTAAGTTTGCTAATTATATATATGCAGGGTGGATCGTTGTTTTGTGGAAAAAGTACTTGGTGGAAAGTTAATATATGTATATTTGTAGAGCAATCGATGTCGATACGTGAGCCAAGCGATTGGTGGATGTTACTATATGGGTAGTTGACACTGTCGTAGGTATGAATATTCGTCAAGTGGCGTCTACGTTGAGAAGACAAAACGGTGGCCAGGAGATATGCGCCGTTTAATGAATAGAATCCATCCAACACTGTTGTACGAGCCCAACTCAAAGGCCGACAAGATGAATAATCGCGCGCGTCAAAACATTTCATTTTCTCCCCTAGCGCGAACCAAACCAAAACCACCTCGACCGGGCTTCGTGTCCAGCCTAACCAATCCCGAGTGTTACGACTTGCCAAGGGATTGCAACGAAACGAGATAAAGCCGCGTCCCTAAACAATTAATTAAAGTATGCGGCTTGGTAAAAGTTGTATTCCGTTTGGGAACTAACCGGATGGAGAATGATTGTTGCTTTTGTCAAAACGAGCTGGTAGAATATTTGAAGAAGGTGGATTGTGTAACCTTGTAATTTCACGAAGAGGATTCCCGATCGGAAAAGCCTTTGCCAGACTTTTCTCATTTTACACGTGTTTCCTATATACGACGCGACGCGAAAACTTTTCCATAGACGATGATTAAAGAGTGTGACATCTGACCTAGAGGATCAGAAAGTTTTCAACTGCTGACGAGAACTCTTTGGGGATCACGAAATGAGAACTTGCGGCTAGTTCGGCTTCGTTCGGCTTGGTTCGGCTTTGCCCGAACTTGGCTCAGTCCACGATCGGCTCGACTCCACTTGGCTCACTCTGACAATCTATGAACGCGGCCCACGGAATTTCATTAGCATCGAGCGGAACGGGAGAACTGTCCAAGTCTACGGTGCGTCCCAGGACTTCTTTGCGGTACGGGGAATCCCCCCGTCAACTGGAATGCTTGTCTCAGGGCGGAGCAGACATTTTTAACAGGAGCAGAGACACACCCGAACGAAGTAGCTGCTACTTTGAAAGTGGAAAATTCGAAGTGGCTCAAAGTGGGCGGAATGGTAGATGGTCAATCGATTTCTTCGAGAACGAAAGAAGGGTTCGTTTTATTGGGAATACGCGTTTCCTAGAGAATTGGCAGGGGTCAAGACTTTTCAATAGTTTTCAGATGAGGTTAAGTCTGGTAAGTATTTAACTGACGTATGATAAGAAGCTACTACGGACACGTCTGATAATCAAAACTTGTACGATTATTGGATTTTCTAGACGGTTTGGCGGATACATTGCGTTTAAGCTCTTTGCCAAGTGGTCAGTGCGAATGCGAAGATCCAATTTGCCGACGGGGCAGGATTGTTGCAGCAAACGTTCGCTAACGCCCCTCATTCCAAAGTCCATTACGGATTCCGTGGAATTATGCCGATTAGCTGGGATCCCGGAATTTACAGAAGACTAACACCCAGCGCCCACCATCACGAAATTTCATCTCATGAAAATAATTAAAACCCATATCTTCCTGTCAGTCGTTCCTGAACTCCCACACGACATCGGTAAGCCCTAGAGAGAATTACCTTCAGCCAAAAACGGACATTGGCCCATGAAATAACCTCAAAAATGTCTAGAAGTCATTTAAAAGCAAAAAGCGCAATAGTAACTCCATTAAAATCCTCTTAAAACAGTTTATACGTATCTCTACTCTAAAAAATATCTCAACCCCCTATCAGATAATTTATTTTTCCATTACAGAATGTACCCATCTCATTGAATAAAGTTGTTGCTGGTATCCAGCTAAATCTCATGATTTTGCAGCATCAAGCTAGATATCACAACAACGTTATTATACTATTTTGTTAATGTTATTGTTGCATTACAGTGCCCAATTAGCGATGCGGTGAACAGGCCGGAGGCACTAACAAAGACCGTACTAACCAAATTTATATGATTCCACTGTGTGACCGATATGCACGTCCCCTCATAAAGCAACTGGACGATCGAACGTGATCTACGAGTTTATAGCGTTTGTATATTGATTCATTATAAAATAATCATTGAGCATTCCAGCCGAGCAAAGGTAATGCTTACAGTATTTTATTTTTAGGTACGAATTCTCGCGAGTCAAAGAAGTTATTTACGGCCACGTAATTATAAAGCGTTCACTTTTACGAGTGGCGGAAAGGAGAAAAAAAGAAAACAGAGAAAAACACCTTTAAACGTAAGTCCTGCCGATGTTCCTGAATCATTTCAGTAAATCGAGACGTTTCCCTCGTGCAAATTTCCCCGTGGACCACAGCAGCCGTATAAATGAAATCCACGCGAGACCAAAAAACCACAATTCTATAAGACATTCTAAATAACGGCTATTATATGCGGCAACGGAGTAAGACGTGACTGACGTCAGTAACGTGTTATTTTACGCAGCTTGTAAACTCCTTTGTAATCCTGAACGTGTGTCACGACCCCTTGGATTATACAGGCTGTTACTTTATGAGTTTACGCGTTTGGGAAGATTCGCGATAGAACTGGAAGCGTCGGGTTCGCCTTTTAGTCCTTTGTTCCTTACAGGATGGTGTGTACGTTTCTCCATAATACATTCAGATATATCTTCCATAACCAACTTGTATTCCTGTGGAGTTAAAGACTGTGGATAATTGTATACTTTTAATAATCAAATGTATATTTTGAGTAGAGTTAGCCAAAAAAAATTAATAGATACCCTTCTGTAGCCATGGATGGTTATTCCATTTATCACAGGCAAAGATCAGTGTATAGACTATAGCATAGGAATATATGGTATAGGATCAGACAACAAGCCAGGGATTGTTGTTTGTTTGACGCGCCGCAAAGTTTATCGGTTTCTCAGCGATTTCTCAAAGTTCCTCTTAGGCTCCTGAGGGAGAGGGCGATTTCGCTCGAGCCAAGACCCCAGGACTCGCCTCTCTCTGATCCTCCAGGAATTCCTTTGGGAACTTTCCGATATTCATATCTGCTCGCTACTACATCAAAAATTCCAAGCTCGCCTCCTTCCCATCCTTGGCTCCTCCAGTTATAAAGGATTCGCAGCCACTTACAATATCAGCGTAACCCCTCCCTCCCTCCCCTTCCCTTTACTTGGTGCTGGTTTCCTCTCTGCCCCACGACGCCAACGCCTTGATATGGACGCTGCGGATCGCTCTGATCCTATCATCCAATTGCCATTCCTTTTTCGACTTCCGGCATCCTCACGCTTCTATGTATTAACCAGTAATAAGCCAATAAGCCATTAGATCCTACCGACTACTTGGCTTTATTACCATTTTTGTTTCACTTTCATTCACAGAAAGTAACCACGTCTTCTTCTTTTTTTTTCAGTTTTAGTTTTATTCCTCAACAGACAAGTACCAGGAAGTAACCACTTTTTGATGCTTGTCTACCTACGACCATCCACCTGCATTCAAATCCTGAATACTTAAGCGCGCGAATAATTGAGGTTTTCGAAAGTGGGCAAGTTGCGGTGCGAACGTCACGATTTACAGGGCTGCCCAGAATGGGGGCCATTAACTTGAATAATCATTGTGGTAATATTCGTGGCGAAGGGTTTGCATAGATGCAGTTTATACCTAGGACACTAATGTACCCGGGACAGCTATCGCGTGGGGTCAGCCCTGCGGATTTAGCTTGGCAGAATTATTATCTCCGTCATAGAGAATCACACGAGCACTCTAGGCATTAAGTATTCTTTTCCTCGTGAGTAACGCGCAGTTATTATAGGCTCTTTCGAAAGGGAAATATTATCAAGAGCTTGTACACAACAGTAGCCATATCAGCATATATACTGACCACTTGAATCTAACAATTACCTCAGCTCTCAATCATTCGACTAACAAGGCGGTGGGACGTAAAATCTATTTCTCGATAACGTATATATAGGATCTAGGTTTCACCTTTGACATTTCACTATTTATTCATATACATATAACCTGTTATTCCCTCTGTTATTTTCGTGTATTTACTCACCATATTGCGTGACAAATGTTTTCAGACTGTCATCACTTTCAGAGTCGTGTACGCCATCTTGTGTCACGTGACCCGCCACCTACTACGTACACCAAACTAAGTACTAGTACGTAAATAGGAAGGCATTAGAAAGAAAAGAAAAATAAATAATACTCACACGAAAAAATTACACGTGTATCTCCCTCCTTTCTTTTTATTCAGCCATCATTTCTTTCTTTCTTCCATTTCTTTTTTTCGTTCTCCTCAGCAGCTCGCTAGTCTCTTCGATTAGGTACAAGTTCGGTTCGGAATGATTACAAGGGGACAATAATTAATGACATAATATGTATGATTATTGTACAGTGTGCGAAAATGCGCCGTTTTACTCTGCATTATAATTTTCTCAACTAGATGCTTTTTTTTCGTATGTGGAAGGGTGATGATAATATTCACAATAGGTCCTGCAAGTTTTCGCATATGTGATTAATGTCGCACTGCCAGTCTCCATTATTATTATTATAGATACACACGGTACAAAATATCAGTTAGGCCACCGGTACAATGGTAATTTTCCGTAACGTCCAATCGTACTTGTGTCTCTAGGTGAATAATATTTTTAAATCTTTTTTCCCTTTCTCTATCCTCGTTCTTATTGTTATTATTATACGGTAAATTATTCGTATCTGTAATGATCAAGGAAAACAAGATGGCTGCCTCGAGCTCTTCATCGATCTCGATTGTACCACGACTGTTGGCGGTTGAAGATGAAAATTTGAAAAAAGTCTCCAAGTAATGAGAGAATTAATTGCATGAAAATTCACCTTCAGGTTTAACGGCAATCAACAACGTGTCCTTTCTATCCTTTCTGTTTGTCAATGCGCAATAGTTTAATTGCACGCTTTCTCGTTAGAACTTTATACCACCTTTTTCAAACTAGAAGAAAAAAAATACCGCTCCAATGAAATCGTCGTGCTTATTTTTATTCGCTTCCATTTCATCCGCCGAGATGGGATTTTTCTCTAATTTGGATATGTCGCTCTGGGATGTTACGGTTGAAAAAGCTTTTTCGAAATTTCGATTTCGCGGATCAGTTTTTCAATGGACGCCATTAGTCAAGCGATACGGTTAGTTTTTTTTTCTTCTGTTTTTCCCATCCTCCGTTTCTTTCTTTAATACGGATTACAAATAGATTTCTAGACCAGAGCACTTTCTCGTTCGAGTCGTCAGTCGACTAAAAGCTAGCGTATTGACGGTTTTTTAAATCTTCTTTTTTCGAAAAAAATTATCAACAATTTGTAACGACTTAACGAAGAATATACGACTGACTCGTCGTCGGTGATAAACAAAGAATCTAATCGTTCAGCGCGATGGCGTAAAATATTTTCACGATGCTTTGATTGTTGATAACGTATGCGCGTCGCATATTGTTGTTTTTGTTATTATTATTGTTAGCGTTATTATTATTATAACCCTCGTAAACAGCTACATTCAACAATTCAGTAACTTTAATATCGCTCGAGTCCTATACCGTATTTTACAATCTACACATAAATATATTCTCATTTACATTAATATTTAATATCGCGTTATTCCTTCTTCGTAATCTCTAACAGTCAGCGATTCATTTGTTAATCAACAGAACAATATCCACTACGTAAAACATATGATTCGCTTGGCCTGGACAATTTATACGTTTAAGGTGGTTTTACGTAAACGGTGCGATCCCGAAGGTGGAAGGATGCGCTTCACTCTGTATGAAAAAAGGTAAATATTCGTGTAAATAAAAGAAAAAAGAAATAAGACAAAAAGAAAAGATTAAAGATAACAGCGCTACACTTCCCCCCTTTAAATTTACAATAACATTTGGCACGACTTGATAAATATAACAAGAATTTGAACAGTGCGAAATATCCTAAATGACAAACCCGACAAAAATAATCATCTCAAAAACGTCAATTTGCCAGACTTCATGAAAGTTTCCATGAAAATGATAATTCGCATGATATAGCACAATGAATTGAAATGAAATGGGCTCCATTCACATTGCATGCATGCATCAATACCGATTTCCATTGAATCTTCACTTTCTTATCTGGTGTCACAATCAACGACAATCTCAAAGTAATCAACAGTGAATAAATTTAAGGATGCGCTTTAACATTGCTTAATTTGTCCTTATCTCTCGTCTCGCGGAAGCTCACCACAATAATTAGTGTGCAAGAAGGTAAAGAGTCATTGCCAGAAAAATTCCGTGTACAACACGTAGATAAGAAATTTCAGTCGCTTATGAAAAAAAACATCCCCATCGACAATCTTATCGTCTTATCTACAGTCATGATATGGCCGTGTAGTTTGATAGATATGCATAAACTTATTGATAAATGTATACGCAGTTGGATATGCCCTCTTCTTCCACTTGATATCCTTTTATCCAATTGTTACGTGTATATTATTTATAATTATATATAATTCATCATCTCCCGGCAATCCCACAGAACGAATCTTAAGGGGGTTGATAAAATTGTGAAAGTCATACGTAAAAAGATCAATTACAATGACTGTCACGAGGTTAGGGTATTTACATACATAAAGCATCATCATCCTCGACGTCACGTATAATATATCCTAGTATTCCTGGCCATGCATAATTCCATATTCCTGATTATTCCTCTGCATGGATATTGACTTTGAATCCTGTGAATTCGTATCCCAGACCTTATTGATCTTCTTGCTGATTCAAGAACGAATTACCAGTGTCTGTACCCAGGTGAAATATGAACTTTCATACGTATAGATCTTCGCATTTTTACCGGACACAAGAGTAGCGGACCCTGAAGTAAAGACAAAGAAAAGGTACAGGCTTCCTGGATGGATACCATACTCACTATTGGACAGGATCATCATCAGGATCCGATAGTTCCTCTTGGGACATTAAAAAAAATCAAAGACAATCACCAGGTAGATATTCATCCAATACCTGGATGATTCACGTTTAAATGATCCTTTCAGACGCCATTAGAGATCCCTTTGCCTCGCCTATGCCTTTTCTTTGTGTACCTTCACAGCCGGAATATATTTACATCTCATATATTATGGACTTAATGCACAGAGCAGCTGACAAGGAGAGACTGCAGGTGACGGTGCTGGAGGAGGAAGTGGAGGATCCGAAGTTAAAAGAGGAGTCAGTTCAGGAACGAAGGTTCTGGTATAAAAAATGCAGAAGAGACAGTAACGAGGTCGAGCCATTATCAGATAGCTTGCAACGCGATCATACAGTAAGGTAGATTACGACAGTCCTTTGTTTCAGAAGGTACAAAAAAGACGCAGCCTTATAAAGAGACATAAGCGATAGCCTTTAAGGGTAGGGTTTCTATGTCAAAGTCAGTGTCGCTGCGCGTTAAATCCATTAAAACAATATCGAGTAACACGGTCGTTACGGTCGAAACGCAAAAGTGACTTCAGACAAATGACTAAGGTAGGTGCAGCAGCTAACAGCTATCCGGCCGGTTGCCTAGACGGTTGCTCGACTGGTTCCAAGTGGGTTGTGAACCAGGTTCTGAAGTGACTCCGGTGTCCCAACCGTGGCGAACAAGCTCGTTGGAAACACTATATACACTGGTGGTTTAAGAATAAGCAATGTTTATTACGAAGTGTCTTGTACTCATGATCACACTGTAAGGTCTGATCGTCTGAACTCTGCCCTGCTTGCCTATCCTTATACGTATGTAAAGGCGCGTTCTCATATGCGCTTTCAATTTTGGAGTAGCTGTAGCCAGGTACTCGCATGGGAAGAAATACCATTAGGGTTAACCAGGATAACCCTGAGGGTACTACTGGATCATCGTCGCTCCATGTAAACATCATTGTGATTGGTGAACGTAGACGCACTTGACCCGCTTGATATTTCCTAATGGTTAAGCTATCAAGCCGACAGTGGCGACAATCGGATATTCAAAGAGGCCACGACGGTGCAGGACGTCGCGACGCCTACATCAGCCGTCCAAGAGCAACCAGGCGGTCTGACTCGACCGAGTTAACGGAAGGATTGAATAGCTACGTGGGCTGTTAGTAGATCTATGACAATCTAGAGATACTCATCTGCATATTCATCTGTATTAACGTGAGTATAAACCGAGTAGGAGAGAGAAGGATGAGAGACGATGAAGAGTGGGGGGAGGAAGTGAATTGTCACTCATCCAAATGTAAATTTTCGTCGGACCTTTATCGAGTCTTAGCAATTTACATGCGCCTGATTGCTTTCAGAATCGATCGTGAATTAATCACGGGCAAATTGTATTGATAGGAGATAAGGACGGCCGACCCCCGAGCGTCCATTAAATTTCGTTAAACGTTCCCGAAGGAAGTGACGTCGTTCCAACCGATTAGAAGACTCGCACATTGCTTACGAGTAGACGGACAGGTGATAAGAGATGATCAGCAGCATACAGACAGCTGGAGGCTGAATCTTCTCGGACGCTATTGCCGTCGCGACGTCATCCCCGTCGCCAGGCGTCTGTGGCGTCGATGCTGTCTCTCTCAGTGATCCTTGGTACACGTGATTCAGTCTGTTATTCTGGTCCCTCTCACCAACGCCATCCGTCAGGTCGTCGTAGCCCGAACGGTCTCCATTTTTCTTGGAATGTTTTGGCAATTCCATATCTGAATTTCATACAGAAAAGAAGACCATGTAATTATCTATGACTTAATTCCTTCTTATCGGTATATCAGGAGTAATTGTCGTTACTCCGATAGTAGATTATACCCCCCCCCCCCCCCTTAACCCGTGAAATCGATTTGTCACTTTCTTGCCGCTCTGATAGGAATCGCGAGTATTTTCACGCTCGGGCTAACACGGCAAGCAAGAATTCCCGCTTTGACGTGGAATCCAGCTGGTAGATTCAATTTATCGTGTATCCCCGCAAATCGGGACGATATAGGAGGAACGAGGAGAGCGGCGCGACGCACTAGCGTCGGCGTTCGACGTCGAAATCGGCAGGAGGAAGCAGCTCGGCGAAATAGCAGTTTAGCACTGATAACACTTGGCGGACTTTTATCGATCATGTCTGGCAACAGATGGCTCACCCAATTCCGGGCACCGCGTTTTGTCTGGCTGGTTGCCTGATAAACGATAACTAATACGGGAGGATATTGTTTCGCGGACTTTTAGCGGCCGACGAGGCTGACGTGACGTGGCGCATCCCCACAGTCTTCCCCACGTACGTCCTCACCCCTCGCGTCTGACCTCTTTCCTCCTTTGCTTCCCTGCTTTATATATATCTATCCTCTTCTTTATCTTCTATCTTGTACCTCCTTTTTCTTTCACCCTTTTACCCCCCTACCACCACTCCCATTACGGACATCACCACTGGCACTACGTATCCCAGTCTCCCTATTCTCCACGTTCTCAGCTTCCTCCTGATCCTCCTCCTCGTTCGTTTATACCTTCGGTTTAACGGTTAATCCTCGGAGCTTATCCGATCGCGTGACTTCCAAGCCTCGTGCACGAACCAGACAAACACTCAGCCAGGAACCTTCAGGACGATACGGAACGTAGAGAAATAAATTCAAGTGATTTAAGTCGTCTCTTTTTAGTTCCGTCTCTTTAAGGTACCAAGAGTCTAGGAATTTGTCAGGGACACGTAGACTCACCGTAGAGGCGGATATTGCCTTCAGCATCCCCAATGGAATTCTTCGAGATGCACTTGTATCCTCCCATATCCTGCTTCTGGAGGTCCTTAATGATCAGCCGCATCTGGACACTGTAGACGGACACCTTCATCTCGGACATAGTGTACTTGTGATTGCCTATTATCATCTCTCCTGAAAAGATAAGTGATATTGCTTTTTGGTTAAGATCTCATTCGTCCCACCCATTCTCTGTCTTTCCAGGACCATCCTCGTCCTGGCAGGATCCATATCGGCTGTCAGATAAAGACGGATCCTTACCTGTCTCACGGGTCCAGTAGTTGATCGCCTTTGGTGAAGCTTCAACATGACAGACTAACGTCACGTCCGTACCCGCCGGAGCCCCCACTAACTGATTCGGCACTTGGATCATCGGATGAACTGTAACGTTTGACAATAATCCTTTGATCGCGCAGCATCCCGCATTCAAGGAGCGAATGGGAAAGCTTCGCGGTCGTAAGGAGCTTATAAAAAGAAGGCGAAGCTTACGCTGGCCTCGTGGATGGACGACGAGATTTGTTCTCGGTTGAGAACGCTTTAGAATTCGTTCGAGGGTCGGGACGCTGAGACGTCGGGACGGCTGCGGGAGAGCGTTGCAAAAGGGCGAAACACTTGAGGGATCAAGACGCAACGAGCCGGGGGAAAAAGATTATGGGTTGGAGGGTGAGATTGGGTATGGAGGAATAGAGGTGCACTAGGGTGAAAGAGAGAGAGAGAGAGGGAGAGTCGATATAATAGGGGAGAACAAAAATATATTCGAGTTAGTCGAACTTGAACATCATCCCAAGCGCTATCCATCTCTAAACAAGCCCTCTGGATTTAAAGGGCGCTCCCTGGGAGAGGCGATAGCAAAAAAAATATTACGAAGCAATTAAAACTTTCTAGCCGCAGCGTTAAGGCCGAACGGGAAATATAAATCAATCGGAGTGCAAACGCATCGCGGTCCAGCTGCATAGTTATTCGTCGATGCGGAATGCATTTGTTTGGAATTGAAGTGAAATATTTTTCTTCGTTTTCTTCAGTCTTTCGAGAAGTCTCCCTAGGGTCGGTTGACGATAAATATTTTTTATTAGATCAATGATTGACCGTCGCCTCAGTATTTTGTGTATCAAAATTGTACAATATTATAAACCAGCTGTGACGTGAGTGCATTGAAAATCTTCTTTCTCCTCGATTTACCGTGAAGATTGTCCGACGTCTAAGTCAACGGAGGCTAAAGAAAGTTTGTCGATAATTCAATCAAGCAAAGTAATGATTTCTGAAGTGAAGCGACGCCGTGTCTAATTCAAATTCGATTTCGGAAATCGGATTGGGGACGGCATTGGTGAAAGGAGGAGTCACAGAGGGACGTCGAGAATTTTGTTCGTAGATCAAAATAATCGTGAATTGTTCGAGGAGGAGCGACGTCTTGGTACGTCGCGACGGACCCGACCAAATGCCTCCGTGAAATAAATCATTTAAATTGGGAAATGAAATCCCTGGCTAATAGGTTAGGATTCTGGTTCCGTTGATGCGATTGCGGTATGAAATAAGCCTGCAAGGCGAAACACCGTGGAAACGTAATAGGTTTCCAGGATTGGTTGACTATATATGTATACGTCGCAGTCTGCGGTTTGAAAGAGGGGGGGAGAGGGCGTGCTTTTGGCCGTTGGAAACAGGGTTTGAGGAAAGGTATTCTAGCCTGGAGGGAAGCAGGAAAGGACAGCCAGATACTGCTGCGGTGATAAGATAACGCTCGATCCGTCTCTACATTACCACCTACTCTTCAAGGATGGGCTGCGGTTACGACCTTCTTCCACCTTCTTCTTCATGGGGATGCTGAAGTTTTACAAGGATGGCCTTCGACGTTTTGCAAGGAGAAGGAGGGGGAAAAAGGAAAGGGATGTACAAACAAGCCTTCATTTTTCTCTTTATCGTTACACCACTCCACTCTCCGGCAGAATATTAAGGCGGCGAGAATGCTCGTAGCTCGTGAAAGCTCCGGGAGGATCCTGGGAAGCATCCACGCTGCCCCCCCCAGGAGTAGTCCCTTAATGAAAGGAGGCCTTTAGTAACTTTCTCTATTATTCGGATCATTGCTTAGCTATTCGCATTTTCATCGAGCAGTTTGCTCTCTCTGGTTAGCAGCACTGAGATTACAAGATGCCAACACAGTTGCGTAAAACCGGAAGGACTCAAAGAGTAGCGCTCATGAATACAATTAATTTGTCATTAAGGATACGGAAAGGAAGCATGCATAATTTCGATCTCCATAAATAGAGAAGAAGAAGAAGGTTACCCGGAATATAATTTCAGTTATAAAATAGCGCAGTATATAAAACACGTTAAACGTATTGCAGAGGCCAAACGTCAACTCGTCCACGTGTTAAGGAGGATAGAGAGCGGCAGGGACTTTAATAGAATTCGATTATCCCGCAGGATCTAATTACAGCCAGCAAGGAGGCACACGATGGCGTGACCGTATATCCAATTTCCGTAGAAGAATTATCTATTGTGGATCTGGAGAGTGCGCGAGTCCCAACAGCGACTTAAGCCCGAGGGCCTCAAGAGCAGGTTGCCTGCTTTGCTGTTAACCCCGTAGAGGAGATAGAGGTAGAGGGTAGGTAGGTATATCGCCCCAAGTGTAATTTTATTATCTCTCCTTTCAACGCCCTCCCTTCGTCCCGTAGGTTCACACTGTTATTTAAGCAGTATTTTACTTTAATTTTTTTTACTCCTTTTCTTCTCCACCCACCCTCCCTCCCACCCTCTCTCACTCTCTCTTTTAACCCCCCCACTATTTCTAGAGTATAAAGCCAGGACGCCATTGCCCCTTACTAGCTCGACTCTCCTTTTGCTACGGCGAAATTATGCAAAGAAGGAGACGATGGCTATCTCTACGATGCTGCCGCTACGGTCTTCCTCTATCTATTCCATTGGGATGCGAGACCTTAAGCCCGTTTCCAACAGATAAATGCTCGGATAGGCGTTACACGCCGCTCGAGCGTAATTGCATCGGACGAACGTGTACTAGATAGGAGTTGTCAGTCAAGTCGTGCCAACGTCCTACTACAGTAATGTTTAACCCAGCTCCATTTACTGATCCACTCCAGTTCTCCGCATCCACATCTGGACCACAATGCCAACGCGAAATCTTCCCGCCTGGATAAGGCGGAAGCATCGCTCTCGATTAAGGCTCTACTCACAATGAACGTGAAGCATCATTCGCTTGCTGACTGTCGGCGGTACCCCGTTGCTCGCGACGCATAGATAAGCGCCCATCTCGCTTCTGGTTACCTTTGATAAGGTCAGCGTCTCACCCTCGGCTGTAATCACTGCGAACAAGCAGATACATAACCTGGAATTTTTATCCTTTCACTATACCTGGTAACAGTGGTGATTATATATTCAAGAAGAAAATAACGCCAGGACTTGTCAAAGTCCAGGATATACTATAGTCTGAAGAATTGCGGATGCCAGTATAGAAAATGGATGATTGTCAGACTATAGTAAATACAGTATATACTTATAGTATTGAGGTTAGTCCTTACGTCTGATCTTCCCACCAGATGCACCGTCCCTTGCTATTATCTCGCCGCCATCCTCCCGACGCCATGCGATGTCTGGTTTCGGATAACCGCGAGCTTTGCAGACGAGCTTCGCCGAGCCACCCTCTGGCACCATAAGATCCCCGGATGTCTCCTCGTAAACAATGTCCGGTGGAATGACCACTTCTAGATACGCGCTCTGCCAATTGAACGTAAATATTGTACGATACAGTAAAATCTTGTTATAAGCAGCTGATCAAGACGGGAGGGAAAATAATTCTACGAAAAATTGACGGAGAAACGTTCCCCCACTATACCACGGCGGTAACGCAGTCTTTAACGTGCTCTGTGAACGTGTGAGTTACGTCGGTGAGTTGCAGCAGAATATGTTCCCGTTATAAGCAACTTGCCTTGTTGCTCATAACGGAGCCATGCTGCCCAAAACTTAGAATGCACTTAGACTAGGGGAACTGTCTCGAGCTGAGCAAAAGAAAACGTAGGTGAATTTATTTTATAATGAGATTGCTTATAACGGGATTCGACTGTATTTCTTTAATGATGAAATGATTTCGATCAAAACGTGACGTTAATGAAATCTTATCAATAGTCAAAGAGCTTTATTTTCATTTGAAATTCGAATTTTCATTATGACCAAACTTTCTATAGTTCGTTCAAGCTGTTACGTGGTAACGAAAGACTCACCTGGCTTTTCATGGGATACGTGTTAACCTGGCACATATAAAGGCCACGATCGTCTCTTCGGGCGCCTTTGATGTTTAACGTCCAAGTGTTGTAATCACTGTGAGTCACGGAGAGACGTGCATTGTTTGTAATGACGTGATCGTGAATCGCCAGGACCGCCTTGGTGTCAGCTTTGATCCACGCGACCTAACCTCACAACACGCATCACTCGATATTAGTAAATTATAACGATTCGTCGTAGCGTAACGAAGTTATCCTAACACGACGTAGTTTTAAAGGAACGGATGAATGTCAAAAGGTCACTAAAGTTCTCTGTACTTACGACCCGTCGTAATAACGCTTGGATAGTTAAATAACGTTGGTTAACCTTCGACTGTACGGAATTCGCAAGTCAATTCATCCGTTGATCTACCTCGAGGGATATAACTAAGAGGCGCGAATATTATATTGGCACGAAATTGAAGCCTGGCTATATCGAATATTTGACCTCTTGTCGGCCTGAAAGGTTATCTATCAAGCAACAAAGAGGCACGCGGGGTTCTTATCGATATCTCAAAAGCTGAGTGTATAGAATTCAAGGAGGGTGGCCGAGTGTTTGGTAGTGACGGCCCTGTGAGTGCCTCCACTTATAATACATTACGGGGATGCTAACCCCTTTTCCTTTTGCCTCCCTTACCCTTACGTTTCTGCCCTCTGACCCCACTGAATCTTCCCCCTTGCCCCCTTTCGCTCGGAGAGTACCGACGGATCTCAGTAACACAAGGGCAGTCGACGTTAACCTCAAATCGAAAATCCTTTACCATCGGCTGTACTTTCACGGTATCGTTATCACTCTTGTCTCTTTGTACTCACTTTCTTTTCTTATCTTTAACCTCTTACCGTATCCTCTCTCTTATTGTATTGTCTCAATAGCGATCGAAATCATCGAGCAGAATTCAACGGGTTAACTTACAGTCTGCTGCAACGGAAACTCGACTGCTCGTTAAACGCCCGGAAAAACTACACGAGCAATCGACCAATCCCATTGCTCAATACGATTCCATTCATTTTAACGTCGGCAAAGTAATCACGTAGATAACGAGCTATCAATCGCTATTGGTTTTCAGATACCTGATTTCTTTTTGCCTCCTTCCACGCGATAATCTCCTGAGAATTTTTTGCAATTTTCTATAATTAAGTATCGATACAAAGCAGCACGCTGTATTGATTTCCTAAGGCGTGCACGGTGCTATCCGTATTTTCTTGTCTATTTTCTTTTTTTTCCCCCGCAAAATTCAAACTTACGACCTTCTGCCTTTGGAAGGATGACAGATATAATATTATACCTACGTACTACACCTATCTCTCCCTCTATTCTCCAGGTCTTTCATATGCAAACCATCTCCGAGCTCTATTGTGGTTCATTGTGAGATCACGTTCCTGGGTCCAGTCTACCACACCTCGTTTATTTCCCACTTTTCGCCATTTTTTTTTATCCCCCCACCACTCTCCATCTTCAGTCTCCTTTTTGAATTCCCAACCCCAAGATACGGCTGTGTTCCTTTCACCGAGATATACATAAATAGTCAAACCAGCCCTAATTGAAATCTCTAAAAAATCTTGCAATATTTTTTTTAAACCTAACTTCAACTACAACGTAATTGTAGGACTTGAAAAAACGCGTCGAATATGCCCAAATCCAAACACTCCATATCTATAACAGAATTTTAAATAATCGTTCAACCAGACGAAGCTTGCAATAAAACTGCACTGTATCCCGACTATTCATTTGAAAGTAACTCTTTCACTATCAATTAAAGCTAACTCTTTAACTACAACATAATTGTAGTAATCGTTATCTGCTCCTTATCATAACTAGTATAAACTAACCCGATCCATTTCCAAAGTATCTTTCACATTTATACAAATATCCACATTTAGAGTCACCGAAATACGATTCCGTGGATGGACTTTCAGTGTCATATGGTATTCTAGGAATTAACTCGTATAACCTATACATTACTAACAGGCCAGGTCAAAGTTGACGAATCGATACAATCGATACCTTATCTTTATTTACCTGTGTGTGCTTACTTCAAAAAACATGCTCCATGCAACCTTCAATTTCCTCGATTAATATTCATGCATCACTGGCATGCCTCAGATAGAAATTT
>JARQST010000433.1:898048-934249 GCA_030142225.1 Pachycephus smyrnensis | reverse complement strand
AAAAAACATGCTCCATGCAACCTTCAATTTCCTCGATTAATATTCATGCATCACTGGCATGCCTCAGATAGAAATTTATCGAAATGGCATATACATATATACGTTATATCATATATAGTATATATATGTTCAACTAGATTTTACGTAATACTTTAATTGCCCTTGGCATTCTCTGAATGCTTATCAGATCTCCAATATTTATTTACAATGTGTCAATTTCATATGAGAGTAGTCTAATATAAGTACTAGAACAAATATAAGAAAATCTTCCAAGACTTTACATAATACTTTAATTGCCTTGACATTCTCTGAATGCCTATCAGATCTCCAATATTTATTTATAATATGTCAATTTCATATGAGAGTAGTCTAACGTAAGTACTAGAACAAATCTAAGAAAATCTTCCAAGATTTTACATCTCATGACTGTTAAGGCTTGTTGAATAAATGATAATCAATGTATCTGGATTTAATTGTATGCTTAGGCAGGCTCTCGTGGCTTACCACTAAACTCCAAGGTTCTTCCCGTCCACGTGGTTAAGTTTCGATTAAAAGATTTGTCGACGAGTGGCAAGAAGAAAAGCACGTGGACGATAACGCTGTAATGGGGCCGGGACCCCTTTCTTTTTTTCTGGTTTTGTGCCGATTTACGCTGATGTTTAATGCAATAAATTTAAGTGGTTATGGGCTATGAATACGGTATTTATAAGCCATTACATCTTACTACGGGCCATTACTTTCATAGCTGTATAATTCAAATCCCACGCTTCTGCTTTTACGTTCAAAATTCATAACTCTTTAATTGTCATACTACTGGGGGTTTCACGTAGTGCCTTGCCGTAGAAGCGTTTTAAGCTTATATATATATATGTATATATATATCTAAAAAGCCAAAAAGCCAGGTCGTACAATTTTTCATGTACCATATCGTTATCAGTGTGACCTTTGAACTTATTTTTTTTTCTTTTCTATGTTATACAATGGTCGCTACTTCGTCCACCCTTACTCGTCCTGTATAGTCAATTTTTTTTTAAATATAATTTACACCAATTATTGTTTGATAAAAAATAATATTGAAAATACCAATGATTTTTACTTATCCATATATTTTTGCCTGCAATGATTCTTTTCATCCGAATTTCGTGCACGCGTAACGAATCATCCCTGGACCATCGTAGGCATATACGCTGATTGATAATAATATGAAAGGTTTTGATAATTGTAATTTTTAAGAATTTTTATCAGCATATAGATATATGCTGTCTTGTCAAATTTGAATCGTGCAGGATTGTTGACTACGGAAAGGCGTTCTGTGCGTCAGCGACTGTATAAAAATTCTGACAGAGAAAAGCGTGAATACGGGTGTTTTGAGTTCACTGAATTTTTCGTCATTTCGAGTAAATTTCAACGGCTACGGCAGGACTGTAAGAATTTTGGCAATAGGTAACGTCCTAGGAACTTGCGTGTTCGCGAATCCCGTATTTATTTGCGTATCCGACCACGCGCGAATGCAGCGTTTTTATGCGTGGGGAAAGAACGCTTTTTGGATTTTATTATTCACCACGATTCTCCGACGCTGTACGACCGTACGTATTGTATAGTACGTATATACTATAGTCTGTTTGGTACGATTTCACGGTCTTCTTGAATTCTTAAAAGGATCTCCAATAATACATACGGATACGTAAAATCGTGAATTCCTTTTCCTCATTGACGATTTATACCTTAATCAATTATATAATAAATCGATGCTTATTGTAGTAAATAAATTCTGTGGAAAATACCGTGTAAAGTCAGCACTACCGGGAAGTCATAATTTATTCCAAATAATTGATTTAAAATCATTAAAGTCATACGAGGAATCAAGAATAATTCTGACAGATATTAAATGTCTTATTGAATATTTTTATTATTCCTCATTGATAATGAGATATGATTTTTTTTTGAAAATAAAATATACCTATTTCCTCCTTGTATTTCCCGTAACTCGCGTGAGTGATTGAAAAAGGAAATACATTAACGAAATACACCATAAACATCCGTTGATGCGAAAAAAAATTCCGGAAATGGCAAGAACGTATGATTTCATCCGTCGGGCCAGTTTACTCGTCTCTGCTTCTCAAAAATTACGGCCGAACAGTGGCCACCACGTCGTTCCGCGTCGAATTCAGCAAGGCCGAGAGCTCGGACACAATGGGAAATTAAAATGGCACTTTCGGATTTTTACGAAGGTTCGTTTTAACGCTCACGCCCATCCCAGGACGTAGGAGGACTGGAGGGCGGTCGCGCGAAGAACACCATAGAGCGCGAGTGGCGTTTCCACTTTGCGAAATTACTTTTTGAAACGCGTGTCCTTTGGCGAAGATTGCTTTGCGCGCCTAACCTACTTAAAAATCCAATTATTGGGAAAACAAGCTAACCTAAAATAAAATGCCTGATGGTCACGACCCGTCGCAATGTGCTTATCTAGAAAAAGAATATTTTCTGCGTCGTAGTCCCTTAAAGCAGAAGTGCGCGAGTGTCTTACAGCGATACGTCACTAACTGCCATTGATCAACTAGCGTATAAAGTTCTTTCAAAATTTTTTAAAATAATTCCAATAAAAAATCCCGATCGAAACATATCGATACGGGATACGATTCGGTGGAACTCGATGGTTAATAAACTATCAGGCTAGTTCACGTGGTTCCCTTACTTCTTGGGCAACATTGGAACCCCTCCGGTATCCAGCATGCATATTCAAATATCATTACCCTGATACGTAGCTTCGAGGATGTAAGGAATGTAGGAATTTCAAAAAAAAACATGGCCACGAAGACCCGACAATAAATTTGAAAAACGAAGACGATGGGTGGAATACAAACAAAAATTCGCGCGGTTAGGCGAGTGGCTGATTTTTCCAGTTGAAACTAACCCCCGTCCCCCGTAAAAGAAGAAAACGTATGGCCACTCCGTTAAACTAAGACAGCCGCCCTAACCTAAGAGTCAAAAGATAGAAACCCCCTTCGACTTGATAAACCCTACCCAAAATCAACCCCCTCTACCCTCACGGCTATTCAGTACACTTTTTCCCCACAAAATACACACTACTGAATATAACTCAGAATACAAAAAAAATTTTTTTAAACTATCAAGACGAGTTAAAAAAAATTTACCCGCAATCAAAACAAACACGATCAACAATAATGATCGTGATTATATAATAATACAGTCTGTGATGATTCAGGTAATACAGCAGCCTCGAAAAGTCCAGTGCTCCAGTGAGTGCGTGCGACGTGCACAGAAGGCAAGAGAGATATATAGTGAGAGAGTGAGAAAGAGATAGTTATATATAGTGTATATATATATATAAACATATAATTAATTAAAAGGAAGACATATATATATTTATATGTCATATATATATATATACACAATAATAATTTAACATCGTCATGTCAATCAGGTCTCGATCTGAATAAAAATTAAACGACTCAAGTCAAGTTCAAGTGTGAATCGGATGACGCACACTGCAGGTAGGTTCTCATAGCAGCAGTAGTGCATGAATGCAGTGCTGAAGTGCAGGCACGCGCAGAGTGCAGATTAGGTAAGTAGGTCCTTTAGGCGAACACGTAATGGTAAGATAGTTACCCGGGCCTTGGCGCCACCGTGATCTCCACTCGCGGAGGAGGAAGGACTCACCCGGTATCCACCGAGGTTGTTCACCACGCAGGTGAAGGTAGCGTCTCGTCCCTGGGGGATCGTTACGTTTTCCAGCGGGTAAAGGAAGTCTGGCTCGAGTCCCGTCACTGAGAACAAAAAGAACACCCCATAGAACGTGTATATACAGATATAGAGTACGTGGTGAAGTTGGCTTAAAGTACCTAACCTATAAGTGGGTACCAACAGAATTGACATATCGGTATAGGGAATTGGTGAAACCGTTACACTAGGGATTTTGGTGATAAATATTGTAATTTTAATAAGAAAAAAAAAGAGAGAAATGTAGTTGGCAACCGTGTAAATTGTATGGTCGATTCGATGGGATACGTGCGTTTCTGTTTATTCCACGTAAGAACGAGGAGCGTATTGAATTTGAATTTACAGCGCGCAAAGATTGAGAATATCCTGTTCCGGTCGTGGCTTGGCATCAGGGTAAGCAAGGCTCGCGGGGTGAATTTTACGAGGGTATTTACATGAGCGCAATATTTTATAGGGCACTTAATGCCAGGTCACGTTCCGTCCCGTAGCGCGCGCAACGCCGGGCCCACCTATATGAATCAAAGTGCGCTTTAAAGATTTCTTTCTTATACGTGGGTATGTATGCTTATGGATATCCCTGCAATATGGCTGATAAGGTACTCTTCTACTTTGGAGCTGAATACTTTTGCCAGGGAATAATGCTGTGGGTGCGTCCTTTACTTTGGTTGATCTACCTGAGAACACGTATGGTTCTTTACGAATTTACAGGAGGCTTGTGCGATATCACGTGCTGGGGATCATACTCGAGATGTGGATGCTGTGGAAGATTGAAGTAGGAAGATTTTATGTGGAAACCAGTAGAATCTTAGGTAACTAGTATAGGTATAGGGGAAAATTTGACAGACGGATCTCCTGTGGTGAATTTTTGAAAATTGAACAAAAAATATAGTGTTGAACTTTATGGAGAAAAAATGTCATTGTACGTGTATTTAATATGATTTTGTTGGAGATTGATTGAACTGTGTCGTATCAATTATACCGATCTGATTAAACGCGTTATTCGATTGAATCCGATTGGTTTGGTTATTAATTGGGAAATCTAATCGATAGGGTGAGTTATAATATAATTAGGATCTCAGTCCTGGACTTTTATTTCAATCTCAGGAAACCGCTTTCGCTTTTAAGGTTAATCAGAGCGCTTGCTACGAATCGAGTTGTTTTCGGATTTTTTAAAATTGATAAAGTAAGGAACGACATTTCCTGGAAAAATGATAAGGGGCCAAAAGTCAACAGAGTTCGTACGCGAAAGTAGATGCCTCATATGGCGGAGGTATTTTTACTTATTCCAGTGAAAAAGTTGGAAAAAGGTAGAAGGGACCGTGGGAAAACTTAGTCAAGTGTACCCAGGCACTCCTTCGTCATTGAGGATCCTGAATTTCATTGGTTTTGCGCGTCGCGTCAATGGCGTCGACTTCACGTTTGAATAAACTTCTCTTCTGCCAGCTAGTGGAAAATAAAATATCAGGGAAGTCGATATCCACCTAGAGACTAATTTCCGAGTGTCATTTGAAGCCAGACCATTTTTTTTCTCAATATTCCATTCCATATACAAGTCCACGTATGGTGCATTGTATCAATATGCATTTGACTGCAAAAATTGAATCCAAAAAGATGGCATTCCTCGTGTAGAAAATATATAGACTTTTTTGAATAATTAATAAAAACGTCGCGTGGTTAAAATCCGACAAAATCATCTTACAAACTATAAAAGCGCCATTGTAACTTAACTGTAGCCAAGTTAAAACCATCTTACGTATAACTGTATAATTATAATTTAACTACAGTTCAAGTATACTGTATAACAGTAATACAAGTCATACGCACAACCGACTACACTCGAATGCACTTTCCAAGAGAGAGAGAAATCCTTTGGTAATAAATTAGAAATCCAATCGGGCATAATTTCCCTTGTGGATGCGGCAACAAAATAGGATTCAATATTTCATCAATAACTTCTGTTCCACTGTGTACCCAAGAATTTTATAGCGATACGACTAATTCAATATATCCGAGAGTCCTGTCACATTAGTACGTTCTCACAGGAGAGAGATAAATTCGAAGAAATCACGTGGCACAGAGAGTACGTTATATCTATATCTACAACACGCTATATTATATTTATAAGGGGTAGAAGAAGATATAGAGAGGGCGGTAAAGTCTTCGAAAATACTGATCGCGTCCAGAAAAAGGTGTCACTGGAATTTCCTTCCCATGGAATTCTGAAATCGTTCAGAATATATGTGTAAGGCGAAGTAGAAGTGGAAATGGCAGATACGCCAAGATGAAGGACGGAGGGGATGGGGATGAAGTAAGAAGCAAGAAGAAAAGTGGACTGATCGGTGGCCACCCTGATGTTACTGGGTATTGCTCGTGTTCGGTAGTGTTCCCTGTGGTGATCCTGGTGTTAGTAGATATCCCACGGGAGACGTCGGATAGTACGTTATACGGTACGACCCCTTATGCCCGACGACCTTCTTGACCCACGACCCCTCGGGCCTCCCTCGACTCAGTCACGATCAGCAGTGATGGCTTTGAACGGAGTCTTTCTCTCATTTTTTCCCTCCTATCCTTTTTCCTTTACTTTTCCAAGCTTCGACTAGCGATTACCGCAGCTTTCCTTGAACAGTTTTAGGTTAGAACGACAAGAGGACAGTGAACCGAGCATAATAGTATAAAATAATGTAACATACAAGAGGAATCCAGTTGACCTAATCGTATGTGTCATCCCAGTAGCCATATCGTCACAGGACTCTTGGTAAACCATTGATTTCACAGCTGATAAGACTTATCAGACCCAGAACAACGCGTTGCGGTATTCGCACGATATTTACACCCGGTGCATCCTGAACCTCGTGGATAGCGGTTTCCTGGTGATGATCATGCTAGAATTCTCGAAAGAGTAAATTTCTGTTTACGTCCAGGAGTCAAGGTAGTGATGTTGTGAAAAGAGACTGAGGAATCCTACAGAGCAACGTGGTCGTCCTGGTCCGCTTAAAGCTGACGTCCCCTTGATCTGGGAGCATCCCCTGGAGTAAACAAAAGGGTGAGTCCTTGCAGGGTCACTTGTCTTCCATGCCGTAGGAATTAGCGACAGAGTGCGACGGATGGTCATTGAAATTACCCGAACGTCCGTTCGTTTCGAGGAGGAGGACGAAGAGGAGGAGGAGGGGGTGGGCGGGCGTCGCGACGTCTGCCGTCTGGACGTGGCCCGCCGGGGAATCAGTCTCGACAGCGGAAATTCCTCGAAAAACAAACTCCCGGCGTTCCCTGCGGTAGCGAGGAACATCAAAGTGTGGCTGTGTTGGCGATCGGCTCTGTCTCTACGTGTAGTACTCCAGGTACACCCTTCTCCTCCAAGGGATGGTGTGAGAAAACGTGCAAGGGTGAGCCTGTCTGTTCGCTGGCCCGTGGACGAGATGGAGGGTAGTAGAGAAAAGGGTGAGGAAGCGGGTTCTGGCTTCAGAGAAATATATATATATAAGGCACCCTTGTATGTACATATAACCACCCTACTACCCTTGAATGCGTCCACTGTATATATACAAGTCTCTGACAGTATGGATCCTTCTATCCTTGTAGGGGTTACCTATGTATATATACAAATATATATAGCATACACATATGGGCATTCTAGAGATATATTATATATACCCTGGTGCGAAGGGGATGGCACCAGGGGGATAGAGACTCTGTAGAAGGTCCGAGTTGATTGGGTGTGAGCAAACAGGAGCACTCTCCTGCAAATCCACTACTTCTGCGTGTCCAGGAATCATCCTCTACGTGTCATGCGGCTACAGGTTCCAGACCATAGTGTGATATCTTATGAGAGCCCCTTTATCCTATCTTCGAGACTTTACTAAGATTTTGTTATATACCATGTTCCATCCTGCGTAGGACACCTGAAGTTGGCGCGGTCGAAATCGAGTTCCCTCCTCGTTTTCGCGCAAAAATCTAGTGATATCAGCGACCGATCAAAATTTTGACAGTTTCGACAAGTGTCACAAAAGTAGACAATAACCTATCCCTGTACTTTCGGGTTATTGTCTACTTTTGTGACACTTGTCGAAACTGTCAAAATTTTGATCGGCCGCTGATATCACTAGATTTTGGCGCGAAAACGAGGGGTGAACTCGATTTCGACCGCGCCAACTTCAGGTGTCCTACGCGGGATGGGACATACGGTATACACACGTATATAGAGTATGAGTGTACCATAGGAATAGCTTTTCTCGCTGGTAAAGTACTATCTACGTACGTAGTACGTACCTATATGTTTTTTTTGTGGAGGTTAGGTTAGGTTCTCTCAATTCTCTGGTAAGGGTAGAGAGAAAGCGTTTCAGGAAACGTTACACTCTGCCCTCGAATTCAATCTGTGATTTATGGATACGAATGAGATTCCTTTTTCTACGGTCGACGACCTTACTCTAACTATTTTTAACCTTTCCTCCGGATTATCGTCGTCTGGGAGTATTCGTTCTTCGTTGACCGAGTTTCCTGCTTCTTTGTTGAAAGGTGCAGAGGATTTATCTGGTATCAATGTTCTAATCTCCGTTTTTTGTATTTGTAGGTTATATCGGTTGTATGTTTCATAGGAACTTTGTAGGGTCTTCTTAATTTGACAGGTAACGCAATGGACTTCAGTATCGAATTAACTGCTTGAAGTTAGCTGCTGGCATTCTCAAGGCGGGATTTTTGGATGAGATTTGCTGGGTTAAAAGAAATAAAAGAAGAAAATTTCAATTGAGAAGCGTGAGAAGAACTGATAGGAGCTCAAGGAGCGTGTAACGCTTAAACGAGGCTTTGAAGTGTTCAATTGGAGAAGGGGTATAGAGGTTATAAAGTCGCAAGTGGATATAAAATGGAAAAGGAAGTAAGGAGATATCGAAATGGTCAGTGGCACGTGTTTCCGGTATTTACAAGAAAAGGAAAGAGAAGGAAAAAAGAAGGAGTAGCTGCTATAGCATAGCGGGGTAGACGAAGAAGAGCCAGTGAGTGTGAGTAGGAAGGGATGGGAGACAGGGATGGTTACTGGGGGGATGGGGACTGGGTGAGGGGCAGCAGGGCACCGGCAATATAAAGTAACGCGAAACAGTCCTGCATTATTCACAGCATGAATTATTGATGAGCGTCGCGTAAAATATGAACGCCGCGAGTCGTTATCAACGGACCGCAGGTTGTGCCTGCCGCTACGCGGCGCTGTTTCGCGGCTACGAGCGGACAGATGGGACGGTACACGGGACAGACGACACTGCACATATTGTATTACGTCACATCCTGCCACGCGGCTCGTACTCTCATTATTCTCTCCTCGAACCTGACATCCCACCCCTAGCCTAATCCTACAACCACCCTTCGCGCCTTTTAAACAGCCACGCACCAGGGTTCTCCCTGGGTTTACATTTACTGTAATAACCTTTGAACCCTCTCGCTTTGACCGATTGGCTCTTTTTTTGTTTTGACAAAGATTTGCACGCCTCGTCCATAGCCATGGAGTACTTTGTCGATAATGTTTGTTACGTACTAATGGTCTATTTGTAGCTTAGGATGATCCTGATATACTTTCTGAACTTAAGAATGCATTACGAATTTCATTAAAGGTAGAAATCAATTCCAGAGGGTCACGTTTTTTGAGTACAAATTGATCTGATCGGTCAGGTTGTTCAGTCTGATACTTGGAGGCTTTCTGAAACCGGATACAATGTCCACGTGCTACTGTAGAGCTGGAGGAATGAATAAATTAGATTCTTCCGTTAGAATGTCTTTTTGGAGTTTCGATCAAGTCGACAGTCTTGCTTCCTGATCGCATACCAATATAAAGTATATAAGCACTCCTTCCACGGAGTACTTGGAGCATTCGGTTCCTCGATACGCGTTCACTCCCACGTTGATCCTCTTTGCTCGAGACGAGGTTCCCTAAGATCGCTTCGGCTTCCTGTCGTCTCAAGATTGTTTATAAAACTCGGCTGGCTGTCAGCCTCTTCGAAAGCTCCTATTGGAGAAGCAGACAACGAGCCAGATTGTATGTATAACCTGGGCTGTCTTCTGCACGCTTCTTCTTCTTCTTTTATTCTCAGAGTCACCCTTCTTCCTTCCTGTTCTTTCCGCTGTATTTCCATGTTCCTCGTTCACTCCGCCCCCTTGGATTCTTCCTCCCTTCACCATTCTTCATCCTCTCGATCTTCTGGTTCAGACCAAGGAGAAGCCGCTGATGCTAGCCCACCAAAGTACGTTCGAATAAAACATTCCTCCCCATCCGGTGGCAACGGAAGTGGATTTCTCCGCAGTAGCCAGAGTCAAGGTCCGCCTGGAATTTGGTCCGATGTTCACGTGAAGCCCCTGCGAAATTTTGCGAATATAGTATCTCCAGAACGATTCTTGGAATGTGGCTGAGATATCGCAGACGTAGACGAACAGGCTGAAGTGACGGGAGGTTGAAATATTATCGACAAGACTTGTCACGTTCGATCGACACTAGAAGAGAAGCGCGTGCCCTGCCATCTGTCGGAGGTGAAATGCGGGCTTCTTGACATTCTTCAATTAAACACGAGATCAAGGCAGAACCCTGGCTACTCCTCTTGGTTCCTCCTCGGCTTCATCTTCTGCATCCTTCCCTTGGCAAAAATGCTGAGCGATTAATTAAATTCTGCGAGATCATCCACTCGTCTCGCTTATTTAATTCGGATAAGTGGCGTCCGAGGTAAACCATGTCGGAATCTGAAAAGTCGATCGAACATTCCATCGCTTCTTCGATCTACCCTGCAATAATAAGACTCCTCTAGGGTAAATACCACCCTCGGGCATTAACCCTTGCAAAGAAAAAGGGGTTCGGCATCAAGCCAACCGTGAACGACAAGACGAGCATATCTTGGCGCGACACCCTCTAATAGATTTCCGCTTTGTTTTTCAATGACGTCGCCATCTTGAAAAACTCCTGGCGAGTAAAATCCCAACTACGTAACCAAAAAGGAGTCTACGAAATCCGACTGAATTTCGCTTTTTCACACCTCCACCTCATTACAATCATTATCCAAGTTTACATTATCGATTTTAATAATTCCAATAATTACTATTGCTCGGTAATACAAAAGAGGCTGACATGGCAGAAGCCAATTGGCTAATTTGGCTGTGCTGTCAATAACGTAGTCACCCTGGAAGCGTAATTGATACGGTAACTAATTGGTTTGCCCGTTTTAAATAGATTTCGGTTAATTACGTCGCAATGCCGACGCGCTTCAATTATTATGGCCTCGACAGAGAAACGCCGACTATACTCTGGATAATCATAATCAGGAATTAAATGATCAAAGGGAGGAGAGAGTCGGGCACTCGGACGCGGCCTGCTGCATTCGTTTCCTCCCCTGAAATCCGTGAATTCTCAAAACCCAGTCAGTCAGCAGGTATTAATATTAACAGGCTAATCTTGCTGCCCCGTCGATGGACTTTAAATCGAACGCAATTTAAATGCCAGATGGATAACGAATTTCTGAAGCTTCTCCAACCTCTGGACTTCTTTTTGACGTACCGTTCTTTTACGACTATACACAAGTCTATACAGGACTATCCAGTTCGTTGGTCTATAATCAGATTGGTTGCTAAAGGTAATAGCATAACCTATACATAAATTTCGTTGAAATCGATCAACCTGAAATTATTGACAACGCACGCCGTAATCGTGGCACCGATACTCGCATCAAATTATTTAATAACATTATCAATATCGTCCTGACTCTATGATATGGCACAGGGAGCGTCAATCTGTAACCAAAGTATCAGATTTACCTCGAACCGCGAAAACTTATTGAGAGATATTATCGATAGCGAATAATTATCACTCGTCTTTGAGAAATCTTAGAAAGTTACGTAACAGCCGTTCAATTAAGAACGTGAGAAAGTTTTCCTAAAGCTCCTTTCACCATACAGACAACGTATCTGTGAATATATATATACATACTGTAACATGCCAGTTTACCTATCAAAGTAAAGATACTTGGAGTGTTTCCCTAGTTTCCCTTAAAATTATCATCTACAAATTAGGCGTTTACATCGTGTCACGTTTAAAGGGGCACTAAGATTGCAGAAGTTTGGCTAAAGGGAGAAGGAGAGAGAAAATTTCGTCAGCTGCAAGAAGAGGAGATTTCCTCTTCGTCCTGACTCCTTGGATCCTTCACCAGTTAGGATATCCTCGCGTCTTCTTCGACGAAGGAGGCGTAAAACTTGGTCAAGTTCCTTCGACGAAAGCTGACTTGCCTAACGAATGTACTTTTTAGGTTTTTTCTTCTTCAGGGATCGCAAGTCGCACACTCGTGCTCTCCCTCTAAAGAACTCAATTGAGTTCTGGACCGTAGTTATCCGATTATCGCTCTCAGCTCGAGTTGGATATATCCGCGAAGGAAGCGGCCGATTAATCACGTTTACCAGGCCCGAGTCGAGCCAACCAATTTCTCCGGAAAGGGAGCGTTGTTTCCAGATAAGAATGAGAACAATCGACATTCTGCTGCAACCGCTCTCGAATAGACAAACAATCCTATCTTGTAACGCGGTTCCTTGAGTCTACCCTTAGATCGGAATTAACTGTGCCACCTAGTAGATTAATGGTTTTTAGTTTTACTGTATAATAGCTTATGTATATGCTTATATATACATATTATATCCATCGTTTAATCCAGTATAGATAAATTGAGATAAGATCTGGAAAAAGGTACAGACCCATGTTGAAGCACTTTGTGAAACAATGCTAATCCAAGTATAAACAAGTACGAATGTAATTCCAGTAACGTCTATAGGACGTAAAGAAATATGAGGCGTTACAAAACTTTGTAATTACTCAACTTTTATGCAGCTTGTCACAAAGCTTATCTGCCCTTGATAACATTCTTGCGTACCGCTTATCAACTTTCACTAGGTCACCCTATACTTATCCGAGGTATTGTCCTTAACCTAAAAACATTTTGAAAAACAGCTCTTCGCACTTGTGTATATCGTACGAACAGCTGTTGTACGTATTAAGGAAATTATTAAAATATAGAGTACTATTCGGTTTGATATATACGTCTAAGGGCGATCGTCCAGGATTCCAGTAGTGGTGGTAAATTAATTTGGATGACAAGCGCAGACTCTCGGCCATATAAACATCCTGGCCAGAAGTTGACCATCCACGATATTCAGCCTCCGTAATCTGCCGTACTAACAATATACCTATATACACCTATTTCCTATAGTCCTGTATTTGGCGCACTTCTACGTCACGTCTGCCAGTGGCACAACGACGGGTACGAGTATTACGTATATGATTCCGGGAGGCACGTCAATTTTTTTCCCTTTATGAACGTAAAAATTGTTTGGTAAAAAAAATAATGTAAAATAACGTGAGTGACTCACCGATTGGCACGTTGACGACAAACAGTATGATAAAGACGTGATGGCAAAGCATCGTGCACCGCAGGAGAGCCAAGAGGAAAATCTCGTGATGGTCCCTGTGATGCTGTCTACCTACTTAACTCCATCATCTTCCGCTGGACCCCCTGTTTCGCGTTGACCGGTGTGCAGCATGCCTGTAAAAAATGACAGGTCAAAGTTTACATAACCTATACATAACCACGGAATAAGATAAAAGTATATATATCTATAATAAATTTTGAGGTTATCCTAACGAGATGAATACCTCGTTGCATAGTAAATTGTTTAATTTTGAAGATCGTATTGAAATATTAATAAAGAAATTGAGATTCACGAAAGAGCCATACCGTTGGACAGTGTTACTACGTGCAGAAATACCTATCTCTGTGTTGGATATTTCAACAGAACGAACAGCAGTTCGTTACCGACAAGGTAAAACCGATCCATCGCAGTGCTGCAGCCGATCTCCCCTCCCGAGACGAGAACAAAAAGAGGCTGATGGGGTTAACTGTAATTTGCATTCGCGTATCCGTTATCTTCTCTCACACTCTAACCGATCCCTTTATTCAGCCTCGAGCCTCCTGCCTGTTCGCGAACCATTCGCGAAACGCAAAACAGATAGTAGAGCGTCAGCAACCCCAGGAACGTAGTGAGGTTACGTATAGGTTAGGGTGGACTAAGCTATGATACTAAACGAGACTGTATTGGGCCACGTGGAAATAACGTAAACGAGAATGCTTTTCTTTATTTCTTTGAATTCTTCTCTTTCCTTCCATTCCGTTTCTTTCTTTCCTTCATATCCTACGTCCTTCGAGAGATTCGAAACTTGCGCCAACTGCGTGGGTTAGATAGTGCCAGTAGTACCAATCGAAAAATACAGTGCTTCCCTAGCACTTTTTAGGGAACCTCAATGACACAGTGGGGTCTCGTACAGTTGGTAATATTGAACGAAAGGTTGGTAATGGCTGGGACGAGTTCTTTGTCTTCGGAAGAGAAAGCCTTTTTGCATCGGTGGAAAATGATTAAATTCAAATTCGTCCATTTGCTTTGCGTCTCACAATCGTTTTAGCTGGACAGCTGGTTTCCATGTTCTTCACGTCCTCCGGATAACACATTTTTCAGCTTTCCCGCGTCACGATTTCGTAACGCTTATCTATCGTTCGTCTCTCTACAAAAACCTGAATATTTAGCAACCCCAATTTACGCCTTTGTGTCCGTTCTGGCTTTTATGAATTTTTCCTACGGGCAAAATAACCTTTGCGGAATTTCGATCGACTATACTCGTATTTTTTAACCTGGCTTCTGCGTTACGTAACTACGTACGTATGCAGATGTACACGTTTCAACATATTGATGAACGTCATTGGGATCTGACGTGGAGGTGGGGCCTTCTGAAAATGGCGACGAGTATTACTGATGCACTTTTCGCCTGGTCTGTATTGCGTTATATGCTAAATCTTTACAATACGCGTTAAAAGTAACCTTTCAATACTTTTGTCTTTTCTCATCAATTGTCATGGTCAAAGATGGCAGATCCTAATACCCATTAACAATGTACGTTTATATATATATAGTTTCTAGTATATAGGTACTTTCTAAAATGGAATAACGCATAGAATATTCTGTATTTGTATCATATTCCTTTGAACAAACGTCTTTTTATTTTGTACAATCAATATTTATCATCGTTATATACTTTTTCTTTTGCATTGTAACCTAACTTAACATTCGTTATCTAACTCTTTCACGTTCCTAATGCTCGTACAGTATACTGGCTTTTATGTTATCAGTCGACCAGTTTACACGCTAACTTACAGTAGAGCAGTAAACGCTATTAACGTTCAATCCATTTAAACGTTATTCCAGTACAAGAACGCTCGATGCACGACACAATTTCTAATGGGTTGAGGTTATTAGCCGTGTAATTATACACATAGTAATTTACCGTACCTAACCTATAAATCAAAAAAATGTATAAGAATTCCCATGTAATAAGACGGCGGTGAACTTTATCGCAGAGATAGCTCAGCAATTTTTTAATATCCGAAGGACGATGGGTGCGAGAAGAAAAAAAAGACAAAAAGAAAATGTCGTCAGGCTTAAAAAAAAGAGTAAGTAAAAAAGCAAAAAAAGAGAAAGGGCAAGCATTATTCATCGCTCGTCACGCGTCCCGTGTAAAAGTGAAAATTGCACTTGCCGCGTGGAAGCTTCGGGATGCTTTATCGAACGAAAGTCGATGTTTCCGGTTAATGCAATAATGCGAATAATATGGAGGTTAACGAACGCCGTTAGCAGGCGAAGAGGTCTTTAGAAAAGTTCATTTGGTCGGCGGACATTTTACGAAGTCTGCAGGAGACAAAATAGATTACGAGGAAGTGAGAGAGAGGCACGCGGATGAGGCAGGAACGGGTCGCAAAAGGTGCCTTGGAGTAGATACTACCAGGAGGAGGGGGTAGCCACGGGGCGTTGACTGTCACCAGGAAGAGAGACCGAAGTCGACTCCAAGAGTGAGAGGGAGAGAGAAAGGAGAAGCACAAGAGAGTGAACCTGTCGATACCGTGACGTGACGCTTGCGTTTTTTTACGCCCACTCCATTAACATCTCATTATGAACACTCCGCTGGCTCGTCTCCGTCCAACAAAATATCTTAAGTTCAAAGTTCCATTAAAATATCTGCCAGGACGACGGGATCGACTTGGTCCTCTCAACCGCGAAGCTCAATCTTGATTCTCGTGCTTCTTCCTCATCAGAATCATTAGAGGTAGATTCCAGAGTTCATTTTATTCCCTTCGTTTTTCTTGCCTTTGACATTACCCTTTCTTATTTTTTTTTCTTCTAGGAAACTCCCGAGATGGACCGCATTTTCCAAAGACCAAATACCCGTTCAAATTTCTGGAAAAGAACTTCCAGACGACCTGTATATATATAATTTAGAATGACTACACAAGGTTGAATATCAATAACAATTGGAAGTTTACGATCTTAAAAGAAGAGCCTTCTGAATATTGAGAACTCCACGTGAACACCTGCGCAAATTGAATGCGTTACGTTCCTTGGAAATCGTTCGGCCTCCTTGCAATATAGTCATTTCCAAGGCCCTGCAAGTCTCTTTACGAGCACCATTCCACGTAGAGAAATCTACACTGGGTGAACGTGCGTGCATTTTTGTAAAAAAGAATTCATGGGTATGTCTATTATACAATAATAATATACAGTATCATTCGCGACAAACGCACCACCTGAAGGTAGTCCATTTGTCCTCACTGTCCATTTGATTTCTATGATAGAGCCAACTTCAGGTGGTACGTTTGTCGATAGCATTATATATAATGCTATAGTCATCTTCATATACTATAGTGGGTATACTATGATAAATATAGTAACTATACCTATAGAGGATACACTATTCAGTATTCAGTATTCAGTAAACGATTCGCTGCTACGACTATCTTACTGTCTAGATGCCAGAGAATTATCGTTACCTTATCACGAACGTTTTGTATTTCAGAAACGTTGCTGAAACGTCATTTTAGCGAGCTACTGCCATGGGGTGAAACTAATTTCCGCGGAAGTCGCGTTCGCCTTCGACATTTTCGTCGATGAGTCTCCTGGAGTTTAGTGGGCCGTAAGGGGTACCGGGGTAAGGTTACTTAATATCGGTTTAGTAGTAGTTATTTCATGAAAATTTTTAGCCTTCGACCACTGGACGAAAATAAGGCGAGAAGGCGCGTTTACAACGTCACGATTTATTAGCAGCAACACGAGGGACATTAATTTTGTATTACGATGGCGAAATGCGAGTTTACGGTGGGGACGACCCTGTGATTTCCGTCACGAACGGTACTAAAGAACTTTATTAGCAGTGTCTCGAGATTGGCCTTTCATGACGACCCGGGGATCCTCCTGGTCGGGACGATATGACGAATTGGGATTGACGTGTCCATTGGACACGGGAGATAAAGATCGTTGGAAGATTTTCTCCATTATATATTTGCCGTCCTTGAAATTTTATAGGGGACACTAAAGATTCCCGGGATTCTTAATACCCGGGGTAGTATTGTTTATGTTATTATATTATCTTACATAAAGCGTGCGTTGAGTAGGGGAATGCGTTAACGCGATACGTTCTAAGAGAGTCTTCCGCTTCTCTTCTCCTCTCTTGATCCCTGTAACATCTCTAATTGTAAACGCGGCCTTATTACAAACCCTGGTAACGTTCGCACGTTTTAATATTAATAAATTTTGCGACTGCTAAAGTGCGGGTTGCTACTCGACGTTACATAGCTTCATTAACCGTAACTATCCGAGCCCAAAGTATTCCCATGAGAGAGAAAGAGAAGGAGGAGGTGAAAGAGAGGAGAGAGAACGAGAGGGTAAAGGAAGAAAGCGTTATAGTAATCTGTACAAAGGGATAAAATCTTTGACTGTGAAAATCTTAAGAGCGATGACTTGAGCCTACGTAAAGACAGTACAGTCTGACCTAAAAGAAATTACCAGAAAAACATTTCTATGCAAGGGTTGATTATATATAGAACCGTCTGAGTAGTCTGATATTCATTCACTTTACAAGGCGTCGCGACGCTCCTGGTCTCTTAAGGGCGAGGCGTTCGTTTAGAAAGAAATTCTAGAAAGAGAATATTCTCAGAAACACTCAGGCTGGCCTAAAGGACATTGACACTGTTCAGTCCACAATCCAATTGATTAAGACTCGATAGGGCCTAGTGTATACTTATACTATAACCTGTTTAGAATAAAATTTATTTAAGGTTCCCAAGAGCAAAGTGTAAAGAGTTCCAGAAGTTGAGGGGGTGGAAAGAGGGTTGTCGATGTTATCGTACAGGGTAGCTCGGCGATCGAATTTATCCATAGCAGCCCTCGTCAAAGTGACGTTATCAAGGACGTCTCAATTCATTCGTTTTTCACTGGCTTGTTCGAACTAAGTGCGTACCATGGGGAGCACTTTCTCTCTCTCTCTCCTCTCTTTCTCTCTCTCTCTCTCTCTCTTCTTCTCAGTCTCTCTGTAAGAATGAAAGTTCGAGGGTTGGTACCAAAGATTCGGAAAGATTCTGATAGCCCAGGAGTAGGTATCGCACCAGGGAAGGATGTCAGGAAGGCACGAGCCAGTCCAAAGGGAGAAACGAAAAGTCTAGGGAGTGCAGAGGGGATGAGACGTGCTTTGTTCACCTGACGTCGTGATGGAATGTGTCCCGTAACTTCTGCCGAGGAAATTGGAGAAGTATTGTGATGCAGGATGGAGGCTGTCAGGCGGGAAAACCGAAGAGACTTCGAAACCCTTTGAAAAGGCTGGTTCGATTATAGACTGAGAATCTAGGATATCTATGTACAGGTGATGCTCATGATACTAGCATATGGTTAGGTACTGATAAGAGAGGTATGTGCCTAAGACGAGTTACGGTTCATCAGATTCTCGAATATTGATATTTTTCAAATTTTTTTTATCAAGCATATTTGTCATTTGCAATTGTTATCCGTAAAAAAAGGATGTTTGTATTTTTTTTAGTGCACCAATGATTGCGTAATATAAGATGGAATATACCTAGTGACAAATCTATTTGCTCTGATATTTATCTTGTCTCCTTTTATTGTCAGGCTCACGGTTAAGTCACGACGATTTGAATTCCAAGTAAACGCAGAGAAACTTCTCTTGGGAGGAAGAGAAAAAAATGGCTGAGGCTCTATACACACCGGACAAAGGATCCAAGACCATTAAGATGGGAATTACAAAGTCTGGCACCAGACACATTCGGAATAGTGTGTAATACATTTATTCTAGACAATTTAACACGTTCCGCCATTTGCACGAAACAGCGAAACTTTTCGCAGAGCCGTAACATGCTATACTTAACTGCAATAGTTTCTGATAAACGTGCCGCAATTTTGACAAACGAACAAAGAAATTCACCGATAGGAAGTTTCAATAGCGAAGATCGTCCGCGAGGAAGATGATACTAGCATCTCGAATTTCCGGTTGGAAAAGTGGACGCCAGGTATCTGGATATCAAGATGTCTATATGGATGTACATAGACGGTAAGTAGATAGACTGGTACATGCCCACCTGGAATCGAGAAAGTGTCAAGAAATGCAAGTGACGCTTTATTCGACCTTTGACATACCTCAGCCAGTTCGTTTCACATTTCATGCTTGAATTTCCCTGGTCGAGCGACTTGCAGCATCTTTTTTCCATCTTCTATCTAGTCCACGATAATTCCATCTCTCTCCTAACCTTCACGATCGATCCTAAGGGGATATGATATCGTATCCGATAGATAACCATACTCTGTCTCAAGGAATCATCCAAATGGCCGGAAATCGTCGACCGTCAACCATTCGAAATTGGCATTATTCCCAGAACTGATAATATCTCCTATCTATTTCAGACACTACACGCTCGTCCTAGGCAAGAAGATAAACTCGGCATTGTCTCTCTAATGTAGCAACTCTACGTACTGTGCATTATCTGGAAATATAGTACTGGTACTTGGTTGCTTCCTATATCCTGTTTCCTTCGGTTGGTTAGGTTGGTACCAGCACTGAGAACGCGTTACGTGCGTATACTGCATAGTAGGACTGGTATATATAAGGGTAGAGTAGCAAGAAGACGGCAATAGGGGTTAGAACCTCCGGGGAGGCGTCGCTGACGTCGATAGGTACGCGCTGCGACGCTTCAGACATACATAACGCAATATTACGTCAGGTGGATGGATATAGTTAGCTAGAAGACACCTTAGGACGAGGAGGGCTGCACGTCATCCGCTAACTGCAAGGTTGCGAAATTTACTTTAGTCCATAGGACTCTTTCGCGTCTCTTGGAATTTTTCGGCTTTTCATTCCCTTCCGCCTTTCTTTTTTCCTACCCTCTTCTGTCTCGCTGTCTCGGAGCGCCTGGAGTCTAGCTTCGACTGCGGGACCAGGGTGGATTCATGAGATTTATGAGGAAGCAGCCCGAGACCGTGGAAGCGAAAGAATGGAGGACTCCTCGGTTTCGCAGACTAAGATACTTTTATTTTTCTTTTTTAGGGGGTGAAGAAGAGCTTCGATAGGGAAACGCAAAGACAGTCAGTTTGGATTTTTGACTTTTCTGCTGCTAAACGCAACTGGGGTAGGCTGACAGACCTACTTCCTGGGTGAACTTATTGGTAGAGGGAGTTTAGTTGAACGTTGAGGACTTTGTAGCACTAGGTTATTCGAATTTGCTGCTAACTTCAGAGGGGGGTGACTAAAGGTATCCATTTTCAGCTTTAAGGTACGATCAAAAGTTTTAGCCAGTTGGCAAAATTTATAAGAGGGATGAAGCCGAAGGAGTTGGATATTTTAAATCAATGGCGCCATTTGCTAGCTGCCTAGCTACAAGACGTTTCAAAGGATCCATACTGCTACTGGCAATGCTTTAGGGTCCCACTAGACTATAGGGGTAAGTTTCACTAGGAAGAGTCCTTGCTGCAGGTTTATACTATATAGAAGAATTCATTTTGTTTTCAGTTCAAGTGCCTCAACGAACAAGTGGTACTCGGAGACGCCAATGCATCAAAAGCAACGCTGATATTTGAAACAGGAGCAACCTACTTTCACACTTCTGACAAGAGAAACCGTTTCTACGATGTTAATCGCACCAGGTCGTTTTTCACTTTATCAATTTACTCGCCTTATCACTTGTCAGATTGAACGTTAAATTACCCAAGAGATACTTAAGCACCCGCTGCCGGTTCCTCCTCAGCAATTACACCAAGTCCATTGAACCTTCTCAAGGTTCCGACCACGTGACTCTAGTAATATTTCCACGCTCTTAGCCAAATAAGAAAAGAAAAATGGATGACCTAGGGAAGTTTTAGGTGGCACGCATGTACATAGTGAAATCCAAAAAAAGAGTTTCCAGTTTGTGAACATAGCTTGACGAGATAGGTGGTATATTAGGTACAGTAGAATGGCAGGGAAGGAGGAACCTAGACAGATAGGATAGCTAGGGGATGAAAGAAGGGTGTTCTACGGAGACGAGCATAGAGAAGGGGTGGTTTAGAGGCGGGCCACGTAGCCGCGGGAGTGGGTGGGTTGAGGGGTGCAGCGGTCAGCAGAATCAGAATGCTTAGAACCCCATATAACGGGCACTCGACTGAACTAAAACTACCCCCTACGTACCTACCCTTAGTACCTACTACCTACCTGCTAGGTAAAAGGTATGTAGCCTACGTACCCTAGATAGATATCTAGTTAGCCGACTAGACTAGAAACCTTCTAGATAAGCTCAAACGTCTACATACGTGGAGTCTGGACCAGTGTCCACAGAATCCTCTTTATAGATTTTTATATATCCAGAAACTTTTAACCCAGTTTACCTAAATCCGATTGTACCCCATTTCCAGTCTTTTCTAAGAATTACATAAAACTCTTACGGTATTCCAGTATCTGTATATCCCAAAGATACTATCTTATCTTATCCTTTTTCTTATTACCTACCACTGAGATGACTGATACAACGTATCTATTTTACAGATAACCAATGGCGTCCACCAGCAGTAACCCGAGAAGACCGAACGACAGGTTCTCCCCTTTCCAACAGTCTCAAATAAGCGGTGTAGCTAATGAGGGTGATTATCTCGAGTGCATTATTTTAATTATGTAGATGACCCGTAATCTCGTTAGAGTCAAGCGTGAACGGAATAATTATACACTAGGTAAGCGCAAGTAGACGCCCGGGTCTGAGTGCACGCATTATTATTCTCCATATACAAACCATTGTTAACGACGAGACAAGACAAATTCCACGGACTAGCCTAACAGATTTTAAACTGCTGTAAACTGTATCCATGTAAGGAAACAAAGAATTCTTATAAAAGAAATCCAAGAGGCAGGAAATCTACTTGGCAGAACCCGTCGCTTCTGCTGTAGGAAGGTAGCAATAAAGAAAAGCGGATATTTCCGGATTTTTCGTATTCACCCGCGTTATCCCGATATACAGTCTAGCATATGGCACATACTTGTTTTCCTATTGTCCTGAAATCATATATAGAGTATCAGGTACCTAAAGTATCCAGTCTATAGTGTATTGTACTGTATATACCACCTATCTATATATGCATAGATATACATATGTATTATATTTTATACCCAGAAGCCAATATGACATTTCACTAGTACGTCCCTTGCTATCATACAGTAATTCTCCTGCACGCGTCACAGGAGGCCAATGAGATTTTCGGTAGTAACACGATTATTTACCAGAGCGTAAAGTCCAGCTGTTAAAACGTGAGAAAATTTTGTAAATAGTAGTGAAAATCCAAACGTGGTCAGACAAGTAGAAGAGTAGTATCCGCATATATCAGGCGCATTTGTCGCTGACCATTAGGAACCATCCTCCCCTATATGACGGTATATTCTACATATTTACATATGAGCAGTATATACATATATACAGGTATAATAATCCCATATGAGAAGCGCTGATCAAAACTTAGCGGTATTTCCGGCACCGAGCACATCTAATTTCGCACTCGAACGAAATCGCGTTGCATCTCGCGCAGATTTCAATGCGGCAACGTTACTACGCCGGGGGGGTAGTAAGGGCAACGCACCCCTAGAATTATATATATATACACACAGAGTAGATCGTATAGATATACGTAGTATAGAATCACGTGCAATTCCTGTATAAGGGGTACGAGGTATGAGGGTTGGTACTCACCGAACGATATCCTGGGGCGTGAATATTCTCTACCCTTCAGTCGAGGATAGCAATAACAGGGTGCGAGGAGAGAAGTCGTATTGGGTGGTTTGAGGGTGGGAAGGATGAGCTTGAGGATATCGTGCTGTAGCTGCCACGCGACATTTCATGATAGCGACACTGTATATACAGCAATGTATCTTCTTCATGGAAGGCTGCTTAAGGGTAAACAGTGGTTGTCTGGTTGTTGCAACAACCGTTGCCGTCGTCGCTCTAGCGTGTATTGTTTTCCCAGGATGATATGAGATTTTGCTCTGAGCTTGTATACAAGGAGAGAGAGAGGGGGGGGGGGGGGAGGGATGAAGAGAAAGGTCGGAAACCCTCTCTGTGGGTTCGCATACTTTTTAAATTGATGGCTGACCGGCTAAACGTGGAAGAATGTAATATACGAGTGTTTGCTGTTTTCACACAGTGACTATCCTCTTTCTCTCTCCCTCTTTCATCCTCCCTATTTCTCTTTTAGTTATTGTTTCTCACTCACTCACTGTACAGTCACGTGTACGTCATACTGTAGTCGGGTCGAGTGCAATAATTGTACCGGCAAGCCACTTTGATGTTGATGCATTAACCCTCTACGTGCCTATGCCACCCGTTGCAGCTTCATCCCCGTCCCACCTCAACCACCCTTTATTCATATATCTATCTATGAACACACGTGAGGCACTAACCCTTCGTATTCAAAGCTCTAGCGACATGCAGGGATCTCAGGCCATCCTTGACGTCTACTGTGTGTTACACATATTACACGGATATTGCGCGGCTCAAAATCTATGTGCTTACTCGGCTGTTCAAGGACTCCTGGATCATCCTGGTGGTATCATGAAACTATCTGAAGGTTCGGGTAGAGGCGGACCTTCGTCAGGAGGGTAATGGCTGTGTTGGAATGATCAGGATGACTCGAGAAATCTCAAATGACCTTAGAGTTTTTGGTAAGATGCCTGAGGTTCTTTTTTGTTAGAGTTCATATATTTTTTTTGAGTTATGACAAACTTTGTTTAATATTCCAGAAGCTACGTTCGGGAACGTGGGTACCTGGGGAAACCTTCTTCGAGTCTCAATCTTCATATCAAGTGGTCGGCACGCGTATGGAAGGTATCGAGATCAGAGAAAATGGCTTCGACGATTTTTCTGGCTCTTGTGACGTTACAAAGCGTCTACGTGTTTACAGGGACGCTTCAATGGCGGGGCAATTTTGTGGTCACGTCACTCATTGTTTGAGGACGTAGTTGTCCGGCAAGAGGATACACCAGGTTATGCGTTGGGTGTGTGTATATGCGTATTTGTATATATATGTGTATCCGGCAAACACAGGGTGGTTGCGTAATATTCGCTGGTAGACTGGCAAGTGCTGGGCTAAACCGAACAATCAATCAATCAATCAATCCATCAATCGGTACGTCGAGCAGTCCAGTTTCAGGACTGCGGGGGGTCTTGACAGTGAACCGAGGGCTTTGCTGTTATTACAGGCAGCTTTTGCCAGGATGCTTATGGAAAGAGAGAGAGAGAGAGAAAGAGAGAAAGTTTAGAGAGAGCATCCCGTTCTGCAACACTACTGGGAAACTCTCTAACAACCACACTACCCTTCTAACCCTCTACAACCCCTCGTCCCCTACTAACCCTCCTAAATTCTCTGCATAGTTTTCACTGTGTAACCAATCAGCATAAACCGGGGCTTCTACAAGGCTGACACAAATGGTCAAACTACAGGCAAACGTAATCGATGACTCTGCCACTTCCGGTTGTTGCTTTTGAAGAACGCCGCCAACCTATTACTCGAAATTGCATATCAATTGGCAGCCAATTGAATTTCGTTCGTGCGATAATTGTATTGATATTATCGTTATATGCTGGTTGGTGGAATAAAAAGTGACGCGAAGGAGAATTAATGATCCAAAGAAGCTTTAACTTTTATCGCTTCGAATAAAAGTCAAAGCGCGATCACGAGGACATTTAAAAATGATTTAATGCTTGGTACTTCAGGGAACGGAAGGGATGGAAGGGATGGTAGCACAGCGGTGCCAGGAGTTCCACTAGGGAAGGCAACTTGTTGCATATCGGTGGTGACACACAACGGCCCTTATACGCCACGACTATCCGAAGGCTTGAGGTGTTTGTCGCCAGTTAATCCGTTTTCCGGAAGTTTCGATGAAAGTGCACCATTAGGAGGTATCCGCCTGAAGAATCTACACACTGGAAATAGTTCGACTGTAAAATCGTCTCATCCCTCCAATGCAGATAGTTGCACTCAGTCAGGCTAATGGCACGTTCCGTTCATTTGGATAATCTGGAGGACGTGGAGAACGCGGAGAACGCTGTAGAAGCAGTCTACTATTCCTGCAGAGAATTTATGCTAAATTGAAGAATTTTATTTTTCCGTATACGATACATTTTAATTGCTCGGTATGTAGCTGTAATTCTGAAATTCGTGTAGAAATTAAATTACCGCGTTTTCAATGTATCGATATACCAATCTAAAAAATCGTTATCAATTCTGGAATGCAAAAGCAATCAAGCTCTACCTCTTCCACGGTGACTCCAAGTATTTTTGAGCTCTACTAAAATTACATGAAAAATTACGCAAGTTAACGATCGCATCGTAGGAATCGAAAATGTAATTTCTACGTATTACACGCATAAAACGGTAATATTGAAAGGAGCAACAATTTTATTTAATTAAAACAAAATTAATACACTAAAAAATGAGTACAGTGACTTTACGAAATTTTATGGAATTGCATAAAGAAAAAAAAGATAAGAATAATCAAGGAAACGTCTGTCCTTACAATTAATGAAAGAGGTAAGTAACACAATGTGTCTCCACTATTCATTGTCGTAGGTTTCATTGATCGACGTTCGATTCTTTCAGTGTGACAGGGTCAGGGGTCAAACTAATTTGTCTACCCAAGGTCATCGACCTACGTACAAAAGAAGAAAACCTGTAAAAACGTAATGGAGAATACCGAAAGGGGATTAAAGTTTCGTCAGATGTCTTTGAGGGTCTAAAGTCGATTCGTGGTAACTACCACCAATCCAATAGCAAAGTCCGCGTCAGGTTCGAACTATTTAACAAGTCCAATGAGTCGGGCGCACGCGCAGACTCGTTCGTACGTATAATTCAATAAGAGTGTTTCTATTTGCCGAGTAAATTACCGTAGAATGCAGCAGAGTTAACTCGCCTATATGTAAAACGTATTACCATCTATTCTGGTTCACTTGGCGAACGTTAAATCGGCAAAACGTTTAGTAGTGCGCATGCGCATTGAACTCCTTAACAAAATATAAATTAATTAGCCATACCAATTGTAAATAGTCCTTATTAATCGTAGAGATACAATTTTCGCTCTCCGCTCTGTATAATACGAACCATTGTGACGCGTAGGTGGATAAATGGTAAGGGTAGAGTTACGGGGGGTTGCTCAGCGAGAATAACCCTCTCCGAGATAATGCGGGTTAATGCGAAACAAAGTCAGGCATTCGACGCAAAGAGACTTGGGCTTGAAACTTTGCAACAAGACCCACCGCGGTGAAAGCTTTAGAATATTTACAAGCTTCAGACTTCCCGCTACGGTATCTACGTGCAATCGTGTACCGTGGAGACCCTGGAGGGTTAGGAGAAAGGGGAGAGAGAGAGGGATAGATAGAATAGATGCTCCCCATCGAAGAGAGTCTCCAAGAGAGACTGCGACAAGAGAGCGAGAATAGGATAATCCTTAGTAAAGAAGTTTAGTTAGTGTCTAAGAAATAAAAGAGTGTTGAAACTTTTTTGACGCCCTATATATATATATAGCCTCATATATACATATATATATAGAGAGAATAGTATCGCAGCCTTCGGTATTGGTGGTTTTGTAGGTTGAGTTAGGGTGCCGTTCTAATTCGACATTGCGGAAGGTTCCAATTTGCGTTTACTACCGATAAGTTTTCCGGATAGGGTGGTTGGTGTCGTAACCGGAAATTAAATCAAATAAGGAGTCGGATAGATAAGGATACGGGTAGGGAATGCTTTATTTGTAACGCATGAAGCTAGGCATTATTTGTCCTCTAAGCAAACCGTACATTATCACATAACCAAGCCCTAATTGCGTCTGCAATCCGAATTAAGATGTTAAAGCACGTCCGAAACCGTGTCTTTACGGACAGTGTGGCGCCTCTAACGGAAACCGAAGGTACTGAGGTATGCTGTCCGCAAAAAAAAATCGGCTCCAAGGTGGGATCGAACCTGCGACCTTCGATTCAGCACAATACTACCGGTCGCTTACGTCAACCATTAGACGATATCGTTGGTATGGTAGAGAGAGAGAAAGAGAGAGGGAGGGGGAGAGAGAGAGAAAGGGGGGAGGGAGCGTTTAACCCGCGTCCCGTTATTATCCTGGTCGGTGTATGAAATTAACGTTGGAATATTGCCGTCCTGATTGAAACTCAATGACACGGCAAAGACAATGTCAGGGTAAAAGCGACCGGCACGCTGTAGGATGAGCCAAGCTGTACCTAAATCTTGGCTAATAGTTTCGTCTCGAAGGGTGGGGTCCCGTGTAATTTAGCTTCATAGCCTCATCTACGTACCTACCTACCTATCCTACTCTACCTAGCCCCAAACCCTCACCTCTTCACCGTCAGCCCAGTCAACCTCCCCTTCAACATCCACGAACCCCGGGGCCCACCTCGTATTCCTGTCTTACGAGAACCAGAGTGGTACGGAGGTCCCGACGGCAATGTTCACTATATTAACACCTCCATCCACCCTTAATGAATCCTTCAGTCTATGTTGGTACGCAGACGTCACCTCGAGCTTCCCCACTCCTTGATGCTGCTGCTGCTACATCCTGTTACCTGTACTATACATACGCTATGCTATACCGCGTCATGTATGCTTCAGTATGATGTGATACTCCATCTTCCTGTGACCTATGAACTGTGTGAAACGTCGATTGAGTATGCTCTCCTGCTGAAAGGTAGACGTTGATTCATTTAGGTATTTAATAACGTCTTTTATACTGGAGTGATATGGTATTAATATGGCTCATTAGTTTGTTACTCGTTCATTTATCTTTCTAGGTTTTTGTCTTGGGCATCAGTGGTACTTAAGAGGGGCATCGTGTCTGAAACATACATTGGATAACACGTGATGCAAACTGAAGACTGTCTGACGCTTGGAGAAGCAGATTACAATTTTCAGGTATGAGTAGGAAAAACTATTTTTTTTTATATTTTCTTTTTCTTTCAGGTTTTTTCTGCCACGATACTCCATATGCACGTGTCTGTCTCTGGCAATGCCCCAGTATTATTGTGTTGCCCATAAAACGTACATCCACTTACGAGTCTTCTGTGAGTGGAACCGTACGGTACTTGTTTTGCTTGTACCTAGTACTCGTGCGAGTAGGAAGAGCGAAGAGCGAATGAGTAAAGAGAAAGAGAGAGAGAGAGAGAGAGAGAGAGAGAGAGAGAGAGAGAGAGAAAGAGAGAGAGAGAGAGAGAGAGAAAGAGAGAGAGAGAGAGAGGAAAGGTTGAAGCGAACGATGCCAGCTCGTTCTCTCTCGACTCGCTCCGTTTCCAGAGAGGGAAGCCCATCTCATACGCGTTCAGGGGACAAATTATTTCCCCATTTTATGGCCTGCTAAAATATAAATCAAGTTCTAAATTAAATTCCTCACCCCGCGGAAAGCGCTCGCCAACTATAACGAGCATTTTATAACGTGTGCATGTGTGAGGAGAGAATATATCCCGGTCTCGTTTACCCCCTCACCATCTCCCCCTGTGAGTGATGCCACATCGATGCTGTGGTGTTTTTTTTTTAACAGCACGTCTCTCTCGACTGTTTCCCCCTTTTTTATCTTTTTCTACTCTCCAGCATTCCCCCGTCGTCAAAAAAAAATATTCGTGTAGCTAGGACGCCATGCATTCCTCTATGTCATTTTTCGAGTGTGTCAGGAAAATTGGTATTCGTAAAGGCTGATTTCCGTTCCGTTCCGTTCCGACAGACTTGGTAAATATGTCAAAAGAGCAAAAGCTGGGCGAAGCAGATGAAAGAAAAAAAAAAGGAACAACCGAATGCTCTCGGCGTCCCTTGATTTTTGCATAAAGGTAAATGCTTTTTTGATTGGTTTTACGCACTGATTGATGTTGAACGTACTCAATGAGAGACGCTGGTGGTTAGAAGTGAGTTTACGTGCTTTTTTTTATTTTAATTTAAAAATAGATGACACGGGTCCATGGATAGATAGGTGTACAAAGATTAATTACATAACGGCGATTTTCATTGTAACCACTATTATACCTAAACGTCGCTTACTCTGGTATTCCTTACTATGTCGGATGTAGGCTAAGGTAAATCCTCACGTTCTGACGAGGCGTTTCAAATCAAGATATCCCCTAAGGGAGTGACGTCATTGCGTAAGGATCGGTTGGATTTTCTGGGCGTGAAAGGTTGTAGCCACTGTTACGTCTTAATGTTTATAACTTCGAAATACTAATATAAACTTATAAATTAGCAGGGAGAGATCAGGTTTACAATGAAGGAGCAGGACAAACAGAGAGAGAGACAGAGAGAAGAAGAAGCACTGAAAGGTGCAGAATCCCACGGGACCAAGAAAGAGACAGAGAACTTGAAATAATAGAAGAGGGGATGAAGAGAGAAAGAGGAAGCCAAAGAGTAAGAGAGAGAGAGAGAAACGAAAGAGAGAAATTCTCCGAGCTGGCAAAGTGCCGTCGCAGTGAATTCAGGGGGCAGTCTTTAACTGTAGCCAGAGCGGCGTCGACTCCCTTGCCATTCCCTCGTGAACTACCCTGCCGTACCACCCCCCAGGAACCCCCAGATAATTAAACGAAATTCATTTACATAGCTGGAGTAATACGGACCCACCATAGTAGGAATGGGGGATGGGACAAGGAGGGTTTTGCCAGTAGGTGGACGGGTTGTCGGGTTTATGTTGGTCGACGTAGGTATCAACTCCCAAGGGGTGAACCCTCTGAACGCATCAACCACCCACTTTTGATTTTCGACGGAGACGTTTATGCCACGAAAATTCCTTTACGTGCCCTGAGCTTTCACCTTGGTCCCACTACACTCTTCTTCGGCACATTTTCTCTTACTCTAGAAGACTCTCCGAGTCAGGTACTCCCACGAGTGTGAATCCACCCTTAACTTCCATTTATGGGATTTTACCTAGAATAAGAAAAAAATATCTTTCACTACCAATCAATTATACAGTCAATGCGTATTGAACGACCTTGGACATTTTGACAGATCTCCTTTCATCTTCTTATTGCATAATATTGATAAGATATTTGACAGGCTTAATTTCTCTCTTGGAATCTCTTGAATCTATATGCAGGATTATACGTTTCAAGGTATATATCTTTGACAGCTGTTAATTCAACTGGTGCTTCTCAGCTGGATAACTCTGTGTATAATGATGTAATAGAAAATTGGTTTATTTAAGGTACGTTCCAAAATTCACTACCAGACTGAGCATGATTGCGTCTCAGTCAGTTGCATGCGGATAAACAGGGACACGGCAATGCACGTAGTACTGGCAGTGAATTTTGGAACGTACCCTTGGAAACGACCTGGGCTGCAATTGCATTGTTTACAAGCTGCTTCCATATGGGCATAGAGTATAGTAATTATGAGAGGTCTGATAGGATCAGACAGAGAATATGCTGTATGCGGATGTGACGTAAGAATGGAAATAGGAAGATCAATGACAAATATACATAAAGCCTCAGAGCCATTTATATGAAGCTAATAGATATAGAAAGTCTAAGAAGATTGACCACGTGATGTTGGGTTGACTCAGTGGAGGTCGTGGGTGGTGAAGGTGGGAGGGTGAAAAAAGAAGGTGTAGGGTCCTAGTAGCCTCCAGGGTCCAATAAACTTGGATCCTCTTCTTACAGGATATTCTGCTACTCTCTTGATATTCTTTTGTGTAGCCTCAGAGACATCCTCATGCGTAGCAGCATCCTGGTCCATATAGGTACGTTGTTTGTCGTATACTCAGAGATCACTTAAAAGCTCTATTCACCTAATGTTCCTTTTTTGATTTCAGGAATAACGAATATTCCATATGGGGGGAGAGATCCCTTGTCAGGATCCTTCAGGACGCGAATAAAATCCCAGACATGGCAGCAGGTTGTTTTCTAATGGGAATGATAAAAGTCCCAAGCCAATAACACTGGGCTGTAGGATATTTAAACGTCATACATTGGACCCGAGGATACTCGACGGGTCAGATAATTGAATGAGCAGCTTCCCCAGACATCCAAACTCAACACCCTTCCTGGAAACTCGCTTACTTACTGCCAGCAATAACTGAAACTGGTGAGGGTTCAGGGTGAGAGAGAGAGAGATAGATAGAAAGAGAGTCACCCTCTGCTTCAAGAGGTAGAAGGGTAGCTGCTCGAGTACCTCTGAGCAAACCTAACGGTTTTACCTTCAGGATGTTCTCTTGTACCTTGGCTTCTCTACGTTGCTTATCCTTGTCCTGACTCCTCTTGACATTTTCAGAAGCACCGAATCCCCACCTCCTATGAAACATTGGATTTTATCAAGAGGATACAAAAAGGCGGATTAAAACAGTAAAAAGGATTATCACCATCAGCACTGAAGTCTGACAGTGACTGATTGAAGGTGATTAACAAAAGCGTTGAAGGTGACAGAACCAATAGTACAGATGGGTACGATGATAAAAGCTGAATTATCCGTACAAAGCAAGAGTACCAGCAACGGTAACGTACCCAATAAAACCTTGATCGTGCATAAGGTATATCTATAGAGGAACATTTTACAGTGTATCCTGATACTCGTTACTGTTGCTGCCCTTGCTGTTCCAGGCAGGAGATCTGCTGGCGTGCGAGCGGAATTACGGTATCCAACATTTCGTTGCGGTCGAGAATCCATCGGTCAAATTGATGTTGCTGCGGTGGATGGGGTGTATCTGGTACATCGAGTTACCGTTGCTACTTCAAGCTCCGGTCCCTAACTCGATCTAGAAGTGGTCGCTAGTTTGCGCAAGGGCGAGTGTATAATGCCAGGGCCAGATGGGATTACCTTAACTGAACTTCGAAGCGTGATGCTTCCTTGAACTAGTAGCTAGCAGTAGTAATTTGAATATAGTAAATACTACTACTACTATTGATAAGGGACGTAGAAGGGTTTTCGATAGTGCAAAGGGAATCGGCTGTCGAAGCACGCAGATATTAAGCAGCCAGCGTTCACCACATCGTTGCCTGGTAGATGAAAGGATGCGAGAAGTGGTCCAGCCTGGAGTAATCCTCTAACAGATTTGAATTCTGGGTACTGGAAGAGGCAAAATTCTCATAGAGCATGACTTACGCTGGAGCTGCTGGAGCGCGGGAGACCTCGTAATATTCTCTGATCGGCCTGTAACCGAAACGCTCTCATCACTCTGCATACTGATATCGATCTCCCTTTGGGCTACAAAACCAAACGACCAATCCGACCGTATATGACGATAGGTATCGTGATACGCTGCAGGCTACTCCAATCGGTACGCAGGGATTACGTTGATTTGAACATCATCGCAGTTTACAAGGATGCGTAGTAGCACACGTCGTTAGCTATCAATCTATACGACTGGATCAATTGGAATATGCATCTGGCCAATTGGTCACATCCTCTGCTATCTGGACCAGCATGCCTTGGGTATACGATTAATGCTTATCCTGGAATAAAAAGGATGGCAAAGTAGTTTTGAGTACATTCATTACTTTTTCACATGGGGTAACCTAACCTAGCGTGAAATTGCTTACGAATCGATTGATCATTAATGACTTGTTTGTATGAGATATCCAGAGTATCTCCAGTATCTAGATTATCTCTGTATACTGTATTATACCTGTATACAGGAGAACACTCAGTGGGGTCCGATATCGGATTTTGCGGCAACGGGCTGATTGATCTGTTCGATTTCAATTCTGAATATCGTTTGGGGCTGAGAAGCCGACCTAGGGGATGAAGGTACTTAGGAAACCTTCTAGGGGTGTATAGGGGTAGGGCGTGGTGACGTGTTGCGGCTCGCGAAAAAATTACGTAAATTAGTGTCAATTGCCGCCTCCGACGGCTCTGAGAGATGACGTGGGCGGACTGCAGGGTGTCAGGACGCCAGAGCGTCACGACGCAGGGGGGTGGATGGTTACCAAGGGGGTGTTAGGCTGTGTTAGGGTGTTAGGGCAAAGGCTAGCAAAGGCTTGCGGAGAGGAGAGGACACCCTGGTACTGTGTGTGATTGATGAGGCAGTGATAGCGACGGGTCTGCACTCGACATCTCGCCACTGCCACCGAACAATGCATATTCATCGGATGTATAAATAATGCCTGTTTAATACATAAATATACATTATGCAGCTGAACTATAGTCTGGCTACAGCCGGTGCTTCCCTACTGAAAGGAACCCAATTTGACTGTGCAATACTTATTATCAGTATAGTTATCGCTATCTGATATGTTACTAGGTAATTTTATATTTTATCTCATTGTTCATTATACTTGATTGTTCAATTAGAAAATTTTCATGTATCTTTTATTTGCAGATAAATTCTGTAAAAAACTGGTTGATTAAATTAGCAGGTGTATGAAAAATTTTTATATTGAAAATTGTGAATAATGTTTTTTTATCATTTCAGGTTTTTTCTGTTATCTAATTTTTTATCCTCGCATATCTTGCTACGCTTTCATTCAAATTTTATGTATGATATCCTGGTCAGTGGAATATGATGGAACGAACTGTAGGTATGATACTGGGGGATGTGATTCTTGAAAGTGATTTTAACCCCTAAAGTGGAAGTAAAAGTAGACTGGTCAGCCGGTAGTATTAGTAGGTACGTTTTTATGGTAGAATTAGGTAAATGCAAGGGCGGAGAATCACGGGTACTTAATGTAGTTAAAGTATTGTTAACTGTTATTAATAAGTGGAGGTGAGCTTGATTAGTGAGTCGATGGTATTATTATATATAGGATTATTCAGAAGTGCTGTGCCAATTAAAGTTGTCAGTTAAGTGTGCCATGGAAAGCCCGTCCATCTGATTTCTATGGTAGAACCACCTTCGGGGGAACAATACTCCTGAATAGTCCTGTATGTATTTCTATGGTAGAATCTGGAAATTTTAAGGGCGTAAGACCGTGCGTACTCAATGGTATTATTGAATATTATTATTAATTAATCAGTGAGTAAACAATCAAGTGGTGTTTGGTTACTCGGTATTATACGTAAATAATAATACGTAATATATGTAAGCTGTATGCGAAGTAGAAGATAATGGCATCCCTTACTTTTCCAGATCGAAAATCTATAATATATATATAAACTTCATATTAATGATAATAGTTATCGTCGAAAGTTTCAGATGGCAAATGAAAAATAAATAAGTATCCCAGAAATAAGATGTTCACAATGAATATAGGTATATCGATAAACTACCCCTGTCAGAATTTCTCTCCATCCCCGAAAGTAACCCAAAGACGTCGACCAAGCCGTGACGAGTATCTTGTCGCGAAATTGGTCCGAAGACGAGAGAAAAAGGGTGATACTTCGTTTTTCGAAAAACGTTTCGTAATAACGTGACACGTCATCGATCCACGTCCCGATAACATCCCCTTGCGTGCACTCGACGTCAAGTCGTCGCGACGCCATCCTCCCGCGAGATCATAGAAAAGCCAAACACGTGGTTACCGAATGACACGAGGTAACAGGAAGTCCTGAGAATCCAAAAACATCTTAAAAAATACTATACCGATATATATTTTCCAGAACCGACGGTACGAAGGGAAAGATATAAAAAGTCAAGAAGGAAAAAAAGATCAAACGACCCTTATTTAAAAAAAAAAACGAAAAATCGTCGGTAACGACCACATATTCAAGACTATCCGAAGAAAAGGAATTCCTAAGGACTCTCCAAGAAAAACGATCCTCCAGGAATGGTATCGCTGAGAAAGAAGTATGGACTCGTTCACCGGAAGACACGTGGGGTAGGAGAGGTGGGGGGGACGCACGAGGGGAAAGATTTTCATTTTTATTATACCCAGGAAAAGGAGGGCAATTCCGCGAAATTGACTGCTCGGCGATTCACTTCTGGCAAAAGCTATAGAAATGTTCATGCCAAATTCGATCTTGGACTTTCCTGTCTGACGACGTACCTGCTAGATCCACTTGAAGCCACGGCGGACCGGTAGTGACTGTTACTACTGCCAGTAGTACTAGCTAGGACATGGAAGACTATACTATAGCATACACTATATCAAGCAGACTCTAGATTGCACTGTATAGTATATGCATTGGATGCATAATATTGAATGAGAATTGCGCAACGTGAAAACGCAACGTAACGCCCGTGGACGAAATGCCTGCCCGCAGAAAGTTAGGACGCGGGTTGGTAAAAGGGGGAGTAGGAGGAGGAGGAGGAGGATGAGGATGGTTCACCGTAACATCTGGCACTCATAAGCAAAGTAATACCCACCTATACCAGCTACTAGAACTTTTTGCAATTATAGAGACGTTCTTCTACACGTGGGTCGTTGCCACGGTCTGACCACGCGCTGCCCACTATCCACTGTCCGACCAAACCACTGACTCTTTCCCCTTATTCCTTTCTTCCATCGCTTCTAACGACTTTCTCTCGTCTTGCCTAGTCGCAATATAACCTCCATCTAATACTTGAACATTGGAGCACGTATTAGATACGTGTACAGAAGATATCGTAAGTCCAACAAAAGTTCTCCCTCTACAAAAATCACATAACAAAGACAATTCAGTTAATAATAGTTCAAAGTACAATAATTGTCCCTCAATAAATAATCAAGTTGAAAATAACACCCCCTTACGTTAAACCTCCCCAACGATACCCTAATCACCAGCCCTAAAGTGTCCTGACCCAGGACAAAAGTATATCATGTAAATAATAATTAAATTACTAACAATAACAATTCCATCAACAATAATAAATTTATATATCCACAGCCATCTCCACGGCATTCCCCCATCAATTACACTCTGCAGACTATCCTGCTGCAGCCGTACCATCGAAGAGGGTGCTAGACGCAGGGGATGAGATCCGTGATTTGTCCGTTCGATGATGCCAGGAGTAAAGATCCATGGATAGAGTCCAGCTGTGTCCTAAAGTTCCTGACCCAGGACACTTTAAAGTCGTGTAAATAATAATTAAATAACTAACAATAACAATTCCATCAACAATAATAAATTTATATATCCACTACCATCTCCACGACATTCCCCCATTAATTACACTCTGCAGACTATCCTGCTGCAGCCGTACCATCGAAGAGGGTGCTAGACGCAGGGGATGAGATCCGTGAT
>JARQST010000433.1:866130-897948 GCA_030142225.1 Pachycephus smyrnensis | reverse complement strand
TTGTCCGTTCGATGATGCCAGGAGTAAAGATCCATGGATAGAGTCCAGCTGAGTAGAGATGCGCGTTATAGTCAGCCAAGATAGCGGAAGCGTATCGTGGCGTGCGGAGTGCGGAATTACGAGAAGATCGCGTGCTAAACGATTCCGCCTCGCCTGAGTACCGCTCGGGCAAAACACCACAAATCGCCGCCATTATGTGCCCTCTCCTATCACCCTTACACACCCCCCTCTCTCTCACACCCTTTTACCACCTACGCTTGCTTCACGATACTCATCCACCCCCCTGTCCCACCTGGTTCAATTGTTTTACCTTAACCATATCGGCGGACCGATTACCTAACTCTTATATATGCCATACCATATATATAGTATATATATATACACACACACACTATCTAAAAGCCATAGGTGTATTCGTATTGGTAAGAATCGAAACGCGTGTAAGTTCCATCCCTTTTATCTGCAGAACGTATGTCGGTGCTCAACTAATGAAAACGATATATCAATTACGTATACGACTGGGAGATTTTTTTTTCTTTCTCCATGCCTCTGTCTTTTATGGTGAGGAAGAGTGGGGGGGTCGGAGGGGAGGGGGTAGGGGGTAGGTAGCGAGAGAGAGGGACAGAGAGAAATAAATAAAAGTCAAGAGGCTTGGGTAGGGGATGAGAATCGACAGTGCGCGGGGGGGTTGATTAGCGGAACGTTATTTCGCCTGGTGGGACAGTCAGGGGAGAAGATTGCTAGTGTGGTGATATATACTGGTGTATCTGTGTGTTTGTATGGGTATGTGTGTATATATATATATATGAGATCGATCCAATGGAATTTTCAGTGAAGCGACGACGATTATTCCGCGTGCGGACAGGCCGGACGTAGCGTCGAAGATATAAATAATTGACTTGGACACCTGGGAACACAGGCAGAAAAAAGGGGGATGGAAAATACAGAAAAAAAAGAATGCCCACGGGCTACCGGCGTTGCTGCAGGGACGCCAGGCGAATTTGGAAAAGCGTCGCGACGCGGGCTCGCTTGTATCGAAAACCCATTCGCACGGTTAAACGATGCTTGGAACATAGGCAATACTATATATGTATACATATATTGGATGTAAACTATAAATAGTAACCGAATGCATATTACTATCTATAGCTATGGGTATGATGACGCAGGAAAATTCAAATTTAGCTTTTTTTTGTATATTCCAGTTTTCGGCCACTTTAATTCTGTGCTGAAAAAAAGCCAGAAAGAAAGTGAAAGGAGGGGTTGCAACGTGAAAGTGGATGAAACTCCTAAGTCCTGTATGTATATATAGAAGATATACCTATATATATAGCCACAAGTCATTGGACGTTCACGTACACGGATAATCAGATAGTTTCCTCCTTTTATTTGTATTATTTTCCCATCCTTTCTTCGTCGTATCTCTTTGCATTCCAGGATGTATTGCAACGGCGAATTCAGTTCACTGAGTGCCCAGGATACGAGGGGGGATGGGTAAGGCAGGCGGAAAAGGAGGAACCGCAACGCTGACTTGGTACACGTTACACGAAAAGTCCAAAAGGAAATAAAGAAGCACCTAACTGAAATCAGGAATGTGAAGTGGATGGTAGTTTAAAACGATTCTCGACTCTTCTCCCATCTTTTCTTTTATCTTGGCAATAGCCGCATTCCGCTCGCTTTCACGAGCTAAACTGTATAGGTAGTATTTCTTTGAGTATATATATATATGCAGATATATACAAATAGTATATATATATATTTATATACTATCCTTATCTCTAGGTATTACGTGTAGGTTTTTAGTAGAAGGGCGTATAAGGTACTATGTGTAACTTATTCTGTACGTATCCCATATAGGACAGTATATATAGTTTATATATATATGGTCCAGAATGTAGTACAGCATCCAGATGTATGGCTGGATAATGCCTGATAGTCAGAGCTTGTTCCGCATTTAAGCTAACGAAAAAGATACGATAAATCCAATTAGTGTTTCGAAACACTTTTAAGTTCCATTGGTGAACACCAATCTACTTTTGTTTCGTACAAAACTAGAGTACACTAGAAACTTGCGGTCCTTGGTTACGTGGTTTACCAATGGCCGCCATGTTGGCTATTAAGTTCGATGAAATTCTCGTCTTTAAGCTAACGCGATCGATTTATCAATTATATTGTGTATATATATATAGTGACAGTCTGCGTGGTTAGTGAGTTCGTTACAGTTCACGCGGAGTTACGCAATTCTATAATCAAACAATCAGATCAATTAATACACTCCTGGTGAAGACGTATCTCTTTTTTTTAGATTATGGTACAAACGAATTGAGTTTTGAATTGAAACAAAATTTTTGTTGTACGTTTTAAAAAATATCCCGTGTATCGGTTAATTAGAAAATCTATACAGTTGATACTTGAAAAGGTTTTTTTTGAAATGCCGCAATAAATAGTGACTTGTTCTTTTTTTTTCTATTGACTCGTGTAACTACACAATGGCGCCAACTGCTTCGAGATTGGTACACTGGCTTTCCTTTCATTCTCTTAACTCTTCTCAACACGTACAGGCTGTTCGACTTTCTCGAATGGAACGATCTGTTATTACCCAGAGATACTCTCCAATGAAACGATACTACCGGAAGAGGAATCCTATTCCGTTCTGGGATAGAAACTTGCCATTCGCATTATTGCTACAGCCAACATCTCGAACAAGGGATTGGGCAATTTCGGTGGTGGTAAAAATCATAAACCTCTAAGGCTATTACAGGGATACGTGTAGTTTACGTATAACGATGAGACTGAAACTTCGGATCAAATCCGCTTAGGACGGGATGCTAATCCTTGTTACAGTGACGTAGCTTGTATTAAATTTATAGCCACTTTTTAGAAAACGATTGTATTACGTCATTGGATCGTATTAAAAAATTCATTCGGCACTTTAGGACTTATTTATCAATGCTACAGTTGTTTTAGTCTATTTAAAAAGCTCTATTTCAATATTCTCTACTGTTTTATCTGTCTAATGTATTAGATGCTTTAGTAATATGGCGAAAAGGAAGATTTTCAACTTTAAATATTCATTTTTCTTTCGTCTCAGAACTTTGCTGCTACAAACATAACCTGAAAGTTCTCATGGATGCTGGGATTCAACGGTTTTTTTGAAGCTGGTTTAAAATTTACTGCATGCTCTTGGCTTGGCAGAAATAATATTTTTTTACGTGTAACAAACCCTGTAAGTGACACTTATAATTACGTTTCTTACGTTAATTGAGAACTGTGTCTTACCTGGACAATGTGCGTCAATCACAGTTGGATTTTCGAAACGTTATTATTTCACATTCAACACTTTTGTTATACAATCGTAAAAGGTATCTCTTGTGTTCAGGTTGTTGTTGTTATTATCTGTTGTATTATAAATTTGATTAATTGAAGGGCACTCGGCTGCGTAATGATTAATCACAGAATTACGAACGGAATGAAAATTACATAACAATTTTCATGTACATAAAGAGAAACAGTAAACCACAGTAGCATGTTAACGGTAACGCAATTTTATCACTGCGTAGAAAGATTGCCACTGCAAACTAACTGATGAAAAAAAAAGTTCCTAGTTCCCTAGGGACCCTAGGGACCTTAAAACCCCAAACAGATACTAAAAATGCTAAATATTCGCGAAACTAGTTAAGATTACGTAAAGATCGTTATCATGGTTATGAAAAAAATATATTTTTCTTAATTAATAGGAAGTAATGAAAATGAAAGATAACGTAATATCAACGAGGATTGGCCTAGATAACTTTAATTGCGATTAACTCTGCGTTCCCATTGAAATTACCACATATATATATATATACACGTAATTACTGAGCGTATATTTATAATTACATACATTTTTACATCTCACGAATTGTAGCGAAAACTTTCATTAATAAGGAACCGTCGTTATCAACCCAACAGTCTCATTTCCTGCAGTGCGACCAAACTTTCGTCACTTTACTTCATGTCAATCCTACCCCCTTTTCTTCATTTTTTTTTCTTTTTGCAAACTCCCTTACAGCTCCCATTAGTACTACTCCTTCTAGTTCCACGACCCCTGACCCTCTTTGCCACTCGGTGTGATTTCTTTGCAGCTCAACCCTTTTAAAGATCCGAATGACACGAGGAAACCTTTTTGATTAACCCTTACGAAAGAGCGCGCAGGGTGGATTTCTAGTTTCAGTAGAAAATTATACAGGGTGAAACAGTCGTCCTATATGGTTTCTTTTTTTCATAGGGAACAGTCGAAAGTGAGAATAGGAGATAGTAAATGAAAAATATTCATTAAATTCAGGTTCCCCTCTTCCCGCATTAATAAAAAAAATAAAGTGCACAAACCCATTCGAGTTATTTGTAAAACGAATGAACTGGAGGATCTCATTTCGTCCAGTCTGAGGATTTATGCGGGAGTGGAAAATATTCGATAAACTTTTTCATTAATGGGAAAATGCCTTTACATGATCCCCTTTGAAGAAGTTATAATTTGCCTGCGCTTTCGGTGGGCTTATTAGAAGTGATTTCGTTCTGGATTTTAAAGTGAAATCTTTTTTATTTCATTTTTCTTTCTCTCTTCGCCTCGTCACACTCCAACACACTGACTTTCCCGTAATACGTGTAGACGTGGCCTCTCTCTGGGTTCTCTTATTTTTATTATTTCATTGAAAATATAATTCACGTACGCTTTTACGGCTGCATGGGAATGATAATAGAGAAAAAGAAAATTGGCCCGCAGGCAGAAAGCGTAGGTGGAGGACCTTTTGGTCAGTCTAATTAAATTCTCTCCGTCGGTCAGAATCGTGACCTAGGTCAAGATATAAATTTTACCATAATACAAAGATGGGACAATGGACCATGGTCGTAAGTATCTAATGTTGGTACAATGGTAGTGCAGCTCCTTGGGTATATAATTCATTTAAATGCCCGGAAGATCCTTTAAATAAAATTCTAATTAGTCCACTGCCATAAAGAACCGCAAATAAACAAAGCTCACCGCTCTATTAGGATCTCTCTCGTGAGCGTGCAATTAAAATGATCAAGTTCAACGGTTAATGATCTTACTTATCTCGCTATAGGGGACAACGGTAATTCCTCTAGCACGTTTCTCCCTCAACGTGACACCTCTTTGTCTTTACCAGTACGGATACACGTGTTCAATTTATGTAGAGAAAGTCTAATAAATTTTCTCGGAATTCAAACACTTTATTCTTAGAAATAAAAAAAATAGGGTTTTCATTAAAAAAAAACGATTTTAATAATCCTTAATTTACCGTGAAGATCAACTAGATCTTTAGGATACTCCAGACAAATTTTGCGTCATTAAAAACAACATTACCGCTCTACAAGATCGGATAAAATATCAAATAAAAAATGAATCAAGTGTTCGCTTCTGAGAAAACTATGAAAAAATTACCCCAAAAAAGAGTTATAAACTTGTCGACAACAAATTATATGTACTCAAAACAATTTTTAGTATTGCATTATATAGTAGATTCCAAAAAATAGGCTGCTTTTCGCAAAGCGTCATACACTGCCGTCACCGAACACGTTTCACTGCTGTCACGTGCTCCTGGCGTAAAAGCGAGCGACGCGAAGTTGAGAGACTCGCGTGATACCGGCTTGATACTCCGTTGGAAACTGCGTTCTCCACGACTCCCCTCCAGACTCGAAGGGGGCAGGACGTCCAGCGTAGGTTAGTGTTCGACGCGCGACGTCGCTCCGCCTTCCCACGAAAACCACCCCCCAAGTCGAGATCTCAAGACCTCACGAGCAAGGATCATTCCCACGGTCATCTCAAGTCGCCGGCAGTTTCCGTCCGAGCATCAGACACCCCTTTGCAGCTCTTGCGTCTTCATAATTGATACCCCTTCCCCCCATTATCTTACCCCCTGTACATACAGCCATATAACTATATTCATGCCTCCGCAAGGATGCACCTTCTTAACCAACCTTCATCCTTGATTTATGATTACACGCCACACTGTATATATACGCATATGCTCCAGTATCCTGTATGAAGAACATATACGACGCATTAAAATTCTAATGGATATTTGTGCACCTTTGTGAATACACCCTTTACGTTATATAAGTATACATACCACAAATGACAGACCCTTAAATCCACGTGAATTTACATAGGTTACTTGGGTAACGTATTGAGGTTATGTTCGGCCAACATTGCTTCTCTTTATGTCTGTAGGTTAAAATTTTACAGGCTGTTATACAACTTAATAGACGACATGAATTTTATGACGTAATTAGTACTTTCAAAGTGGGTCATGCCTGTTCAAGTTGTATCGTGATATCAGTTTATATCGTCGGTCTAACCTTACTTTCTTTTTACCCCCTAGTATCAGCAGGTTACCATTGGAAGTATTTCAGTCGGTTGGCATTTTCTTCAAAACGATAAAATTCCTGGGTCGCCGAGGGTCCTTAACATCGAGACATCAAGGTCGAGTGTTTTTATTCCATCACCGACAGCACCAACCTCTTAACCACTTACTTAACCTACAATCTTCACCTCTGGCACCCCAACCTTCACACTTGATGGCGTTTGACAACTCAAATATTATCTAACTCCTGATCCTCCCTTCTCACCAACCCTAGCTACGGATCTCTTCGCTGCTATCCAGTAGCATCTTTGTCTATAGGTACAAATGTTATATAATATACTATATACTGTATTTGTGAAAACTCTACAATCAATTCACCTCGACACTGTCTTGTCGCCATGACACTTTTTAATTGTTCACAAAACTTTGAAGGAATTTCATATGACAATTTCTCGTAAAAGCATATACCTGTTTTACGAAAACCATCATATCACTCGTAAGTTTGTTGCTGCTTTTTTTTATCTGAATGATAGTACGTCATTGGAACTTAATGGAAGTGATGGTTAACGAGATGCAAATGGCTTTGGGTGTGGTTTCAAATGCAACTCGTACAAAGTCAAGCTAACGAGATTCTACTTTTTATTTAGTGACCCGGACGTCTGTTTAATTCATTCGGGTTAAGTGAAGTATTATTGATTTTTTTTCACTGTAAACAATGAACGATTCTGCTGATCCTTTTGTGTTCGGTCAACCGTAACGAGCAATGAGTCATGAGTAATGACTAATGACTAATGAATATTACCCAGTTCATTGATATTTCCCTCATTTTCAATTGTACATTAAATAGAATATGTGAAAGGGGTTGTTCATACTAAAACCCTCATGCGTGGGGATGTACCGCACACGTGTCCAACAGTACATATGTACAGTACAAGGGTATGCCTCGATTTAACAAGCGATCCTCTACCATGAGTGCAGCAGCACATGCAACAAATTAAATGACAATATATCCCCATCGATATATGCCCACGTACCAACATGCAATTGGTTATCTCTGATAGCTTGGTAACAGAGAATCCATATAAAAAATCACTTTCATTCCATATATTTAATGAAATATAACAAAAAACAATTTAATTGGGAATATGAAAACCTACTTGAAAAGCATTTTCAATGAACAATTCAATGGACCCATTTTATATCTAGCATTATAATTCTAAAACAGATGAATTCAGGTACATAGATTTGATCCCTTGCGTCCTTGTCAATATTATATTCTCTACTTAGCACTCTTTGAAGTGCACAAAATTAATGCAGCATTCAGCGTAGGGATTGAGGGGCAAATTTTGAACTACATTTTGAAAGTCATTGCAAGAGTCGAAGATCATAAAATATTTCGTTGTACGCCAGCACTAGGTAAAAGGTAGATAAATAGAATTTGAAGAGTGGGGAGGATGCGTGGCCATCCACACGTGGTGAAATGGAAAGAGGGTAGTATGGGGGTGGAAGGTGGGAATGGTTGGAGGGAAGGGGGAGGTGGTTCACGAGTTACCTATACTTTTGATGCATGCGGCCAACGCCGTGTTTATGTTAATGTAATTTTGTGCCCTGACGCGGCCGCGCTGAAATAACGACTATCCCAGAGATAAATCGTTTCTGCATACGCATGTGATATGCATGTTTCCCAGCGGCAACAGCGCGGCACAATTTTAGCGGAAGCACTCGTTCCGCAATTGAATTGCTGATTTGAGAAAGGACCTAGGTGTGTACAGCCTGGGAGTAGTATCCTGAGAAAAAGGAAGAGTCGTAAGGCATCATTCTGGTACCATTTGGCAAAAAGAGGACTGACGTTATACACAGTCAGTAAGATATTACCTTTATAGATAAATATAAAAATGCATCAGAAGGAGAGAGAAGACATTTTTCCAGCAAACCTCCACTGCTTATGACGGCTTCACTGATGGGAAAATGTACTTTTCCTGTATAGCCTTGAATGGTGTTACGATAAGCTTCCTATGTGAGAACGGCTACCGGAAGATGCATTGGGTACGGTGCATCCTCCCTATATTTACAAAATAAATGCATATCGAGATAAAACCAGTGCATTCTCAGTGATGAAGATTTACATGGACAGAAAACTCTTACCTGATAGAATGATGATCGATGGGATGCTGACGGTATGGTTAGACAGTCTGGTATGCAAAGACACAGGCAATGGACCAAAATGTGAAAATTAGTTACAGAAGCTGTGGACGTTGATTTTGATTGGTTGATTAGTTTCTCTTGTTGGTGATAAATGAGACGGCTGGTCAAAGGGAACTGTAGTATTTTTTCTTTCTGTTTCTTTCTTTCTCTTTCTCTCTTTTTTTCATTCTACTGTTGTGCTGGATATAAAAACAGAACTGTGCTGATTGGCTGGGGTCTCTCCTGCTGGCCAAAGTTAAGCCGCACGCTAATGGAAATTTGTTCGTCAGGCCAAACATACGTCCCGTCGTATGACACATCGTCCACTCCCCCTTTCCCAACCCCTATATTTTCCAGGGTTGATCTCTGTCCTTTCACCTCGCGAACACCTTCTGCCCTTCAACACATATATTGCATATCAACGTCGCTCAAGCTCATGTATATATGCATTTCGGTTATCAAGGAATATTTGCCAAGAGGGCTGTACACCACTGAAGCTGGACAGACTAGTCTGGACCAGATGTGCTTACCTTAAGCTAAACGATTAAACTGCCAAGTAATTCGGACACGTATTCCGTTAGAGAATTCACTGATATATCAGCAAAAAAAAAGTGTTTAAATATCCCGAAGAAATGCGCGATTCTTTTTTTTTCAATATGGCGTAGCCTCCATTCGAAAATCATTGACTGCAGCTGCCTGTACCGAACAGAGGAGAAATTCAGATTAAATTTTCTGCTAAATGCAGGAACACGTTATTTCATTGGTAACTACAGAGAATGGATACGATTGATGAAACATCGATGAACTACGGATCTCCCTTCGGTCATCGGTCAACCCTCCATTCGAAACAACAATCCTACTGGACGTGCATAATTTACGTTAAGTGTCTAATTGATATGGAATAATCTGTTCCCTGTTTTCTCCATGTCAACTGACATACGTTAGAATTTAATCGACCGTTTACGCTGAATATTATCAAATGACTATAAAAAACGTATAGGACATACCATTATAACATCACAATATTTCATATCTTGATAATTTTACATTACGTCTCTAATACTGTTTCTATGTATAATTCCGTCGTACGTATATCTAACGGTTAATTAATTTCCATTATAATTTAATTAATAATCGTTCAATTGAAAGAAATAAAATTCGTTACATCCACCGAGTAACGCCTAACGGTTTTCATTGATTTGAAATTAAATAGCCACTATAAACTACAGTCACCAATGTTTTCTTCAACTGATTTTTCCCCTCTGTGCTCCAGGTTACAGGGCACGTTCCTCACCCCCTTCTACTCCTATCCTGAGTCTGTCTTCGTGAATGGGTGTGAACCAATATCGGCTGGCAAGTGAAGGATGTGCCACACGCTGTGCGTTCAAGTAAGGAAAACTCTTGGAGTAGTCATCTCCTTCCTCCTGTCGAAGGACACAGCCACGAAGAAGGTCCAGGCTGTTTCCATAGCTCACGTATGCTCGATAATGGTGCTCCTCCAGGACATCAGTTTCAAGGCACTAACTGACTTTTGGTAATGCATTCTACTCCCGAGACCTTTCAACTCTGCCCTCTACGTGATCCTTGTAATCCTAGGCAAGTAAAGTATGCAAGTTTTATTATTGATATTACAGTGAAAAATTCTTGATGGAATTCTTATTGCATAACACGTCTGAGATTGCGCCTTCCAATAAATACCTCTACTCGTTCCACAAGGCGTTGGGCTTTGTAATAAATGTTAGGGCCCGTCGATTGACTTGAGAAATGTCAGGCTCGCCAACCATTGTCTTCCGTTTTAACAAAGCGGGCCGACCTTTATCGATGGACTTCCCTCCACTAGAATCATAATGGACTGATTTTCTACTGTACGCTATTAGTTTTAAGCTTGAAGGGCTAAGCATAGCTAATTGTTTTAAGGTACTCTTATCAGCGATAAAAATTATCTTCAATCCGTATCGATTAGTACCTTACGTGCAGATAGAATATTTACTGGTAATTAGGAAAGTGTAAATTTATACGGAAAACAATTCAGTTGCTCAAAATAGCCAGGGCTAGGTTACGTAAAGAGATAATATTTTATTCTCTACTTTTACTTGTACTGCGGACTTTAAATAGCACGGAGTCTATTTTACTAATGAGACTATTCTATTGGTTAAGGTAACTGATATCTTCTCTTTAAAAATTAAAGTTACACTCTGCTGCTTATATACCGGCTATCACTTTTACTACTGATATTTAATTTACCCTTATAAAAGACATTACGTTTACAGGTAATACAATTAACCTTGATTGTACAAATTAATTTGAAACCTTGATCTCTCTTATCTGTATCACTTTTACCCAATCAAAAAGAAGTTACGCTACAACAGGATGTACGGAAGATCAATATCGCTTAGATTGAACGAATCTTGCACAATTTTTATCCCTCAAAGTAAACGGTGTATTTTTTATTATAAAATGAGTATTATGATGATTGTATATTATTCTTACAATTATTATACAGTATTGAATGAACATAGCGACAAGTGCAGCAGTCAAAATTGGTTGAACAAATAAGATAAATTCTTAAGATGTTCTTGAAGCTGCTCTCGCTCGCCAGTAATTTATCGCGTTACGCCAGGGGCGGAGAGAAACATTGAAAAAGGTAAAGCGTCTCACTTGGTAAGAGGGGAAACGGGCGGGTTCTCAAGGGTCGGGAAAGTTTAGCGAATACTGAAAGGAAGACGGAAGTAAGAGAGAGAGAAAGAGTGAGAGAGCAGAGGATTTCTCACTCGAAAGAGTTCTTATAACCGTCTTGGGTGCTGTACCATTCATCTACGCTCCTGCCTCCAAGTTTATACACTTAGATCGTTCAGCGTATCGTTCTTACTTCTTCCTGGCATAAGAGAAGCTTCAATGCTGTTTCGTAAGTCTATACCAATCACCTTTAAAGTGCAGCTTTCATTGTTTTACGTATTGACTTTGAAGCCCGACGTCATTATCGTCCATTTCATTGAGAATCTAAGACCGAAGTTGAATTTGGATTTAACAGCAGCAGAATTGTATTTCTGAAAATCATAAATTTTTACATATATCTATTATACACAGTGGACAGTTCTATAGCGATAGATAAAGGTGGATAAGAAATTTTTATATGAATTTTATTACCTTCTAATGGGTAATAATGCTCATCGGTTTTATAGGAATAAGTAAGCAGGTAGGTATAGATCAGCCATCCCACGAGTCTAAAACCAATCACGTTCCTGGCTATACTGGTTCTGGTTATTACTAGTGCCAGACTCGAACCCAGGGTTCTGTTCTGAGTTACTGGAATTGCCCAAGTTTGGCAGCGCCCTCCTGAAATTCTACATTTCAATTTGATATTCGCGAATCGTGCGACACAGTAAATCTCAAGAAGGATCCCTAGGTACGTACTAGGTGGTAGTGGTGGATACGTACCAGGAGTTCCTCCACGAGCCACCCTTAAGAATCATACAAGAAGGAACTCTCTTGAAGAAGGTTAGAGGATCTATAAGAAGAGTAGAAGATGTAGTGTCACTTCCTAACACCCTGTAGATGCCTGGTGCGAGTCATTCAAACGTAGACCTCGTCCCCTGGGACAGTATATATCTAGCTCCCTGAACGCCTCCCACACCTGGCTACCTGGTACCCGCACTAGGTAGCCTTCAATCTTTATAGCATCAACTTTCTGAAAGATGTGACTGCGCACAACTGAAACTCAGGACGCAGTTACAGAATGAGAAAGGCTGCCAATAGATAACGTTACACCAACCGTGGAATTTCTTATTGGTCCAGATAGTATCAATTCCCAGGAGATGCGTCCAAATTCCATGAATCCCATAGAACTTCTTTTCACGTACTCCGATCCTCTTCTCGTACGAATCTCTAACGTTAAATCTCCATACCAACCTGTCATAACCTCCTGCTTATTCCATGTATTCGTTTCAGCAGAAATTCCCCCCAAAAAAAGTCAGAAATCTGAAGAAAATAAAAATCACGTCATTTTTAATTCTTTGTCCTCAAGCTCGTCAGGATGCCTAGTGAAATGCATGGCGGAACACGTGCTCTCGTACTTCAGTGGCCAGGATGACAATGACGCAATGAGAGGTACCAAGGGGAACGAGTGAAAGCCTCCAGCACTAGGGGATGGTTAGAAGCGTGTAAATGAGAAGCGATTGGGAATTGAAGAGAGTGAGAGTAAGAGAGACAGACATTAACGGTACCGAATGAACGCAAGAGAAGGATGAAGAATCCGTCAGCCAGACAGAGCTGGATCAACCTATAGTTCTACACGTATAGGTATATACCTATATAGGTTACCGGAAGTAGAAAGAGCCAACGGTAGCTCATGGAACTCATCGAGTCAGAATGGCGATGGCAGGTCGCGTGCGGGTTTAAACAGAAAAGCTCTCGACGTGGCTCAGAACTGTAAAGCCATGGGGGTTCCGGCCGAACTAAACGGTATTAAAATCGATGCGGGCAACAGATGTGCGCGGATAGGTTTACGGTGGCGAAGCCAATAACGAAAATCATTAAATTAGCTTAACCACTGCGCGGCCGAGGTATTAACGGTTGGCTAATTTTATTATTTAGCGTTTACATAAAAAAGCCCTACGCAAGCCGAGCGTCCTTTAGCTAGCGATTCACATCTATTACCCTTTCAGCCACCCTTTGTATATAATACAGTCTGTATAGCCAGAGACTCTGGCATTGCAACGGGATTAAAAGTTCGAAAAGTTAAAGTTTCGACGCGTCCTGACGCCAAGAGTCGGTTTTAAGCGACGCTACCCCTCCGCACTCCACAGGGGGATTACACTGAAATGCTAGATGCCAGATGCAGAGAGCTTTTCCGTAGATTGAAACAAATATATTCAAAATAATTACCAATGCGCAACCAGCTCTCCTGTACGTTAAACGTTGGCCTTGGTTATTACTAAAAACTCTTGGCATCCGGTGCGACGTCCTGGAAAATATCCTAGGGGGATGAACTGCTTCGTTTGGACCCTTAAGAAAGTTTCATCAATTATATCTTGAACTTGGTAATAATAGTAACTTATATTATATCAATTAGTATCTGAATAATAGCTTTATGCAATGAATAATTGTTTACACCTGGTTTCTTTGTTTAAATCAGTAGCTGGTCTCCTACTTGGTGATTTTCTTGAAATGGGTCTTCGATCGTCCTGTATACTCTTTATTGGCACTGCTTAATATCATCCAGTCGATTCCATCCAGTAGGAACTAACCGGATTCGATAGGACTCGACATTGTTGAAGGATCCTTGCTGAACGTGCTGGAATGATGAGGTGTCGCGTTGCGTCGTGTTGGATCGAGGAGGGCTTCACTCTGTGCTATCCCATTTGATTCCGTAATCCATTCCGGATACCCGACTATACTGTGTTACGGTATCTGCGATACGATACAGGACGCAAGACGTCGGGACGTAGCTGAACTGAACTGAACTGAACGGTAAGGTACGTATCAGGACATCAGTCTCTTCTGTCTTCGCTTGTCTGGGACAGATTCCCTGAAGAAATTCCAACCTCGATTCGCCTCGCCAATACGAATGCTCCACCCCATGCTATACGATTTTTTTCTTTCTCTCTGTATATATACGGAACCTTGACGTTGCGGAATCTTTGAAATTCAAATATTATTTCGTGGGTTGGAAGCAGTGCTATGGCGAGAAGGACAAGAAGCCAGTTACTTGTCTTCCTGTCTAAAGTAGAAGAACCCAACCGGATGTGCGATACGTTGTGTATGCATATACATAAATTTATCTGTAAAAGGTTAATATGAGAAATTAATTGTTTTTTTTTTAAAAAGGAAAATTAAATTGTTTTGATATCATAGCTAACATTCATCTTGGCGTATCTCACAGTGAAATTACGAAGATCAGAATTCCAGAGAAGTTATACCGTTGGAGGATGTATTTTCCCAGAGGATGATACTCCTGCAGGGCAACTCCTTGGAAGCGATGCACTTTCCTCCGCTCATTCTACACGCTGAAAAGTTTAACCATCTCCGTTGGATAAGTTCTTGGGGAGTTGGCCAATAACTGATGAACGTCGATGGAAAATTTCAATGAAACTTCGGCAAAGACAAACCTATCCCAAGGAGCACGTTCGGGCCATCCGAACCATCTGAAATCTTTCTAATGATAAAATCTCAAATCATACTCTTAACAGTTTGACTCGAGTAGTAGCTTTCGTCCGGACGACTACTTATCTTGTCTGTATCTTAAAAGACTGAAAAAGTCTTTTCGCTATTCTTTAAAGCGTTTCCCCACTATCCGGCAACTGTTAGCACGATCAAGACTAGGGATATGCATACATAAAGGAAAAGGATGACGAAGAAGAGGTCCAGGTGGTAGCACACGCTGGGCACTGGCATAGTGTTCAGCCTCGCGAGAACTCTTGCAGATTGAACCTTGGGTATAGAAGTGGCGACGGTTCCTAGCCGTTGGTGAAGTAGCCTGCGGGACAGTAATTTGCATGACTGAAGTGGTTGGTTCGCCGACTGGCGTTGTGCTTGCTTGGAAGGGAGAGAGGTTGCTGAAAGCAGAAAGGGGGAGTAAAGGAGAAAGAGAGGGAAAGTGAGAGAACATAGTCGAAAGTGGAGTCTAGAAGGAGATCCGAGAGGTGAACCAAAAGTGAAAGAGAGAGAGAAAGATCCTAATTCGAAAATGGAGAATAGAGAAGGGCGAAGCCGTAGAAGGGGAGGAAGAAGAAGAAGAGGTGGAGGTCGAGCGAAGCACTCCGACTCGCATTCCAAGCAGACTCGGTGAACTGGGTTCATTATTTTCTCGTTATAAGTTTCTACAACTCCGGCTTGTTGTCGTAACGTTGTTAACGGGACGCGTCGCGAATTGTTAAACGGCGCCGTACGCGACGCCCTCTGTGCCTCGTCGTCACGCACGCGCCACTTTTTAATTTATTAATAAACAGCCACTGCTTTAGAGGGTCCACGTGGAAACGGCTGGAGGTGGCATGACCTTTTACGAGCTTACTACCCTTGGGATTATTGAAAAGTGTCCTTTAATGCCCTTCCTAGCTGTTACAGTTGAGCCACTTCAAGGATCCTGAAATACTGGCTGACGTGGACGAATGAAGAAAGACCCTACCACTTTGCTTCTTCCTTCTTACTTAACCACGATTTTTCTTTTTTTTTTTACTGACTTACCTATCGCACAATGTACTTCTACCAGGGAACAAGAGTCCTGGCAATTTTATGGAAAACACCAGGCGATATTAAAAAAGCACATGCCTTCTCACTCGTCCTGTACGTCATCTGTACTTAGGGTGGATATCCAACTAGCGACACTGAGTGTAACCTGTAGGCCTCTGGGTAATTCACAGTGTAGCATTGTTTTGAGGTTATGTCAATGTACGCCAAGTATATAATCTTGTTCCTCCTTTTACTCCTAAAAGTGAAATACACTGGGATTTGATAGTGAAAGTACATACTTATATTTATATATGCATCCATATGCTTACCTGAAAAATGTCCTACGTACGTACATACAAGCAACAGTATACCAGAAGACGACGTCCGTCAGGTACTTAACCTCCTGGCTAGTGAAACAGGTATCAGGATTGTAAATGGAGATTTGGAATTTTTTTCAAGGAATACGTCAGGATTGCAAGACGGGTAAATGGCTACGTGGTGAAAAAGAAAGCATCTAGAACAAATGGACGAGCTCTCAATCTCGTCCCGAGAGTCCAGCAGGATGAGATTCTTGATTCCTGGATTTCTCACAAAGGTGTGAAGACTCGTCTGGGTTTTATCTATCCGGAGCGTCTCGTTTTCATCGATTTGACTGGAGAGTCCGGGTATAAGGATTCCTAGAGGATCGCGACTGGCTATTCGCACGTTATCGACATTGCAAATGCATCTGGCGGTGGCTCGACGTGAATGCTACTGCACAGGACGTAAGCGTAACCTGGATACACATCTAGTCGACTAATAGATAGCTGCACGTGGACTGTACTCGCTGTATATAGAGTTTATTTACCGGACGAACGGTCCTGGCTTTCACGGCAATAATATCTGTCACTGACAAGTTTAAAGCCCAGGTACGCCAGGCCATTGCGTCGATATACACGTGTACCTGCTGCATACTGTAATTTCAGAGTTTCACGTGACCCTGATAACATTCATGCTTTGCCAGTGACGTCTCGCAATCGTTACGTTACGCCCTCATACGCACAATTGTTTGTGCTAACAATCCCTTCGGTTATTGGTAAATAGCTATAGGCTTTATAAATTCGAAAACACTGTACCAATGTTGACGAAGGAGATTACGCCAATAACGGGAATCACAATTGAGATTTAATCCAATGCCCTAAATCTCAACTTCCTTGACACTGATAACAAGGCTCTTCTTCCTTACTGACTTATGCTGACTCAATGATCGCCCTTGACAGTTCAATTTGTTTTAATGCCAAGGGCGCATGGGCGTTCATTCACATTTTCCTTGATTTCCAGACAGCAGTCTACGTGGGATGCTGCGAAGCAAGCGACGCGTCACGACTTAACAGCCCACGATACTTGATATTTGATACTTGCCGCAGGAGAGAGACGGGGATGCTGTGGAGGAAGAGAAATAAGGGTGAATTCAGGGTTGGGACAGAGCTCGAGGTTGTCGGGCGAGGACGCGTCGTGCCGAAGTTTGTTCCTTCGGGGAGAGTTTAGGACCGCAAGCAAAGATACAAGCAGGCCGCTAATGTCTAAACTCCAAACTAAAGTATCTACAAGGTGTGGCGGAAATACGGAGGAAGTCAAAGGCGAGGAGCGCCGAGGGCTACGCTCCGGTACCAGCCTCAGGGAAGAATGAGCAAGTTAACTTTCGATGTGGAGCAATTTAAGTTTGTAACAAGCGTGGTATGCGCCGCAAGAAGATGGCGGTGCGATGGCGAGGGTATGGAAGAGAGTGTCGACGACCGGGGTGGCGTGGGTTCTGACCGGGTTAAAGGAACTTTGGTCATGAATTAATTTCACGATGGAATCGTTTATACTACATTAACTTTTAATTTGCTAAACGTTTTCGTCTTTACCGTGTATTTATATTAACTTTCTTCGTTCCGTTATAATGGACCGCCGCGGGCCAGGAGTTGTCCCTGACGGGAGGCTTATTGCCTTTCCGCCAAGATCATCCTCCAGCCTCTACCAAAATCACCCCCTTTTGACTCTTCTCGATTCTATCTCACTTCCTGTCTACTTCCTCAGCTGTCCTGTCTTCCTCCTTGCTTCCTTCTATCCATCCAGCCGTCACTCTGATACGGGGAATCCATTCGAGGAAGAGCCCGCCGATTTCCGATCAACTGAACGCCGAGTCAATATTTCTTTACCCTCTCATTCGGATGTACAGATTTCACCCCTTAGTCGTCGAGGCATATTCTTGCATCCCCAAGTGTACACAAACGCTCCTCCCAATTCAGCTCTCTGGACACCGACTTATTTCATCCTCTGGGATTTTCACGGGACGTCTTTTCGCTCCTGGGGAATAAACAAACTTGTTTACAATGCTGCCGACAGGCGCTCCGACGCTCGGCGTCGCGCCGAGATGAACGAGCCTTTGAACGGTTTTCAAACCGCGCTAAGGTGCTAATCCAGTTATAATGCATAATCGATAAACCACACGCGTTACGATTTCTAATGCTTGCCCTAGTGACAGTCAAATATTATTGTGTTACTTTGCCAGGATTACCTACGGTGCTGACACAGTACTGGTTACTCCTTTCGCCATCAGCAATGGGGTTGTAACGTAGGGATGAGTCATCCAGGCGGTTTCCTATCCAAGGACGATTTCCGGTATCGCGCTGCTTTTGCATTCCGTGGGATCCCGTCGATATTGTGAAGGGTCGCCTAGACTCCGGGCGACCCTCGGGGATGGTAGAAAGAAGAAGAGGAGGAGAAGAGCCATCCCCGTAATAAAATCACTTGTTGGATTTCCGGCAATCATGTAGTCGAGCCTCTGATTTACGTTTTCGGCTTTGCCGTTCCGGAACCGAGGGTTGAAGAGGGTTGGGGAACTCGGTGAAAACTCGACCGCACCCTGCCGTCGCGACGCCAATCGACGACCTTCCTTTCCCTTTCCTTCATCATCTGCCATTGAAGTTTTAAAACTTATTAAAGATAATTTCAATATATTCTGTACGGTTTTCTATTAGAAATTCTCTTAGGAGTATTCACATGATAAATTAGTCAATGATATTCTTCACTAGATAGATAATGGTTTTACGATTAAGCCCAAACCTCAATGAAAACCATAACCTCATTTTTTACTTTATATCTTTCTACCACTAAGAGCTACCAGTCTTAGAAATTTCTCATTAATATTTTTTTTCTACTCTTTATACTCAAGGAGACTCCACCCCTGTATGATTTCCATGAGATATGGTGCAGCTTGTACATATATGTAGTATTACTTGCTCCTATACAAATTGTTCTTCCTGCTATGCCAACCCAGAGCATGCCACCCTCCTTCACCGCAGGGGATCGCTTAGCACGCAATATAACCAGCCGCAATAGCATAACCATGATATATTTCCACAGTTTGGAGTAATTCCGTTAAAACAGAATAATGTCGGCCAGTGGATGGGGAGGGTAGGTAGGTTTACGCGCCGACGGCAGCTCTAGCGTTTCTGACGTTACTGCCATAGACACAAGGAGTAAAGGCACCTCGCCAACTCCTCCACTCAGACTAAGAGAGTCGTATGTGAGCATACGTGGCAGTTAAGCATTTCAAAAGTCATGAAAAACAAAGAGATGAATATTCTAAAGAAGTCTCTTCTTGCGCCACAGAAATCTCTTATTCGAGTAAAAAAATTCTGACGTACTCCCAGCTGAGAGAAGCATTCGTGAAACGTGAATTAAAATGTTATTAAAAAAATGAACTATGATACTAATAAGAATAAAACCATTTTCAAAAATCAAGGTACCCGCAACGTCAGTCTAGAAACTATGTATACCGGAGTCACGTTCAGAGGCAACGTAGAAAAATAGCAATGCGCGCGACACAGGAAATTGTTGGACTCGACAAAAAGGAACTGCGAACGTAGCAGAATGGCGAACTACTAGCTTCCTTCGTACATACGACCTTCTGTACCTTCAGACGAGGAAACTGATTAGTGGCCGTGTTTATACTCATTATACGTGCCGCGCGCCAAGGCATTACTCAAGCGTCTAGCGCCTTCTTCATTTACAGAAGCATTCAGCCTCAACCCACCCCGTCCCGTCATTCCATGGTTCAACACGTTATTGCGGATATTTGCCATCCGGAACAGCCACCGTGTTAAAGAAAATCGCCTGAAAGAAATAGAGAGGAATAAATCAATATGAAAGCGTGCATTAGATTCGAATCGCCCGAATGAACGTTCCATTAAAACATAATCGTCTTAAGGCTTATTTAAGTGAACTCAATGAAGCAAGGAAGATAATACAAGTATTAAAAGAGGGCGATGAGTTAAGTTACCTCGTAGCCTAAAGATAAATGTTCATGAAGGTTAACGGTGGGGGATTAAGGATGTTAGTCCTTAGGATGGTTCTTAGAAGACAGTCATCCCGGGTAGACGGAGTAACTGTGTAGGAACACCAGGGGCAACGGCAAAAGCAGGATCATCGGCAAGATGCTACCGTCTTCGCATAGTCCACCGCGGCGCAGTGGCACGCTGTAATAATACGTAATATCTTTACTGTTTTAGGCAGCCGCTCGCATTATTCGGATGCCGGGCGTGCCTCGGGAGTTTAATTTCGAATCGTATTATATCCGTGGGCGCTGCGAAAGGCAGAGGCGAGCTGGAAGGCAGAGAGAGGAAGTGAGAAGGCAGCCAAGCAACTCAGGCAGCCAGCCAAGCAGGAAGGCAAGCAGGCTGGCAGGCAACTAAACAGCTAGGTAGGAAAAGCAGGCAGGTTTCAGGAAAGGACGACCAAGAGGAGACCTTTGCAGTCCTCGAGACTCGGGGATGAAACGTAGAGATGGGGGCTACAATTTCCTGGTGGGGTAGAGGTAGCTGACTACATTGCAACGGCAACCTGGAACAAAGGGAGCGTCGGGTTCTTGTACAGGGCTCAGTACGAGTCTTGGATACTGGTAGAAACAAAAAACCAATGGCGGTGTCTACGTACGGTACTGTTTCTGTATATATGGTATGGTAGGTTAGAAAATATCGTTGGAAGAAAGGATGGCGTTTACGATTTCAGAAGAGAAGCTATAAGCCAGGTGTTCTCAATTTTCAATTTTCTGCACTGCTCCTTCCAAGAATTTTTCTCAAGTGGCTCGACACGCGTCGTTCTCCTGAGGGCTTTTCACTTTCTTTTTTTTTTCATCCCTTGATCGTACCACGATTCGATTGGATAGTTTTCCTTTCTTTCCTTTTTTTTCTCCCTCTTAGACACTTCTCTACTGTGTTATTTTTCACCGTCAACCCTCCTCAACGCTGCATTCATCCTATTGCAAACAGGGGGATTGGGGAGAATCCTTTTCTTCTATGAAATTGTGCCACTGGGACGGTACAAGGGTATCCAGAAGAATTGGTGGTTTCTTCAGGAGTCTCTTGACAATTCGAAAATATTATTGGCAACTCGGAAAATTTGACAGTGTACACATAGGTATGCTTGTCAGTTTTTGCGAATTTCTAGTCAATACTTTTGTAGAACAGTACGTCCAATATGTAGATTAAAGTCCGTTCTTTTCAAGCAATGAGCAACCGGGACCAAACCAATTTCACCATGTGAAATCCTCTCATGTGAAATGCCCATTACTTGACGTTATATACAGTTTAATTTGCGCCAACGAAAATTAAGAAGCCATTAAAACCTCCCACCAGTGTGCACGGTTAGTATCCAATGCTGAAGGTCTGCCCGAGAGCGAATGGAACATGAGAGAAGAAACTCAGCGCCTGTTCCGTATGTAATGGAATACTGAAATTAAAATGATTTAATTTAATTTCTTTTTTCCTTTTATCAAATCAAATTTCTCACAAGAAATAGAATACGTACCTATAGAACTCTGTTAAACCGCTATATCATATCCTATTGAATAATAATCGATACGACACAGTTGACGGGAAGTCATGAATTTAGGTTTGAAATTTCCTTAAAATATTAATCAAAGTCTATTTTAACATTATTGGATTATATCAATTCGTAATCGTTTACCTTCCATATACGGAGAACAAGTAATTCAATACTGTTAACAAATTCCATTACACTGCGCTTCTTTTAATTTTTTCTTATTTTTTTACAAACGGCCACAGTATCCTCCTTCGATTTTTAACCCAGCCGAGTCTTGCACAGAAGACTTCGTAACAGTTACACCTTTTGCACTCGAAATGCAGCGTAGCTCCAAGCGAGGATTCATGGATGTCGGATATGGCGAGTAGCAAATGGCTGTAGCCGAAGTATAGTAGCTGCGAGAAGAGAACTCGTGGTGCCCACGTCGCAGCACTGAAAGACTCAAAGCGCCGGAAGCCCGGGTAAGTGTAGTTTCCGGTGCCATTACCGGGAGAAGAAACCGCTCCGTTACCCTCGTCTGCACAATTCTTGAAAGTCAAGACTCGTCCGTGGGCAGCGACTCGAATCTGAACTCGAGCCATTACAAGGCACATTGACTCGTTCACACCCCATGCTTCTTACGTTGAACCCCATATCTAAGAATTCCCCATTCTCTCGTTTCAACCCCCATAACAATTACTGACCATTCCCCATAGCAGGCAAAACCCAGTTCCATTACCTTAACCCGTACCAATCCTACAAGGATCCACTGATTAGTATTAAGAAACAAAAAACGATACTCCGTGATGTCTAAAAAAAATAACTGGCGCTCAAGTAGTTAACGGTATGAATGAGTAAGTTAAAACTAGTAGCTCTGACTCCAGGGTGGCTTGGGTGGCAGACAAGACAGGGCCGGGGCTCGTTGATTAGATAGATGAAGAGGGGCGAGAAGGGAGTGGCTGGAAAAGGGCCGTCTGAAGCTGTTTGTTGCCCTGTGCGAACCCACATCAACTCCCGAGCCCACTTCCTTTTCCTAGCACGTACCTCATTTTTATTTCGACTCTCTAATAAAAGCGAGTCTCGCTCTAATTTTGTTTGAAGCTATTCATTCACTGGGCGCCACTTCATTAGCCCACAAATCACGTTCCACTTTGCTTATGAGATCGGCCGATAACCCGTGCGTGCGAATATCTCGAAATGAAGTTATCAAATCTGTTCAATAAACAATAAAGGTATATATAAGGAGCAAAGTAAGTTACAGATTTCTTGAATAAATAATAAATACAGAATAAGAGTACCTTGATTATCAGATTAGGACGTCTCTGATCGTTCTCAAGTAACTAATAGGAATTGAACCTGATGAAGCTATTACCGGATGAAGTTGCAGTTTGGTACCAGGGTGGATAGGCTATACCGACAAACGAGCACTGCATTGGGAATGCTCTTGGATCCAAATGTAAATTACACGGATACACTGCATCAATGGACAGCCGAGAGTCCCTCTATGGATCGGACTTTGCATGGGATTGCTGTATACACAGTTCCTTTTGGATGCAGAAGGGGGAATCCCCTTCCTTCCTGCCATGCCAAATCCCACAGGAGTGGAGTGTTCCGGTGTAAATTTAAATTTCAGCTAGCCTCTGGAAACGTAAATAAATAGGACTTGCTAATCCCGAGGGTATATTCCAAATGTACTCACTTTACTTCCATAAAGGTGCTGACCGAAAGAGATTCAAGCTTTCTAGTTGTATATACAGATATTTGTATAACGGTCTCACATATTCCAGGAGATGGTTAGGAACACACGTGTCTAGGTATACTGGTTATGAGTGAGCTCGCGTGCCCGGAGCTTTTGCCGAGGGACGAAAGGCCCACTTCAAAGTTTAACCCCCTGCGCCAGGTTCAGGCTAAAAGCTTCTAGCCACGAATATGCGTGCGAGATTACCTGAAACTTGGTAAAATCCGCGAGACCTGGAGAATCAAATCGACACTCTGACGATAGCTGTGCCTCTGTCTAGTAGAAAAGTCACTGGCTTTAAACGAGCCTCTAGCTTTAAGCGTATGTGGAACAGCCTGTACAGAGCTATTCATTTCGAACGTATCAATAAGGTTTGACAGCAGTTATTAATTTTTACAGAAATTTATATATGACTAAAAGGAAGATAGTTCTATTAAAAAAGAAATTAAGGTCTTTATAAACTTAATATTAGATATGGTTTAAATCCAATTATTCATTAATAATTATTCAAAGCCTTCCTGTATCAGAATAATAGATTATTCAGGTTCTTATTATAGAAAATATGCAATAATGAATATCTGTATATTCTTCTCACTGGTAATCTCGACTTTGGCAAATAGTCTTCGACCAATTTAATCGTCTGATACCTGTCAAATCTGACTGTAGCATTTGAGCTGAATAGCTCTGTATATCCATAACCATATTCACAATCGAGTCGCGTAGCTTTGCAGCTTGTCACTGCACAAGCCAGTATGTAGGTAGCACGAGTACAATCGCAGCTGGCAGCTTTGCCATGTAAAATCGAAGGTCCTGACGGGCCGGAAAGTTCTCCAGCCAGTCTCAATGGCCGACATAATAGCCAGCCAACCAACCAGCCAGTCACCCAACTGGTTGCATGAAGCCTGCCGAATATTATCCAGGGTGAGGGAACCAATTTGCCAGGCGTTTAGGTGTAGGGTGTTAAAGAGGCCACAGGGATTTGCTCACATTCGTTTTTACACGAGCTTGAGGACTAATTAACCTGGAAGGGTGGATGCTGCCACTATTGGATGCAACAACGAACATTTGAACAGCTCTTGGTTAGCATCGTTTAAACTCGGACATACTTTTCCATCCTTGCTATTGTACTGCCTTGTTGTTGTTTTCGCGTTGCCACCTTACTGACCCCACTGTTGCTGTTGTCCTGGCGAATTGACTGTGTTCTGGTTTTTCAGTAGAGATCTCCGGGGAGGGACGTCCTGGTTCTCCATGTAAATTCGGCAAGTAGATGAGCTCCTGTACCTGGTCCAGATAATTAAATGGGACGAGGTCGGAGCTTAACGTTTACACGAAAGCTCGACAAAGTCTACCGAAAGTGAGGATTGGATGGGTGAGAGTGAAGAGAGAGAGAGAGGGGAAGAGAGAGAGGGGAAGAGAGAGAGGGGAAGAGAGAGAGAATGCTCTTCCTCATATTCTCTTTAATTTTCAGAATACCGCCATCATCGTACCATGCAATTAATTCAGCTTGGTGAACATTATCAGTGATGCTAACGACAGAGCTTGATCCTTAAATTCAACGGCTTCATGGTATTGGGTAAAATTGTCAGGAAATAAGTCTTTTTTCAATTCTCAGTGCCGGCTTATGATCCCTGTAAATAAAAGAAAACTTTTGACAGTCCTAAGTAAATGAACAAATCCAATGAAATGCTGAGAATTCAGGAGAACGTAAATTCTACATCTTCTAATATTACAATGAATATTAAATATCAGGAAGTTGTATTACGTTTAAAACTAGCTCGAGGGTAATTCAATTAAATGAAATATTTAACGCACAATGGAAATCGAAGATCCAATCGTATAATACGTACATCCGGATTTCATATCTAATTCATAAACATTTATCTTCGTCGTGACTCCCCACGTGATCGTATATGATATTCGCATAGTCGTAGGAAGTCAAAAAGAAAGAACTATTCTCTTGGGTTTATTGTGGCACTCTAGCATTGTGCTTGGAAAACCGGAAGCGTTACGTTACTGCCTTGAGGTTGAGGGAGACGGCGGAGGTGTGTATAGAGAGAAAAAGAAAAGGAAACAGAACAATGAGGAGGAATTGCCTTAAACAACTGCAGCTACTATTTTTAACTACGCTCTACGTTTCCCACTGCAAATTCTCACCGAAGGCGTCGCCGACGAATCAATACTTGAGGATTTTAAAATGCACCACACTAATCTCCCCTTGTCTTATCAGCTTAAACTACACTCAGCTCCGGTTAAGATGGGTCGAGACCTCCGGGATGCAAGGCCTTTATTTTTTTGATTTTTTATTGAGACATCCTGATCGTGGCAGAAGATATAAGACTATGCTATGGGTAAGGACGCTTTAGTTTTTCTCTATAAAAATAAATTATTTAACAATTACATCCTCGTGGCACCATTAACAGCCAGATTTAATGTCTGCTTGAAAGTGTAATTCGGATCAATTACCAGGAAGCGAGGATTCTACTTCTTACTAATTGCACAGGTGATTGTTGAATAAGGTATGACTATGAGAAACTGAGAGTCGTTTATTCTCTGTGTTGCAGAAGCAACCACGTGACAAATAAATGATTTCTGTTTAATAACAATAATCTCTAAGCAATTGATATACTTTAAATTGATATAATTAGGAAAAAAACAAGACTAATAGTATTTCCAAGTGTAAAACTCTAAGTTTCTTTCTCTTCTTATTATACATAAGATTTATCGTGATAACTCACTTAAATCTGAAGTAATAAAAAAAAAGGGAGGAGAGCACTATCAGATCTATTTAAATATTCCCCTAATTTGCAGTAGTCAAGTGTCGGACCGTTATCGCGTGACTAAGACCTCGTGACATACCGTAATCCGTTGAGGGTTAAGATTACGGGCAAAGTTGAACATGGCCGTTCAATGGCCAGCTAGTTATTAAACACCTTGGCTATTACAAATAGGGAGCCATTGTGTAAACCACTCACGACGCGTTACATAACGATCGGTCCTAAAATTAGTGGGAGTCTTGTTCCTTCCTCTCTCTCTCTCTCAATACGCTCTCTTTACCCCGCACTCACCCTCCTTCATTCCCTTCAGCATTGGGTCGGTCCGACTCACTGGGACCAATTGGAGATGTATAGAACTCATACAAAGTGTCCTCATCCAGCCCGTACTTCTTCAAGAGCTGGCAGAGCACCGAGTCCCCATCCCTCAGCCCCAACCCCAAGCCAATTCCAAGTTCCCAGTTCCAGGATCCACCACTGAAACCTCCCCCCCTCCTTTAGCATCCTCGTTCAACGTCGTTTTCTCATTGCACACTCACGGCTTACCGTGTCGCACGCCACGTTCAACCTAACCTAGAAGAAGGTATCGGTTCTGTGAAAAGTTGCCAAAGGCGCAAAAATGAGAGGGCGCCTTTGGAATACGTACTGGAGGATAAGGAAGTGAAAAAGGCAAGCGTGTCCGTGAACGATAACGCTCGCGGGTCTACAGGAACGTAAGGGCGAATGTCGCGAACGTAGATGTTATCTACAGGAGGAAGGGTGTAACCTTCTTATACCTTATGAACTGATATATATATACCTATGTGGAAATGCCACTATGTATAAGATGCATTCAAAGGGTGCAACCGGTGTTTGAACTGGGTGAACGATAACTCGACGGGTGGCGCCACGACGTCATCAGACCCCAACCACATAACCTTCGTAGAAATTTACTTAGTTTACTGTACCAGCATTGAATTCCAACAAAAGTTTTGTCACATGTGTTTACAGGGTGGATCCAGCCCGGCATGTTTGCCATGTAGGAAACAGTGACACTTTGTTTTCTTTCGATTATGAGAGGATTTTCCTTACTCCTACGCCCGTGGTACCTAGATATACGTCTTCCTGTCCTCAGGATCTGCTGGCTTTATTTTCTACCGATTCTTCGTCTCCTCCATCTATATACATTAGAGATCGTTGTGTTTCACGTTTTTTTTTTAATATACTTTAACTTGTATTAACAGACCTGCACGCATTAAAACGATCAATGAGTTCATCTGCACGTGACAGCTACTACACGCCGTAACGTGCTAGGTATTACTTTTATCAACTCCCTCCGATACACTCACACTTTTCAACTGTGGATTCTTCGTCTGCGCGTCTGCCTCTGCACACTGGTGAGATCCAGCGAATGCCCTCAAATCCCTTGAGGCTCTTCAATGCCACTGCCTGTGGGATAGGTTTAATACTAGCGTTTCCCAGAGACTTTTTACTTTCTGCACAACCAACAGCCATCCCTTACTATCACTTCCATGACTATACTCTTTTTCCTATTTCAACTTTCCTCCCTTGTACCGCACTCCCGTCATTCTAATCGACCCTCGTTATTTCCCATAGGCCATTGTCAGGGTGGAAGGATTCTCTGCTCCGACATCCTTAAGCCACCGGCATTATTGCTTCACCTATGATCCAGAAGGCGGGGGAAGCTCCAAAATATCTTTCTGAGAATAATCAAAGTAAAAATAACGTTAAAAAACTTTAGCCAAAGATTAAAAAAAATATTTACCTGCATAACGTGCGTTGTTGTTCAATTTTCAAATTTTTATCTCAATGAATCCTTCAGCTTCTTTTTCCACGAGTACCGTTACTGCTTCCACGTAAAATCTCTTTGATTCTATTTTTTATACTTCTTTTAATTACGAATAGTTAATTAAAGTGACGCCATCCCGTGCGGTCCAATCGGTAAACTCAATGTATTTCTATGTTTTTTTTTCCAACGCTTTTCCCGTTTTGCGAAATGAGAAAATCCTCGAAAAAAGCCTCGACGTGCTAACCGACGATTTTCCCAGAGGTCGAAAACTCACCCCCCCCCCCCCCCTCCCATACACCACTGACCCCTATTTTCATCGGCGACCGGAATCAAAGCTACAAAAGCAGTGATATATTTCCCAGCCGCAAAGCCGATTCCGGCAAATCATACCTTCTATACACCGGTATGTACTCCAATAGCCGGAACCTTGTGTATACAGGGTGTCCTGGCAATATTACCACCCATCCCCTTTCGCCCTTGCATTATATACATATATATATACATAAACATTTGCATATACACACATGAAAACCGCTTAGACGTTCCCAACTTGATATAGCCTAATTCAATTTCTAAACTTTGTATTTATGTCTTTATTGTTATGAAAATTGTATGTTCGTCCATTAACCGTATAAACAGAATTGCCCTGAAGCAAGTAAATACGTTGATGTAACTCTGTAATACCAATTGATTTACACGACGTTAATGAGAGCTTTGATGCTTTAATCAATGCTTCTACTGTCGTTAAATTAATGAAAAGAGTACCGCGCTCTTTTTAATGGATTTACTCAGGTGTAAATTGCGTTGCATTATTCAATGCGAAACGGTGGCATTAACACTGTTAAATATTACGCAGAGATGGGCAATAACTGCGAAACAGGTATCCTATCATGTATAATATATACAGAACGTAGTACAGCAGGGTATATTATTTATAATCTGCTGTTATCATACCAGTAAACACATAAAGAGCAGGTCAGCAATGGACTCTTACTGGTCCACTGCCCCTATCAATGGACCAGTAACGATTCAGTACTTGGCTGCTTTATTATCTGTTTGCTGGGTTGTCAATATTAATTAACCAACCTCCGATGACTCGTTACAATAAAAATATGCAAGTGCTTTAAGAAATAAGTAAATATATAAATTTAAAAATTACTTGTTCACGCATAATTTGTTTGGCTAGCGAATTTCATGCTGCTGCCATCGTTCTTCGACAAAATCACGTTGCTACTTCAGTATTGTTGTGATCTTCAGCCAATATTAATCAGCTGTCCAGAAACTTTTGACTGAAGGTAAATAAGGCTTCTGCAGGCAGTACGCAGCATTTACCATACTTAGTTTCTAGACTTCTTTACTTCAGTTTCTTATATTTCTTCCTTCATTGCGTATTACTACCAATGGGTACGTTCTGAAATTTACTGCCAGTACTAGGAATATCGTTGTGTCCCTCTTTACCTGCATGCAATAGAGTGAAAACACAACTATGCTTGTAGTACTGGCTGCGAATATTTCGGAACTTACTCTGTGTTAATCCTGTGCGAGTGAAACTACTGTATATTACGTTTGTTGACTGTAGAACAATTTGCCAATCGAAAACCTGGCTACACTTTACCCTGGCTACACTTTACCCTCGGTGCAAGAAAATTCTGCCAGTCGTAACCCGCTATTAGGCTCGTGTGACACTAAAAACTGATAAGATGTTCGTCTATTAATCTTCAGTCACGACTTTATACTTGGCGCATAAAAATTCTGTCAAACGAAGCGTCATTAGTTAACTATCTTTTTCACTATTTATCTTCAGCCAACGTTAGCGCGCGTTTCCTTGTTTTAGATACGTAGTTCCTAAATTTTTCACCCAGAGGGCGACACGCGATAGACAGGAAGTTACGTCAGTAGGACTCTTATTAACCGACTACAAGGTTTTGCCAGTCTACGGTTTTGTTTGGCACGTCAGTTCGATTTTTTGGCGAGACAATTATTCTGGCATTCGATCCACGTGGGAAAAAAATCGACAAAAGAAAAAGGAAGAGGATAAGGAGCAGAGCAGGGGATAAAAGCATGCAGAAAATATACTCTTTAGGAAGATCCTTCGCGGAAAAACAATGTTCACTGGTCGACGGCGGATAAAGTTGGAACTAAAGTCGGTCAATTTCCCGTAAAATCACAGTCTAACAAAATTATTCTGAAATTACCAGCGAAACGAACAATTTTCAATACTCCACCGAGACTCGACAGCTTTTTAATTACACTGTGCAGGAGGTCGTAGGTAAAGCCTGTTTTCAAGCTCGTTCCATTCTATTTCCTTTTTCCCATTATCACACTATTATTTTCGCATAGAAAACAATGGCGTCGCGACGTTACCGAACGATCGAAAAACCATCAATCTTCAATTCAGTGCTTGCACTAGTAGTTCTTCGTGATTCGTAGTTAATTGATAACAAATTACTTCGTTCTCGTAAAACAGTCCTTTTGGTTAAACCGATATAAAAGCAACAATCATTACGTCCTTATTTACGCGAATCGCACGAAACGTCTTCGAAAGTCACATTTACTTCATAAACAATTCTTAAAGAATTTCTAAAAGGTACCATATTCATACTTCATTCAAGATACGAATATATTATGCAATATCTACGCATATATACGCATGCATAATGTATCGTAAATATAATACTTAGGTCCACGAGAAAAAATCTATTTGAATGAACGACAGAAACTGAATCCAGAGACTGAACTTATTCCAGATCGGTTAAGAGCAGAATTTTATTCAAAGAGATCGACGTTACGTTCCCTGAGGACTGATACTGGATTCCATATGCAATGGAGTAACTGAAGATACTTTAATAATCATGCCCTCCCACGGGAAAGGTGCACGTAACGAGGATGGTCTAAGTAGAAAAGACAAGTCGAGAAGTTTTCTTTAACCTTGAACCAGCGAGGTGAAAAAAAAGCTTAGGTTATCGACAGGGTGTCTCATTAGCTTTTTACAAAAAATTCGATACCAACACGATAGACCAAATCAACTGAAATGTTTTTAACGTTTTGATGGATGGTATTGACACAGGTAGAAAAAAAAACCTATGGGAATTACACCCACCACTTGCGTCCGGTACAAAGGTCGCAATATCCGGTGTGGGTCTCGCAGACTCACCTTGACGGTTAAGGGTTAAAGATGATATTCGGTCCAAGATAGTCCAGTTACCAAATCAGTTGGACTAATTAGTAAAAGAACCCAGGTGATAGTTTGTTATAATAATTTGCTTAAAAATCAAAATTTTCATAAGAATTTTACCACGTGGTTCTGATCCTTCCTGGTGTTTCGTCTTTTTCAGAAAATCCTTTCTATCATCCACACCGTAAATAAATCCATGGAATCTCACGAGGATGGAAAAGGAATCGCGTTACGTCGTGAAGTCTTCTCCAGGTATCGAATTGGAGCTTTTCTAGACTGGAGTAAAAACAGAATGGAAGCAAAGTAAGAGCGCCGAGATGAAGACAGGACGCTCTTAGACGCTCGTATAATTCATGTTCAGAACGACGCTATGGGTCCAGTCGGGTCAGAATCTGTCGTCCTTTGGAAATCCTTACCACGAAGATGATGTATCGTTTCTGGTTGAAAGTGTCGTCCGAACGTAGCGTGAAAATCTCGTAAAACTATCGCTGATATAAAAAAAGCGACTTAGCCTCAAGTTTCATGCGGTCGTCAGACGCAAGACGGGATTTAAAATTTTTGAGTAAAATTTACAAATATTTTACGTAAGTATAAACTTCGGGGAATCTTTATGTAAAATTCAATTCTTGTTACGACTGTCAATATCGTTCAATTATTTTGAATAGATTTTCCCGCCTAATGTTAAATTATCATTGGTATATAACTGTACTTATGTATATATATAAATTTGTCAAGGGGTAGTTATGAGGACACTGCCGATTATGCGGCGCTCACAACAGCAAGCTGAAATGTTTTTTTTTAAA
>JARQST010000433.1:807415-866030 GCA_030142225.1 Pachycephus smyrnensis | reverse complement strand
TTTGTCAAGGGGTAGTTATGAGGACACTGCCGATTATGCGGCGCTCACAACAGCAAGCTGAAATGTTTTTTTTTAAACTAAACCTTGGGGCATCTAGCATTGGAATTCTAACCTAACCTAACCTAACCTAGCCATTTCTAACCCCATCACAGTTCCGGGTGTTTAGTAGTGGACAAATTTTGGAAAATTTGGTATCAGAGTCGCTTTATGGTCCTTGCAATACACCTTATATATCAAAATCTTGTCAGGACCGTCCTGACAAACTACAAGCGTCCTCATAACTACCAATATTCGTGACAAAAGGTCCTGAAAACTACCCTTTGTAAAATATATACGTATATACGTAGTACTATATTCCTTCATAATAAGTCACAATACGAAATCGATCCCAGCATTCCCGCAGGATCCTCGCGATCCATTTCTCACGAGAAAATCGCGACAGTCCGGAAAGTCCAGGACTATAAATCCTCCTAGTGAGAATTTACGGGTCGCGCGTGTGTTTTCCACAATGTACAGACTACGTTAATTTCATCCCTACTGTACTACGTGTTACATATATCGAATATATGAGCCATATACCAAGGGTCGTAGGTGGTAAGTGTTCTCGGTGGAATCGTTAAAATTTCTAACAATACTTGTCGCTTATTCGCTGCTTTTCATTTTCCCGAGATAGAAAATCGACGAAGTCCTTTACGATACTAAAATACGACAGCGAAGCTGTTTATTTTGCAAAAATGAGAAAGAGCGAAAAATTCGCAAAACGACTGCAAATTTACTGGCTATAGATAAAAATAAAAATTAATTAATTAATTAAATAATATATAGCATATCTGCTGTACTTTCATTTAGCCTAGACGTTAATAGTCTGTCTAGTATGTATAGTATATATATGTATATACGTAATGCCGGTACATTATGTCGCCTGTAATTTGTCGCTCAGTGAAATAATGACTGGCGCCGTGACGATCCACAGCAGTCCCTTCAACTTTTACTATTTCCTGCTTTAGTGCGTTTAAATATCGTGGGATAGACACAGAGAGTAATTCGTTTTATCTCGTGTTATACTCCTTTTACATTTAAAATTTTATAAAGTACTTTTCTGAAGCCGTGCCAGCAGCAGCAGCCATTGGAACCTCTTTTTATATTGTTCCTGATACGATATCGTACGTCATCATAATTTTTTTTCTACTCGTTAAAAGTCATTTGAAAAATGATTAAGCATCAGGCAATAGCTCGAACGGGAAACGAATATATCAATGACGTTATGCGAGTGTAGTAAATTACAAATATTTATTAACGCGCAATTTATGTAATATTTTTTTTCACTTTCAGATACAAAACGGAAATTCATGGGAAACGTGTTATCCGTTAGAAGAATTATTGAACTTTGACGTTATCACCTGTACCAAATTTCTGTTCCAGAGGACAGCTTCTGTAAGGAACGATCATCTAAGTGAGTATTTTTCGAGTAACGTTTCAATTTGCGCAATGAAGTTTATTCAGTCCTGCGACCAGAGTGAAGTAATAGAGAAAAAAAGAGAAGGATAAAAAATAGAAATATCACCCAGCCTCCAGTTTATCTAGAGCATCCTTAATTACCCCTGTCCACTGAAACAGTTCAGTATCCAAGGTACGTGCAATAAAAGCAGCATATTGCATCTGAGTAAAGCACATCACTGTAACGAGTTTCGATTCCTCACAGCTGGACGTAATGACGTCATAACTGTTATCAAAGCCTCCCTGATTTTCAGTATACACAACGATAGTACGAAACTGATTGAGTGAGCATAAGGGAAATTTTGGAAATAACACTAACAGTTCCTGATGGTTAATCAGCAATAGGATAATTGCACAATACGAATTACGTCACTGTGTGAAATTATTGATAACATAACCTAACCCTGAATAACGTTAGTAATACAATATTCTCCATCTGCGCAGAGGAGGATATATCTACCTGTTATCCCAGATACCCCAGGATGCAGAGGAAGAAGCTGAATATAGATAGACAGTGGGTGAGGATCGTGCCCAGGAGTAATTTTCCCATTAAATCGCACAACCCCCCACGTATGAGGTTGACGGGTAAAAGTGTTGAAGGTCGGATAAAAATTATGGGGTTGGTTACAAGCGTATGATATTATGATATATTATAAAGTATAAACTGGGGGGTGGGTTATTGTAGGGTGACGTCTTCCAAGGACGCTTGGGGTATCCACAACGTAGTGAACGTTGGGACAAGACACCCATGGCGAGAACGTGGCGAAGACATTGAGATCCGAGAAGAGAACGTAGATGTGGAGTAAAGGTATACGGTGTCTATATAGGTATAGAAATAAATAGAAGTTGCCGTGCGCATGCGCCAAGCCGAGGGTATAAGAGACCCCGAGGAAGCTTCGCGGTGCAGTCTAGCCGCGGTACCGGTGCCGCGGTCCTTCTATGTCCGCGTTTCGTATGAATCGGCATGATGATTCCCGGATTCGACTAAAAAATTCGTCCCTGTATCAAAACAGCCTCCTAAGCCCCTGGGGCCCAACGTACCAGCTGTACGTCAATTACAAACAAATCCTTAATCCTCTTATGGCTGCTTTAACTGGTCTTTTTTAAGTCTAGCATTTTTTTTTTAAATTAATTATTCCTAACGTGTGAACGCATGCTTAATTATACATATATATATATAACGAAATTAGATATTATATGGCTTATAAAACGCTCGGGTATCGTGACTGTCTTTTATTGCATAATTACCTTTTTTTTATTTCTTTTTACAATTTGGTGAATTTCAAGAGGCAGAAGAGGGTGGGAGAGTGTTTAACGTCATTTTAACTTAACTTTCACTCGTGACAGTCACGTCGCGCATGACTGCGGCTATTTCCAGTTGACGAACCGCGAGAGATAATATTCTCAAAGATGAAAGGACTCGTGCCGCCTTTTTCACTCGTGGATAAATGATAAATAAATTTGACGTGCGTCAATGTATATTATTTTTTTCACGGCTCTCTTTGCCGTTACTGGTAGTGGTAGGGGGTAGTATATGTTTATTTAAGTGCTTACTCCATTTTCTTTTGTAATCCTTGTTCGTTGCACTGCATAAATTCTTCCTGCAGCCAGCAATTGGATAGACTTAAACAAATAGTAGGATTTTACTAGGAACTAGGGTACTTCGGGGTACGTTCGTTCGTTACCCTAGTCTAGTAATTAATGGAGCTAATTTTTTCACGGTACTACCGACGTTTGACGTAATTTTAATTGTTCGTTAAATCAAAAGAGTTTTATTTAATTCCTAAATATGCATAATCTTTAGATCAAGCTCTCGAGCGGGAATCAATCTTGAAATTTAGTATGTATTCGATCTAAGATGCATTTCTCATAATATTATTCACTTTCGTGAGTGTCGGTTACTTTGATGCCATTTAAAACTTTTATAAGGAACGTCATACCTATGTGGGACGCCATTCAGAAAGTCTGCCAGTGAATTTCAGTAATATTCATTAAATAATGTCCTTTACTTGGCTCGATATAACTTTAATTGATACTCAGACTTTTTTCCTGGAATATTTTGCTTCTTGCTCTGAAATTTACTATATACTTGTGGATAATATTGAAAAAACTAAAATGTAAAAGTTGGATACTTTTAAGGGTTTCAAGATCGAACCAACCTCTTTGCCTAAACGATCCAATAGATTTGCCAGCCAATTCCTCAGTTCGTTGGCCAGCCACTGACGTCATGAATTTTAATTCGTCAGTAACGAAAGAGCGCCGGAAGTCAGCTCCAGTTCCACGTCGAGAAATATTCTATGAACTCTCAACCCTCGTTCAGCAACTTCGATTTCGCGAATAGTTTATACTACTCTCATCGAACTTAATTGAGCCTGGATTATTGATAGGATATAGGCACGATTGGATCGTCATCGGGATCGATCGCGTTCAATGATCAATCGTTTCAATAACCCTCCAGAAATATTTTTCCAATATTTTCTCTCTTCCGTTTCCTTTGAAACAAATATTTCCTGGCATTGCGTAAAATCCGGAAACTCCATAAATACTGGCTAATACTTCGCTTTAGCAAATATTGCCTTTACGTGTAATACAACATTTCTTTCGCGTTATCCCACGCGTGTAGCATGATTTTTATAATGTTCACGTAGCGGCATGTGCACTGTAGTTGTTGTGATTACTTTTATCCAATCAATATTTTTCATGTAAAATTTGTTTATCTCGCACAAAGGCGAACACCCTTGTTACATAAAAATTCTCAGAACAGTATGATTTGATTTACGTATTGAATAGAGCAGCGACATAAAAAAATGGACGTAACTACCCATAAAAATTCGATAACCTGAAAAAGTAGAAGCCACGCTCGTGCATGATAGTTGCAAGCGGTGCTTATCTGTAAGCAAATTCTGAATTCGTTTATACGCTCGTTCGCGAGCTTAATTGCCGACGGGATAAATGGTGCGTTATTAAACGACGGAAAGCGAACCCGTGTAGTAGCTATCGGCGCAATTTAGCGAAACGAAGATACGCCATTACGTCAATTCCGTGAACACAGTTGTGCAGTGTTGATAACAACAAGGATCGTAGAAGCGCCCGTATCGTGCGCCATTTAACATAAATAAGAGCTTAAGATGCAGTATAAAAATTTTTAATTAAAAAGTCCCACACTCTTATCTGACATTTTACCAGACAATCGTACAAGACCACAATGCATCACGATGACGTATGCATTGTAAAGTATATCATATCTCATGTAAAGTATCATTATTTTATCTCCTTCACAATAACGTTGTTTCACTAGCCGAGATCATATTTATTTGTATTTCATGTTAGGTTATCTTCCTGGTATTCATACACTCGAGTGTCGTCGTTGAATCTTAATCGCGTCGCGGGCGTCAAGTCCAAAATTAACCTCAAACTTTCCCATGTGGACTCGGCCGAAAGTTGAAGTACCCTGGGCTTCCATAAACCGTGGTGGTTAAGTGTACTAACGGCGGCAACGTGATGGCTTCAGTGAGTCGCTTTAAATATGTACATAGAAATACCATGCTAAACGATACACGCTTTTCGGCTGTGTAGTTATCATGGAGATACGTATTTGTTTAGTCGCCATGACGATTAGAACGTGTAGTGGAGAAGGAAAAAATGCTGAATAAAATGTCAACAGTTCGGTGCGTTTCACGATATCCTTAGTTTTCACAAAGCTTTGATGCACGCTTATCTAATTTAATCTGTTTGCCGACGAGATCGTATCAGATTAAGCTATTTAATTGACCGTCATTCCGTTCTGACGTCTTGACGCGTCCGTCGGAATGATTTTTATTGGAAAAGTGTTACGAGCCTTGCGATAATTGAATGGCTGGATGACGTTCAGACGGATTTACTATTTATCAAGATGGATGCTGGGAGGAGTTAATCTTATCGGTTGGGAACGATCTGTTGCTTTGAGGCACAAGGACTTTTTTTTTATACATTGGACAACTGCCAGGACTCAATGTTTTCTTTAGTAGGTTTTAACGAGTCGGTGTGACAAGGTGTAATATTTATTAGAGTTTCCGAACGAGGGACGTCAATTCCCTTAGACGTGAGTAATAGCCGCCATCTTAGTCACGATTGGACAATTATATGAAATGTTACTTACGAATGAGGTTAGGACTTTTTTTTTTCTTAATCACAGGTTATAGTCGTTTCTCATGAATTCTAGATTGGATTTAACGTCCTGCTCTGTTATTATCGTTTATCTACAGGATGCTACCTTTAATCTACATTACGCCATAAGAGCCACGAAGATAAACCCCTTTCCTTTGGTGGCTCTGAGTGGCCTTAGGAAAATTTGGTTAAATGTTTAATTAAGGGACCAACCTTACCGCCAGTCCCTTAATTACTTCCTTACGAGCCTGACGAAATCTTCAACGGGAACCAGCAGCTTCGTTGTCTGCGTCGTTTCTTCGATTATTAACGCAAACTTCACGGGGTTGGTACTGAAAGCGACGAACGTTCAGAAATGAAAGTTTAATCAATGAACGTGATATTGTGGGACAATTAAAGTCGCTTTTGTTTGGGAAAGTGAGGTGAGAATATTTTATATATAGAAAGAAATATATATATACAGACACAGCATCTTTCTTATTATTATGAGATATGATACGGCAGCAGACCACGAACTAATTAATTTCATGACGTTTGGCAGCTGTCAGCCATTATATACCATGTAAAACCCGCCTTAATTACCGAGGACGAAGTAAATCTCGAAGGTCTTCTCCTTGTCTTTAGTCTGCATCGAATTCTCGGTAAATAAATTATCATCCACCCCCGCCATCATCCCCCGGGTCGCTGTCTTCCCCAAGGATGAAGATCTCACGCTAGTGTTAGAGTCTTGGGAAAATTTTATCCCGAAGAAATATGGCCGACATAGAATATATGTGCACGCGATCCCCTGGTTGAAACGTAATTCCTTGGTTCTTTTGACCTTTTTGATATTATTATTTTTTTTATTTTATTACCCCCTCTGTTACCAGACAAGGAATACATCTTTATCTGAGCAATAATGGCGACCTGGGTTATCCAACGTGGAAACACGATGTACCTAGTTTCTTTGCTTTTACGTAAGTTTTCTCTTGTCGTACTTTTACCCCTTTTTTTCCTTTACTTCCTCTTCTGCTTCCTAGGTTACCGAGATGCGTTCGAGTTTTCCCAAGAGGTGGCTGACCAGATGGGAACTTTATCCTTTCGGGAAAAACTCCAGCAAGGATTGGACTGGAGGATTCTTAGAAACTCGTACCACCAATTGAAAAGTTTGCCGCAATCAGCGATACCGGCCTTGCTGTATTGCTTGGCTTTAGTTGCTTCTGTCTGTCGACTTCGTACGCGGATTCTGGTTGTCTTTTTTTAATCCTTGTCTTTTTTTAAAATCCTTTTCTTTTTGGTCAAGGGATTCCACCCAACGGATGTGCATTAAGCTTCGTGTCGGGGGAGCAGAGGAAATTGCGTCGTTCAGGATGACTAGGGAATTCTTAGAAAGTTACCATGACTTTGTTGCCCTGAGTTCAACCTGAAGTTATATCTCTAGCGGATCCATATCCGTGATGGTATTTGACTTTGCCTTGAGACAAAGATCCAGGAACGTCAATTTAAAAGATAGATAGATGGCGCCAAAAATTGTAGGGATTTTGTGCAGATAAAAAAATAAGATTCAAATTTATATTTGTATTTCGAATAACAGCTTGTACCTCTATAATGTGTAACAATGACGTTTGATCAATTTTAGCGGCCATATTGTCGAGTCTAGCAAGTCGATCGACTACGTTTGAAAACTCAGCCGAAAGCGGTAATAAAGTTCGAAAGTTAAGAGCATCCTTTCAAGCGTAATTGACACGAATTTCGTGAGTTCGAGTAGCGAACTGCCCGACTGCTTCCAATCTGTTCGTAACTACTTTCGAGCACGTTAGAGGCTGGGAATTATTCGCGATGACGTAGCAAATCTATCTGGACTCACTACGCTCTCGTAATCCTCTAATGTCCTAGATGAATTAAAGATACAGACAGTATCCTCCACATCAAAGGATTCCACTAGCCGATTTGGCTCTGCGCAAAGCCTATTGAACCGCGAAATGTACTGCCATTTTCGCGAATGGATCCTTCAGGCTCGATATGGTAGTTGAAAAAGTTCTGGAATATTCAGGTAAACATATATTCCGTGCAGGTTAGGTTAGATAGCCGTTTTCCCGGATCTAACGGATTTCTCCATGCACGTACTCGATATTCAAACGGAGAAGAAAAGTCTCCATTGTTAAAACTACAAGCAGACAATTGCACGTGTTACGCGTCATTGAAATTGCACAACTCACCCTGGTGACAGATCACGAAATCATTTCGTATTGCATATTTAGACTGTTAGTAAATTGCCTTATGGTAGTTTGTTTTTTTAATTAATACTCAAGCCTCTGGGCTTATGGGGAACAATGACCTTTCACGTCATGACATATGGATATCTATTCCAGGTTTATTGAGTTAGTCACAGTGTAATCATCGTGGGACTAAACTTTTACGTCACACTCTGTCATCCGTTCAATTTACTTAGTTATTACATGGAGATGTGATTTCGCAAGCGCATCCCCCTCGTACCTTCAGGCAAAAACTCTTTTACCAATTTAAATTCAAATTTCCCGCGTACACGCCTATCAGAACGCACGAATAATTTACTTCCCTTTTCGAGTGCCACTTCCGTCTCTGTAATAAAAAAAACTGACATTAATCATTCCGGGGTCTCTGTGAAGAATCCTGTAGATACTCGCTAGTATCCGTAATGCAGTTATTCCAAATTTCTCGGGGATGAAGTATAGTAGTCTATTTTTATTCGTAATTTAATCGTAGCTATCGATAGGGGTTGAAAGATTCTAGCGGTTAGAAATCAAAGATGGGGCTAGTCAGTTTTTGAGATTGCAAGGGGTCTCTGCATGGCTAGGTTATATATATTATATCGAGGGATGTGTACACGTGGATATATATATGTAACTCTATATGTAATATACAGGGGGAAGATACACCCTTAGTCGCGTAACTGGGAGATGTGGATATTGACTCGAGCAATTCCATAACTCCTGGCGCCTGGGCGTGCCTAAAGGTCATAGCCATGTTGGAAAGTAGCTTTAACGTATGTGTAACACAGGGTTGTTCAGCAGGGCTGTACCTTGAATGAAAAGAGAATTAAAGGTATAACTAGGTGGCATTGCTAACCACCTTTTAAGGGTGATACTTTGAAAGGGTGCCCTGGCGGTTAAACTTTAAGGTTATTCGTAGAGCCACTACTGCGGTATACAAGGGTTGAATTATATGATGGAATGTCAACCCCTTGTCAAGGGGGGTAATTTTTATTTTCAACAGGCCTGTGTCTGTTTTGATTAGAAATTACCTAGGGGTGGTTTTTACTGGGGGTGAACTTCCATCATCATTTGAGAATGACAATAACGCTACAACGGTGGATGATACTGTACTGTCTCGAGGGGTGGGTTGCGGTTCACTCCGAATCCGTAGAATGTTCTAGACTTAATTGGGGGTGAATTCCGAAATTCTATAGGGATAATTCCATGGGGGTTGGTACGTACGTCGATATGTAGAGTAAAAAATGTACCCGGGGTATTCATTGGATTCTCGTATACTAATTAGAATGGGGATGGTAAAGAGTAGGGGATGGTTATGCTTATGGCAGAGATAAAAACGGATTATATATTTCACAGCCAATAAGCATCCCCTAATCCATTGGAATGTTTTATGTCAATTTTTTTCACCCTTAAAAATTAGAGGGAGCGGAATGGGGCAAAATGGAAATGTAAAGGCTCATGCCAACAGGCGAATGAAACTTTTGACTTGAGTGAAAAAAATTCTCTCCCTCCTTTTCTCTCTGGGTTTGCGTACCTGCGCACCCCTTAATAAAAATATGAATAATTTGGAGCAATTTAGATTACTCTCAAAGCAAATACGTAGGTTTCCATAAACCAGTATAGCTTTACTACATCAGAAGCCCTTTTCATTTGTAACACCCCAAACGTCCTGAAGATTCCGCGATACCATTTTCCCTAACGTCATCCCTCCCGCCTCATCGAGCTGTTTTTCTTTTTTCAACCCCTAGAAAAGGTATTGCCCCGAGCGCCGTTACAGCGCCCGCCCCCGCCATTTCCTCAAATCCTTAAGAAAGATTCTCCCGTACATCCGTATCCTCGAGGCGCAAAATAAATCTCGTACTTTTCCTGCAAATTTCTCTTTCGCCTGTCGGAATGCAAACATCACGTTACCCCGACATGTTGCACCACCCCTTAGTTTAAACTCAATTGGCAAAACCGCACGGATCAGTGAATTTCACAGCAACAGTCTGGAACAGTACGAAACAAATGGTTTAAATACGTGGCAAGATAAAGAAGCGGGAATTTTGAATTTATATATTAAATTTCAATGATTTTTTTTTTACTGACAAGAGGATCAATTTTGTCTATAGATTAACCTAATCAGTAGAATACATCTTCTCTGTATCTTGTATAACCAATGCAGGTATCGTTATGAGGTTAGCACGACAGATAACTACAATTTCCTCAGTAAATTTATGCATTACGTCAGACCAAGTTTTCCAGTTCGCTCCAGAGCCGGATATTGACGATGAATCCCGAGTGGGCCCGAAGAGAAAAAAAAACGTGGCACAGGGTGCTTGAAGACTATAGAGAAAATACAGGTCGAGGAACGGATATCTAGAGTGACTTACTTTTCACTTTCAAACGATAGAAACCGGATATGACATAAATACAGAAATTGTCACACGATGATCCTGCGACACGATAAAATCATTGGCAACGATCGTATAGAGACAGTCAACCGTTTTTTTTTTCAAATCGATCATGAAATCACTGCAGGTAGAGTACAGGAAGTAGCCAAGCGTAACGAGGACTCTAAAAGATGGCAAGATGGAGGATTCGTGGAGAACGTTTGAATTCTGCGAGGGAATAAAATTTCAATAAAAGCAGAACCCGGCGGCTTGGAATTTCTTACTCGTGGGAAACGCAAAGTCGCTACCCCTCTCTTTCTCTCGCGCTCTCGTTTTCCTCTTCTTTCTTATAAGAGAAAAAGAAAATAGAGGCGATATTAAAATGTATATAGTCAAACGTCCGGCGTATATATCACGTCTCCATTCAATTCACAGGGATGTGTGCTTACAAGGCAAATGGAAAGAAACTGGATTCGAATAGGCCATTTTGGCCGCAGGTGGTTCACTTGTTTGCATATTGGCTCAACCTTTCTTGGCTATCTGTCTGTACCTTCCTGTATACCATAGTGCAGGCTGTTTATATATATAAACTATATATATATAGGGATCAAGGGGGCAAATACATGCGAATAGCCAAAACACGTTAATACAGGGTGAGAAATACCTTCGCCGAGAGGGGTTGGGTACCATGGGATAATTAATTCCAACCCCCTGAATGGGGTCACTCAAAAAAAAGAAGTATCACGCAAATTTGTTTTGCACCTGTGACTCGAACGATTCATTAATAATGGGCGAAAAAATATTGACCCCAGGGGGTGAGACTGTTGCCATCGCTCCCACGTGCAGGGGGATGCTTTTTGATCGTTCATCGAGTAACTGTTGGTCCTCGAAAAAAAGAAACCCTCGCCAAAAATATCATCCAATTATATCCCACGTGTTTTTCGCCTTAACGTAACTGGTTACGATTTTTTTCTTACCCTTTCTATCTCGATAGGTCATTTAACGTTATTGACTGTAACACCCTTTCTATTTTCCGTTTAACAGGGATCCGATCATTTTCATTAGACACCGACTACGAAAAAGGGGGTTGTTATTTTTATGCGTTCCAATACTTTCTTGTTTCATTTTTTTTTCATTGCGTCACCTCATTCACTAAGGCACGTGACGCGTGCAAGGTTAGGGGTGGTTAATAAACGTATGGGGGTTCCAAGCCTTATTAATTATAGGATCCGATGAAGCGGATGTTGAGATTGTTATTTATATATTTTTTTTTTAATTTCTACCGGGAAGGGATGCAAAATAAAATTTCTGGGTTTTTCGTAAAAACACGGAATAACATGAACGCTATAAGTCGGTCGGTAATTTCACGACTTTTCGGCAATACGTCAGGGTAACGACCCTTTATTAGAAATAATTGCGCGATGGCTGAGCTCGTAAGAAGTTTATGGGTCGTCGTGGCGAAAGGGGGGGGGGGGGGTGTTACGCCATATCGCTGTCGTAGGATTATCCGACCTGAACCGTGAGCTTTTATGGAACCACCCCCCCTAGTCATTCTTTCCCCTTTAGTTCCGTATTAACAAGTACACGGGTGGCCGGGTTGGAGCATAAAATTTTTATACGAGGTCATCCAAAGTTGACCTTACCACAGAAAGTACTTCTCATAACAGGAAACAGTATCGAGTCAATAATTCCAATCGAATATACATTTTCCCAATGATATAATTTCGCCTACCAGTCACCTACCCTTATAGAACGCAAGGGATGAATTTCAACGTTTCCTTTCATGGACCCTCTAGCAATTATCATTTCACTTCCGGTTTACCAAAATCCGTACAGTACCTAACCAGAAAATACACCAAGGCTACAAGAGTTGCTGATCAGAGGGTTGTTGTGGGGTTTGTTGCGGTCATGCAGTGGGGTACAGGGTATCCGAAGAGGTCTAACCATTAACCCCCCGTCGCTACTAAGGGTGGGTACTCCGTGTTCCTGGTGTCCAGGAGGCAAGGGATGGAGCTATGACGACTGGCTTTCGAGTGGGAGGGGGATGAAACGAGGGTGGTTACAGTGAAAACCAATTAGAGAGTACACACGGGTACGCTAACGCAAACCCCGTTAACCATTTCGCAACCCCACGACCTTACCCCCTTCAACCCTTCACTTCCTCTAACTTCATCCCCTTTCCCTGCCAACCCCAAAAGCTCTAACCTCACATCCTCGTCATCCCTCTATCTCTCAGCTTACCCGACACCCCGATTGCTCTCGCTGAGCTTCCCTCTTCAATAACGTTACAGTTATCGTTATCATTATGTGTATGGCACGACTACACGTGAATATCGTCAACTTTACTTTAAGCACACGAGTCAACGTTTCACCCTGTGCACCCTGATCATCCTGTCGTTTCTATATACGCCAATATATATACATACACACACACTTACTATCAGCTGGATCTACCAGGTTATTCAGGAGCGCACCAGCTGAAGTTAGCGTCTCTATTTCATTTCTGCAATACAGCCAACTTCAGACTGCTCAAATAATTTCCTATATACCCTAAGATCAACGTCCCGTCATGCCTTGCGTGTCATACGTCACAGGCTGCCGTAGCACTAAAACCCTAACCAGCAAATAAACTCGATAATAATCGTTAACGTTCCAATACGTTAATCGATCAATTCTTACGAAGATCCACGATCGTAAATATCTATATGAAAAGAATCTGTAGAGTAGCCTTAAGTAAATGGAACGTAAACCTCGTAACGAGAACTCACGAATAAACTCCGAAGTCCATATTGCTTTCTATCGAGTATCGAACCCCCTCCAGTTTCAGTGGCGAATCGAGTTTAACTTTCGAAACGGTTTCAAAGCACTCCCCACCCTTGTACAAGGGGTTCAATTTTCTCTTTCTCTTCTATTACCTTTCTTTGACTACTTCCTGTTTCGTACCGAACTCTATTGTGGTCTTTAGGTACTAGCCGTTCGATAGTATCGAAAGTCACACAGCCTGGTGAAATATCGACTTTACGTACCGACACGTCGCATTCTGTTAGCGTCACGCTGTTAATCGATTTTATCGTACGGGAGATTTTTTAATTACTCTTTAATACCCTGCGCGGATGGTTATCGGATAATATTGATTGTATAGCCACGTTCTACAACGCGCTTCTACCGATTATGGTTTATTGCCTATATTCTGTTAACGAGAATATGCGAAGTCACATAATCCTCGGCGTGTACGGCATTTTGAAACTTTTATAGTTAAGCTTTTTATACGTACAATATGCATACGCTTTTTATCCATAGTATATGCACAAGCTTTTTATGCATATATACACGAGATGGAAAACGTCAGCTTTAATTATTTATGCGTTTTCTAAGTATTTAACCAAAATTACGCAAATAAACTTGAAAGATACACTTTGCTATTAATTAGAGATGCTAACTTCGCTGTTACGAGCAATCAACATAATTTACGAAAAACGTCAGATTTCTTTTAATTAATGTATTAATTAATCTCCACGTCGCTCTCTGACGTCTTGTTCAAGATTTTAAGACAAGTGGCTGGTTTATGTTTTTTTGCTGCTTTTAATTAGTTGACATAATTAGACTGCAACTATCTCAAAACGTGTTATCTATGGTCTTAATCTTTTTAACCCTCGACTGTCCGTCTGCCTGAAGGCAGACACAGAAGGGGTTATATGTGTTTTTTCAGGGGCCAGTTTTATCTGGTCATGCGAAAAAGACAAGATGGCCGTCCGAGACGAAGATTCGCCCTAGGGTCTTTCTGACTGTACCTAATCTTTTTTTCAAAAACTATCTGGCCACGTAGATAAGAGCAGGGAAACTTGATGTTAAATTCACGTGCCTTACTTTGTATCCGCCATGTCTCTCAGTTGTCCCTTTCTTTGTTCTCTTTCCACTTATCTTGGTTTATAAAGAAATTTACAAAATTACTCCCCATTGGGTATCAAGAGTTTTCCTTGTATCACTACATGATAATACCACACAGTGTATATATATATGTGTATATAGCAGATAATATTTGGTCCATAAGAATGATCCCTTTATACAGCATCCGATAAATTATTTATTTCTTCCTGATACAGGGTGTCCAAATTTATTTTCGACCATCATATTTTTCCTCGTTCTCTTTAACGTAATTATGTATTTTTTTGTATCCGTGTCCTCAGCGAATCGAATAACGAGATAAGACAGGGGTAGGAACAAGATGGCGAAATTCAGAGGGTGCGTTCGGAATACTCGTACTTGAGGACTTTGGTCCCGGGGAATAAAATTCTATGTGAATTCATCAGCTGCGGGATGATGAGATAAGAGCAAGGGCGTCTATTATAATACGAAGTGAGGCAACGAGAGAACGTATTACGCAAGTTTGCACAGAGAAAATTGTCAAAGGGATCTAACTTGGTCTAACCGATTAAAATTCAAGATGGCGTATTTGTCTGTCATTAGGAGATTTCATTCCCCTCTTACGTATGGTATACGCTCGATTCCAATCTGCTTGGCTCCTTTCATCTCTTTGGCTATATCTTTTTTTTTCTTTTTCTTATCTTTCTCAATTTCTTTCGCAGGGTCCATCCCTTAGTTCGCAACCCTTGGTATCCACTGACGTCAATGGGTTTCGTTCTTGGAATTGTACCACTGATTTATCCAACCATTTTAATAACTCGTGGGGTGTACCAATATCTTTTCATACGCATGCAGGAGATAAGTTGGGGAGAAAAAGAAAGATTCATAAAGTTATCCAAAATGGCGGATGCCCCTATAGAACATCTTAAAACCCCAAGAATAAGGGGAGTGGAAATCTTATTTTTCTTCTATTAGAATTCACAACTCGGTGCTTTATGTCAGACTGCTTTTTGTCTTTGGCTTTATCTCGGGACAATCGGGACAAAATGTCTCGCGGTACTGGGAGTTAAAAGATAACCGTTGATAAAAGGTTCAACCCTTAATTGGTCTTATGAAAGATTTTCAGATTAAAATACCAACCGAATAATAACTCAGGTCTTTTTCCTTTCTTTCGTGCTGGCTCTCTCTCTCTCTCTCTTTCTTCTCTTTCATGTCATTTAAATTATTTTTCCCTTTTTATCCCTTTCTATTTAATACAGTGCATGTGTACCAACATGCCGTAGACGAGTGTGACCACTCAGGGAATACTGGAGAAATAATAATTTCTATTATCCGTACCCTTTTCATTCAGTATTTATTCAATGCTCTCTTCCTATTTCATTCGCTACACAAGCACTCCTTTCTTATCATCTATCTTCTAACTGCTTTCCTTCCATTTCCGCTTATCCTTACACTCCTTATCATTCGCTCTCCCCTTTCCTATCTGTCTTTCCATTCGCTCTCCCCTTTCCCACCTGTCTCCCCATTCGCTCACTCCTTTCTCACCTATCTTCCCTTTCGCTCTCCCCTTTCCCACCTGTCTCCCCATTCGCTCTCCCCTTTTCCATCTATCTTCCCTTTCGCTCTCACCTTTCTCACCCCTCTTTCCATTCGTCCATCTTGCTCTAGCCCTCATCCTCATTCGCACCTCTCGCTAAACCTTATTTCTCATTCGCTACTTCAGTCTAACTCTCCTTTAAACATTCCCCCAAAACAAACACAACGTCCCAAACAAACCGTGATAGCCACTAGCCATAGGCTCAGTGGTTATCATTCCATTCACGCACCATACGCAAAACCCTCACACGAGTAAGGATTAACGAAATTAATCCCTGGACTTGTTTCTCGCGTAAGGGACTTAGGCGATGACTCGATTTTGGTGAAGCCGTTTTTTTAACTACGTAGTGAGAAAAAAAGAAACGTTGACAGGGTGCAAAATAGGAAGCACGAGAGAATCAGAATAAAGGGAACGTTTACGCCCCGGCTGTCTCACGGGAGTAGAAAGAAAAAGAAAAGGAAACCCCCTTCATTTTATTTTTTCTTTTTTTCTTCTTACTCCGGTCGTTAGTCAGAAACTCCCGACATTCCACGAGCTTGTACTTTTCTTTCTCTCTACCTTCCTCTCTCTCTCTCTCCCTCTCTCTCTGTTTTCTTCCTTTCCTTTTTTTTCTTTTCTCTTAAACAGTTTCTCCGTTCTCTCCAACCAACTCAAAACCCTTCCTCAAACCCCAATGAACTTTAACTTCGGAACTGATCTGGACCACTCATCCCCCGAATGTCAAGGGTGTAGTTGTCAAGTGCTTTCGTAACCCCATGACTACTCCTTATACTATCTCCCCACGTACAGTTGATTATACCGACGTAAATGCAATATCTGCTTACACCCTCTTGTATCCTATCCTTCTTCTCAGACTTCATCCCTTATCAAGAATTCAGACTGAACAGCAAGTCCAAAGCGAACCAGACAGATTATATACATCTTTAAACTGACTGGTCTAAACTTCCAAACATTAAATGTTTTTTTGTCCGCTAAAATTCCTTGCCACGTACACGACGTCACAGAGGCACAGAGACCCTCTTTGCATTTAGCTCTTTTGAATCTCGCGCCTTGAGCCCCTCAAGCTTGGTTAATTTTTTCTAGTGGAAGAGCAAGGAGCTTTCCGAAAAACGTCTGCGTCGCGTCGTACAATCTCGCAATTTTCATCACAACAAATTTTCACGGTTCCACGCGTACACAGCGGCCATCTTTGTTTTTCGTTCTCCTCCCCCATAACCTGTAATTACAAAAGTCCCGGTGTACGTTCTCGAAGTAAAATTTCGTAAATACCAAACACAAAGTAAAAGCACCCACCCCCGCCCCCCTTGTACTCTTGTCCCAAGCTTACTCTTGTTATCAGAAAATCAATTAGCCATAAAAATTTAACGTTAATTAGACGTACGAAATGTGTTTTTAAGGAAGCGACCCAGTGTCTTCTGGGTAAAAGCGTCAACGTCCCGCCGCCATCTTGCACCTTGTTTATTCCTACTTCAAAGGTTACTTTTATTCATTTACAGAAACGACCTGAAAATATATATAAAAAAGCGGAACTGGCCGCGTTGAGAAAAGTTTAATTAAGCTCGGCTCACTGGCGATTCACATAGAGGTTTGCCGGTCCGTGCTGAAGTCCTTTATGTGCAATGACGACGGTAACGCTGGACCTAGAATAGCTGCTGGTACAAATCAATATCCAACTGATAACGCTTATCGATTTTGTTAAAAACTATTTTACTTGAAATATCCTACGTCTCTTTATCTCTCTCTCTCAGCTCCCCTCAACAGGGCAGACATATGCTCCTGATCAAATAAATTGAGCTCTCTCTCTCTCTCTCTTACCTATTTTCTATCCTCATCCAACGTCACCAGACGGATACTCGTTTGCAAACTAGTGGAAATTTAATTTTGCAGCTGCAGCTGCGTACGATTCTACGCTACAAGTGCAGTTTACAGATGACTGCACCCTTCGTCTCATTAAATCTTACGGCCCTGGGACTCCTGAAAATGTTCTTTCCACTACAGTATCTACAAAGTACACTTGGACGAGGCACCTTTGAATACAGTTCCTTTCAGTTTCACTACGATAATCAAGTGCAACGGACTTTACGGTGACTACGAGGCTACTATTATTTGAACAAAATCTCTCTTAACGAGCTCTGATTATTTAAACAATTAATTACACCCATATTCTTCGACCAGCTCACAATGATTATTATGAAATTAATGAATCTTACCACACGGTCAAATACGTCCAAGGTCACGAGCTAAAGGTTCAATCGGTATCAGACACTTTTATAACGTCTTTCTCCCAGTCTACCTTTTTGTACACTCGGGCCACTTGACTCGATGAAAACTGGACTTTAAGCGACTCGAAACTTCAAACCTCCACTCCCCTCTAAATGAACGATTCTCAAATTTCATCACTACCCATCCATTCTGTTCTTGACTTCAGAGCAATACGTTTACCCATGTAAAATATTCTTTGTCCCAGAGACCCATGTTACACCTAGGACGTTGCAATACACTGTTATCAGTTATCAATCTGTTGCGCCATTTTTTTCCCGTGATTCAGTGCTCTCGGTGTACCATAAATTTTCCATGGGAATTCAATGACTAATTAATCATCTCGAATCAGAGCTACTAAAGGACTGCTTGATGAATGGTAAGAGTTGACAGATTTGCACGTGATATTTAATTTTATTTAAAAATTATACTTTTACACTTCAAATATTATTATACTTTTTTTCTTTTACTTTCAGAAGTATTTATTCCGCGTATACTTTATCGGCCATTTTCATGGAGCACGTTATTTTCAAATACAATATGGCTGACTGTCGTCTCAGAGTAAACGTGATGAAACGTACGAGTGGCTTTTGATAGGAAGATAAACAAAATTTGGATAAAAAATATTTTCCTCCCTGTCTCTCGACCATTAAGCTGAAACGTGGAACGTCATGGGATGGCTTACGGTGAATTCTCAGAAACCGACTAATTACGTAAACATCCTGCTTCGCGTAATTAACATCCTCTCCAGATAATAGGACGGTTTGTCGAGTAATGAATATTTTCGTTAAAGAATTTTTGGCTGATACCTTGTATTATTTAATACGTAATTAATCGAACGAAGGAGGGTAATTAAATTCTCTTTTTCCACTTTTATCAACTTATCGAATTTACACACGTATATATGTATATGCTACTCGTGTATTTCGATTCTTATTCACAAGGTACTCGACAGAACCACCCTTATTTACTGGTTCATCCATAAATATCTATAGAGTGTGTTTTCTATGAATTGCGTTATCTCCTCTCGATAGTAAATTAGCTTCTCGATTGAAGATGCTTTGAATCGTCTTCAATTCCTTCTTTATCCCCCACGAATAACGCGAATCTCGAGGACTATCAGAATCTTGTCGTTTCCATACCTAAGGGAGGCTTTAGGATTCTTTTCACTCTCCCAATGACGATATTCGAACGTGGAAGTACCTGCCAATCCTGGACGCCTCAAATTCTGGATATATATATATATGGGGATGATCGTGAAATCTTCGAAAATTTAAAGAATCAGATTGGCCAGGGATGAGAAAAGACGAAGAGGGCTGCAAGGACGTCTAAGAGTAATCTTCCATGGTAAAGATACATATGCGATAAGGGGGGTGTATCGCTATCAGAAGTGTCTGATCGTTATAAAAAAAAAAATTGTGCACTTCCTTCGCGAATAAATACTCGAACGATTCTCTTTGAGGGAATTTTTTTTAACGATCGACGGAATTCGTTTCTCCCACCGTTGAGATATAAAATCGCGTTAGGAATTTTCTCCATGAATTCCAGGAAGGATTTTTCTCTTTGATAACACAAAACGTCTCACTTGGCAGCTGCCAATACGCTTTGCGTGTCATTGAATAATCGAGCGACGTCAAATCATTCCCGGAACACTCGTGACGCACTGTTTCGATATCGTCAGGTCGATCGAACGACTGAACGGCCAATGAAATTAAAGATAATTAAATATTTTTCGTACAATACTTCATGCCTGCATTTATCTTTTAGGTAAACGAAACGAGGGAATTTTTACGAGCCATAATAACCACCGTTGTCCAAGAGAAAGAGAGAGAGAGAGAGAAAGAGAGAGAATATAGAGCAGCACGCAGAGCAAGAATTCCCCCGAGTAAATTTAACCACAGATAATTAAGCAGCTTAATAGAGAAACACAACGTTAAGTATATACCGTGAAAAAAGAAGCAAAGAGCAAGGGAAAAAAAACATAAAGAAATAGCAGCTATCAAGAGCCGCCGAGTCATAATTAACCTAGGGAAATAAACGCTAGACCCAATTTCCCTCCGGGATCTGATGGCTGAGCCGGGGTACGCGAGGGGAATGAAGAAAGAAAAGATGAAGAAGGAAATGAGAAAATAAGAAAAAGAAAAACAAGATAGCATTAGGGATAACTCACATGCCACCCCTTGGTAGAGCGTTCCTTCGCGGGTGAGTGCGAGCACACAGGTGCGCGTGACGATAAATATCTTTAAGGGATGACAGAGCGGAGTGGGGGGATGAGGGGGACTTAATGTGTTACCCCTTCTATATATTACGTAATATTTTTTGGCGTCCCACTGTTTCTCAAAACTGACGTTTATTCGGTGACAACGCGTCTAGAACTCACCCCCCCGTAACGTCAACCCCCCAGCATCCGAAGCTCAAACGACAAAAGACTACCCTGTAAATGGTTGTTGTACTTATTATATATATATATATGGGTGTTACGACATACGGAACGTGATTCCTCGACAAGGAATACGTGATCTTTACGTCCTTGTACGTTTACTGTCTTCACTAGGGGTTGAAAGTGGATAAAGGGGATGCCGGATCTCAGGGTTAAGGGAAGCCTTTGCAAGATACAGCTTCGTCGTATCTCCGTTGTCGCTGGTACAAGAAATATTCTTAAGGGGAACGATGGATCTTGTGTTTGAGAGGTGGGGGGCTGTGGGGGTGGGGGTAGGGGGGTTAGAAGAAAGAAAAATGTACAAGGGACAAAGATGAGAGCGATAAGAAGACGCTAAACGTCGTAACGTTCTTCATCCCCTATATCGACAGACTCATCCTGCGTGGTTTCATGATAAAAAGAAACTTCAATATAACCCCTTCTAGACTACCTTCTTCGTGGAGCTGCCCTTAGACTCGATTAGGGGTTGCTCCATTCTACTTGCCGTCGTAAAAAGGAAACTGTAAAGAAATCACTTTAGAGCCCCATTACGCACGTGACGAGAAAATCTAAGGTATTTTTTTTTTCGACCCTTAGATGAATATCGCGAGTGGTCACGATTTTGAAAAATTCCAAAATTTCTATTGAAACTCTTTGTCAATGCTGAGGCTAGGATTTATTCGCCATCTGTGGAATTGCTTTTTTTTGAATTCATATCGACTGGAGAATTTTTATAGGGGTTGAGTAAAATGGCGGTGGCGTGCGGCGGGGGAGGGTAGGTTTATTATCTTACATGAACTCGCAGCTTTTTCTGAATGTCAAAACGAAAGAAGGGTTTTATGACTTTATCAGGATTTTAAGTGTTATACGTGGATCGTTTGGTATACTGGGAGTTTCATACGTTATCATAGAGAATGGTCCCTGGAAGACGGTTTATTTCGGAATCGTTTATGGCTGTCTTTTACAACCCCCTCCCCCCCCCCCCCCTTTTGCCATTTCTTTTCGGTCGGTTGTGACTTTGCGTGTAAACAAATTTACGTCGCAATAAACGAATGAGGTTTAGTGTTGTTTCCAATGCGCAAATCCGATTACGTTTATCAGTATTTTCGCGATTTTGCATTGTCGTACGCGCTTTGCCGTAAAAGCTTTCGCACGCTGGAAATTTGGCAGCTTTACCATGCGTTTTGAATAATGGAAAAATTCGTCAAATCCATCGGAACGCTTTTTCCAGGGATGATTTAAGATAACGATTTTGTATTAGAAGAAAAGAAAGGATAAGGAAAGCAATCAGATTTTTTATCAAATCAATCAAAATGTCGTGGTTTTACGGAATTAGAAGAAAATTGAGAGAAACGATGTTCCAGTTCTATCGGGAACGTATAGGAATGACTGCTAACCCGAAGCACGTGCCGCGTTTACAAAGGGGGAGAAACGCCGTCAATTTTATTCTCATGTCGCGGTAACTCCGTACCAAGCTAATTGGCAATTTCATAATTGGTCGCAATTATCGAAGCATAATTAACCTGAATCCCACGAGAGGCCATTTTCCTAGGGATCTCGAGAAGCAAAGTGAATTTTCATTTATATAGTGGTTTCACGTCGTTTCCAACACCTCGTAGTCTAGATATTAAATTTTTGGGGGAAAACAAAAAAGTAAATTACCCTCAATATCTGTGTAGGATTTTTTTTACAAAAAAATCTTTTTTTTTCAGTGGGGTCTAGGCGGCGGTAATCCAATGGATAAAATGAACCCATATACAATTCTTCTCTGGCGATGGCTGTTTCTCGTGATGATCGAATGCTACGGATACTCCGACCTGGGCAACAATGGCGACGAGGACAACTCAAAGCTCATACGTATCGACGGAGACGTCATCTTCGGCGGCATATTCCCAATGCACGAGCAGGTGGGTAAACCGAGTTCATTATACGATAGCCTCTGATCAACGTTAATTTATTAACCGTAGATACAGTCGCCTCCTTTTACTTGTACCTGGAACAAACGAAGCCCTCCACGATTCATGGACACTGCATTAATAACACGCTCCGCCATCTTGGCGACTGTCGACGCTCGATGAATATCGGCCAGAGCCGACCGCGACGACGTTTCCCACGGCTAAATCCATATCCACCCAACTAAAATAGACTACGCACGTCTTTGGATAGTTTGTCGACATCGAGTTTAAGCTTTATAATGGAAAATTTAAGATTCACGGAATTTATTAGCATCGTCTGAACATAGGCAAACGACGGTACTAACCTACACTGAAGAATTCTTAATTCCCATATGGTTTTGCACCCTTGCGTTCGATTTACGTCAATGCTACAGTGTCGTACAGCCTTTTTTTTTAAACAAACCGCGTTGTGGTAAATATCAACAGCCCAGTAAGAAGGACAGAGATGAAGAATTCCTCGACTACCCTGAAGTAGTGTGCAGTTGACGTCATCTTAGCAAATCCTCGAATCGCCGTACGTCCAGGATGCTGTAGGATTTACGAGGATGTTTGCGAGCCTGTCCTTTTCCACGGGTCATTCTTTAGTGTAGCTATAGAAAAGTTTCAAACTCGAGACAAGCAGTGCAGACTCATATAAACCGTGAAACTTTCGCACGTATTCATCCTGGAGAAATCTTCATTGTCTAACCCTATTCAGAACAATCAATATTTATTGGCTGTTATCATAAATAAGATTAAAAATGCATACTAACCTCCACAGGTGTCTGGCTCCATGGGACAATCACCCTGTGGCGCTGTAAAAGAGGAAAAGGGCGTACAAAGATTGGAAGCCATGTTGTACGCCCTGGACGAGATCAACGAGGATCCGGAATTATTACCTAACACTACACTTGGAGCGCTCATCCTGGACTCATGTAGCAGCGAAACATACGCCCTGGACCAAAGCATGGAATTCGTTAGGTCGTACATGAACCAGGTTAGTCTAGAAACACAAAATAAATACCTAGGCCATTTTCTTTTTGTTCAATACCACGTGGTTGCTACATAAACTGTACAAGTACAAAACCAGGCTTTTACCCCCCCCCCCCCCCCCGTTTCAAAGACTTGTCTGCTCAAGGAAAAATAATGAGAGATCCTTTGTCCGAATACTCTCCGTTTTGGGTACAAGCTTAAAAGGGTAGAATTACCGTAAAGATTTCTTCTCCCTGTAAAATCAAAATCAAAGAGCCTTAAGTATATACTCTCAAAGAGTAATGAAAAAGAAAGTTTTATCCTTTTTTCTTTCTTTTTGTAAACATTACCCAAAGCATCTCAGAGGCCGTTAGAAGGTTTCCTAACCTCTATCTTATTGCATGTCCCTTTGTACCTGTATTATACAGCTCACCGTGAACTCGAACGAATGGCACAAAGAAACGATCAGTTTCCAATCACTGTAAAACACTCGGTCGTTACCTTTGAAAACGTGTAATACTCTTTTTTGACCCAAGCTCCCACAGACCGAAGTACGCAACTCACGTTATCACCGTGGGCACCAGAGAGCACCAGCTCGAGCTTGGTAATGCGAAATCGATCCTGTATTCATTATTTATTCGTCGACGTTGAGCCGACGGGAATGAACATTCGCGAAAAAGACATATCACTCCGCCATGAATTTTCACTTATTACGCGATAATGCACGATCAAACATGGCGGCCGAACACAGACACAAAAGCTCCTTCGATGCTTGATGAACTTTACTTCGCGGTGAGTGACTTGGCATTTTTCTCTTTTCTTTTTTATTTTCTTTTTTAGGTTATATAACTTCATTCCCTCCATTTTTTACTATAAGATCTACGTTATATCGTTATCGTATCGCGTATCGAAAATAATTCGAAATTTTATCACTGCTTTTCCACGATTGGTCGTCGCTATCGTCGTTCGATGCGTGCGAATATCAGTCGCTTGTCGCGCGCGTTCACAACGTGCAGTAAATTTGACAGATTGCGGTTACTCTAGAAACCCTAAAGACACGAAAAAATGTTTTAATCCTTTATGGTATACCGGTCCGACGTCCCCATAGGCCTCTAGTTCCTTACAAAACCATCGCGTCTTCCCTTTTTGTGCCAGCGTGAAAAAGTGCCACGACGTTAAGGCGATCCCCAACAACTTTACAAGGTAGGCGAATTGACTCCAAACGAAAAAAAAAGTACGTGCAGTGACAAAAAGAAGAAAAAAAATGGACGTCCTCATTGCTTCGCGTCTCTCTTGGAATTTGTGCGACGCACCATCGTCACGGGATGCTGGCTTTCCTCCCTGTTATTTTCCTCACGTTCTAATGGCGTCCCGTAAGTTCGTAAAGAGTCCAGACGACCTTTTCGAAGCCGTTTATTACGTCATGCAACCTAACCTAATTTTATCTCTTTGTATCGGCCTATAGATAATGCGTAAATGTACGGCAGTCTGGATGCATATACTATACTTGAATGCACATGTCCCTACTAGTTCTACCTTTCAAGTTTACAGTGAACTGGATGGTTTCGTGTTGCCATGTTGGTACGGGGCTGGTACTATGCAATTTAATTCAAGCATTGTATACGAGACGTTATCTGCATACTGTATACATATATATACAATATATATACACACAATATATATATATACGTATTTAAGGCCTTTCTATATCACGTGGCTTATCTCTGCTCATCCTGACGGGTCCATTCGTTATGGATTTGAAACTTTGAAACTTGCCAGTGTTATATGTCATCCCCTGTGTTCTGTAACCTAGTGGACTTTCTGGCCGGAGTGTACACAGCATCCTGTATGCATTTACCCTTTAGAATTGAAACTTCGTTAAATTCAACGTAAAGCCTAACCTAGCGAAATCTGATATCACCTTAATATAATCTGTTCGATCTTGCAGTACAGGATGAATATATGAGGGGGGAAAAAAATGCTAAACACTTATCATCCCTGTTGTTTGACCGTGATACGCTTTTCCCTTGACGATTTTCCAGTGACCGAGGATCACTCTCTTCCCTCTGGCGACCTCTTAGGAAATTCATCCCCAGGGCGAAAAGAAAGGGTGGTAAAAAAATACAAGGGTCAGCTCAAAACGTTCTGGATCTTACGCGAACAAGGGAGGATTCGGGATTCGACAGGGATGGTTTTCCCAGACGAATTCTTTCTCGCTGATGGAAAACTTTTGTTCTTTGCGGGAACGAAATTTCTGCCTATTACGTAATGCGATTGGGAACATAAGCTATTTGTAGACTGTAGGAACGTTATATCGGATTTTTTTTTTCCTCTCACAATAACTTTATCAATTTACTCCACGAGGTGTTATCAATGGCCTGGATAAAAAATTAATCAATATTTACCGTGACGGTGGTTAAAAAGTTGCATAAACGGTTTTTCACACTCTTTCAAGAGACTCAGGTTTGGGGGGGGGGGGGGGGGTGATACTTGACCTTTGCTATAAGGTCAATCTTAATATACCATAATTCGGAATATAATTGTGTCTCTGTTAGACGCGTTGCGATTAAACGAAGACACGACGACTGGAATGATTCTTAAAATGAAATTTTTAGTCTGATAACGTATCGATCGATCAATCAAAATTAAAATGACGAATTAAAAATTGTATAGAATTTATTGTGTAATGTATATATGTATAATGCTCACTAGGGATTTTCAATGAATGGCAGTATAAAGTATCTATGAGATTATCTGGATGAATGAAAATTCGAAAAAGCTTATGGAAAGTTTTAATGCTCATGGGATCCTTCGAATTAAAATGAAATTTTCAAAGGGTCAATATACCCTATACCACATTACGTCATCCTGAAAGTGATAGACAGTTTAGCTAATGATCATTCGTCAATATCGGCGAAGTTCTACACGCTCTGCTACCCTCCCTAAAATTGCGTCGTATTCATCGCATACACGGGCACTCTAATCCCTCGTCCCACCCGGGTAATTTGAAATATTGAAAAATGCCAAATATTTCGAAGACGCGGATTATTCTCGCGGAGTTGCGTCAGCACGCGAAAATAACGTCACAGAGGGGGGGGGGGGGGTTGAAACACGGTTAAGGCATAGAACCGTTGAAAAGACTTCTGCCGGAGGAACAGCGAATACATGAAAAATGTTCGCGGAAAAGGAAATTGCCACTAAGGGTTGAAATAAGGAACTGCCCACCCTGAGATAACGGGACAAAAATATATACGCGGTAAATTTGAAATTTCGATATAATCAAAACGAAAGGAACTGCTTCCTATATTTTTCATAATCGTCAGCCATTTTGATTTTTTTCTTCCAAATTTCGTAAATTCATAAGCGTACAATGTCTAATATGTATTTTTTATTTTTATTTATCAGTCATTTATTATCCACAAACGCAATCGTCTGTTCTACCTCTAGGTACAGGGTGTTTCAAGTATCATTTCTCTTATGCAGAGCCTCGTGTAACTAGAACGCAATTCAATTACAGTTAGAAATCCCTCGGATTAGAGACTTGTACAAAATATATATATATACAAACCTATATAATATACAGATAACACATCGTCAGGAAAGGGCAAGCCTTTCATCTGGCACGTTAGAGAGTGCGCCCTGTCGGGATGCTGCACTCAAAAGAACCTTTTACGTGCCTGGCATGCAGAGTATTCGCTTTCGTAACGCAAATCGAATCCCCATCTCTTCTACAACCCTTCAGCCGACATTTTACAACCCTTCATCAGTAACCAACCCCCTCCCCTCCCTCTCCTGCAGCTTCGATGAGGGCTGGAAGAGATCGGCTCGCGACACCTTGAGGATAGTTTCTCCTTGAAAAGCAGCTTGACATTCTCAACACTCCCAAGAGGGATGATTCTTCCTCTCCCTTTCTCTTTATCTTCGCTATTCATTATCTCATTCTATCCTATTTATCTCCCTTTATATATAATATACACACCCCTTTACACGTATATACACCATACAACCCTTTTACAGAATCTCCCACCATCCAGAAGACACATCGACGTATAATCGTCGCCACGCGTCATACCAGGGATGAAGCATCCCTTAACACCGAACAGCCCGTATTACACGATGAAAATCCAAGCGAATAATTCACGGATATGACCAGGAAGAGGACTTCCCGTGGGGAGTGTGAACTTGCCTAAAGCCAAAACCGGAAAGGGAATATCCTGCTCGTGCCTCATTTTGACAACCCCTTTAATCCTGTCAATTTAATCCAAAAGAGGACAATTAAATCCGCGTCGCACAGAAGACTTTTTTAACGGTTCCGCATTTCGACGTGCGAGCGCTAATTGATCCGCATGCGGATTCCGCGCACCGAGAAACTGTCGCCATCCGTTTTTCAACGGGATTGCCCTTTACGTGGATACGGAAAACTTTCTTCGTTTTCCCACCTTCCTCAACCCCTTCATCCCCTCAAAATGAATTGCCCACTCCCTCCCACCCCCTTCTTACTCGAGATAACCATCCTGAGGGCTATTTTGTCACTGAACTTTTACCGGACCTCCTACTGACCCTTGATGAATAGAGGCGGAGGGGGAGGGGGGTTATGACGTCACTACCATTCTAATATCAGACTCTGCGACAATTATAACCCTAATTAATTCGACCCGATGACATCCAGGGGATGTCGGCCATTCCGAATTACTAGGGATGAGAAATCTTTTGTTTAGAAGACTGTTTATCGTCCTGAGAGTCTGACTTTATATATATATAGATTTTACCCAGATCAAACGTACTTGTCATATTTGACAGCTGTCATGCAATCTCCGATTAAATTTCATTTGACGATATTTAGATAGTTATTTCTAAAATATATTCTGAGACTACAGTCTTCTGTTTACAGATTTGACAGTTAAGGTATACCCTGTTCGAGTAAACTTTAATATCGGTACAATTATTAATATATTCTGTGGATGAGGTATTTTTTCATAAATAATAAAATCCCCAAGGTATACCCAGTGTCGTATATCCACCGGGACTTAATGAATAATATAACCTATACAAACATGAGCCATGATAAATGAACAACATGGCGGCCATTGTTCGTGCAAACACTAAGTTGGTCCTGTATTCACTGCACGTCGTCCTTGTCTTTGGTCAAGAAATATATATGCCATTCGCAAAGGTATATATATACATATCTACACTTATGTAAAGGTTAAAGGTAGACGTTTAAGATTCTTGCTAGTATTTTCCTGTCGGTTAAACAAGACCTTTAACCTCTTAGTGCACAGAGTGACCCTCGGTAGTTAAAAGCTGAATCAACAGTACAGTAACTGCTAATGCACCAGGTACAGGAGGAAAGACCAGAATGTAGTAAATTAACCCCCCCAAAACCTTTTAAGGGTTTGTGATGTTTTTTCTTACAACCCGAAGATGGTTCTACCATACAAATCAAATGAATAGGCTAATTTCAATTGGTAAAATATTTCTGAATCACCCTGTATGTAAGGTTAAACAGTGAATTCAAAGATCGAGGGGAAAAATACAAAATTCTCGCACAGAATCATTTATAATAACGTTTCTGAGATAGTACGGAATCCTTGACTGTTGTCTGCTTCAATGAATAGTAGAATTAATGTCGCTCCGAGTGGCGCAGTTTGAGAATTCGCCATAAGGCAGCTCAGACGAAGGAGAAACAAGATGAGAAAGTGAATGGAAACGGATTCAATTAAAGCGATCTTCCCCTCAGGATGGTTTTGTCGCTGACGATGACGAACCAACCCCCCCACCCCATCCCACCCGTGAGAAACTTTTCACGAGGGATGTGTACATTTCGCGAATGAGAAACCGCCCTTGTGAAATATCGAATAATAATTGACTAAGAATTTTCAGCTGTTATCTTATTTCACTAGAGCGACGGAGACGTACGATTTATTTTATTTAGATTTGATCCAGTGGTGGATTGCAAGCAGTAATTTCTATGGACAAACAAGAAAATGCATATAAATATATATATATTATTATATATACAATTCAGTGCACGTACCAATGCACTCTTTTGTCTCTGCATCTCATCTTGGCATCTAAAAGAGTAAAATGCATTTTCCACGAGAGAAGCGTTACGTCATCCTTTCATATGTATATACATATATATATATAGACAGACAAGAAAAAGATGCCAAAACGTGACCTTGAAACATACAGTGTCACCTAGAAAATTAGGTCAACGCGAGGTAAAACTCTTTCGAGATAAAAGGTGACGCTGAAACTGTATAAAAGTGCATCCCTTTATAAGAAGTGCATTCTGTGCTATCTTATTTCGTAAAGGCGCGTTCGCTCTCAGCGATTCTTAAGAACAGCGACAAAGCTCCTTGTACCTCTTGTTGGTATTTGCTAAGAGTGAGAGAGAGAGAGAGCTGACAGAGTAAATGTTTACGCAGTCAAGAGCAAGTGAGAGGATTAAAAGAGCCTTTATAACAGTAAGAGACGAAAAGCACGTGTATTTGCTACAGTAGATGATATACCGTTATACGTCAGACATAAATCTTGTACGACAATGCTTGAATACTAGTGGAGCAATCCTGACTATGATCGGGCCCGCACGTCATCCATCCATTAAATTAATCCCGAGGACTGAAATGCGAGAATTCGATCATGGTCCATTATCGAGATGCTGGAGAGAGGAGAGAGCGAAAGAGAGAGAGAGAGTCGGCAGACAGAGAGTACCTTGCAGAGTACGTTACTCCCAAGTGTTGCATAATGAGACCCTGTGGTTCGGAGCTTCTTGCTCGTTACCGTCGAAAGCTTCCCCAGGATTCTCTTGCATCCCTGACATCCCCTATTGGAAGATGCTGCGGTATATATACATAGAAGATTTTACGTATGGAGAAAATTCTATATATATATGTATATATCTGTAGAACATTCTATATGGTGTATAGTGATGCGGTTTGATTTTATCTCCCTTGAAAATCCTCCTTCAGGATTTTCCTGTTCATTATTGTTTTTTTTTTATTTTACAATCCGATCCACTGGATTGTCAAGGAGCATTGTTGTATCGTTTGTTTTACTTGCTGTCACTCAAGGTATAGTTTGACGTAAATTTGAATAGGTCGATAATATGCTTGAACTTTGACCCTGACCGCTTCTTTTTTATGCACAACTCGTGACTTCTTGGATAATTCTGTTTTGCAATAAATTTCACGGTTTACGTTAACGCGAGGGGGAGGGGGTGGCAGGGGGGAGTTGCGCCTTGGAATGCGTGGGTCTCCTTTTAATCAAGAATTTAAAAGACAAAGAGTCGAGGCGCGAAAATGAAATTTTCCACCGTTGAAAAAAGACTAAGTTTTCATCGGACCTCCCCGCCTTCGTTTACACCCTTCCATCCCTCTCGTGAATCATCCCCAATTTTTTTTTCGACCTCGTCGTTCCTTATTCCTTACCACGAAAAATCTTGTTCAGCGTGTCGTCCAAGAATGAGAAGCGTGAGTTGAATTTCAATTGAGCATTCGAGGGATGATTTTTCATTGAAACTACCCCTTGGGACACGCATACAGAAGATTTTCCGATTTCAAGAGATAAATTTAGAAAGTGACCGTAGCGACTGTCACTCGATTCCCTTTTTTTTCTTCTTTCTTCACTTCGCGTTCCAGAATCGATACGCTTTTTGGCAGATCTGCCAAAGAACTTTAAGAACACCAAAGTTACGAGCGATTCGTATTTTTCTTTTTCTTTTCTTTTTGTTTTTTTACTCTCCTCATCCTCACCACGTAACAAAATGGCGTCGCTCATTTGGTATTCGCCAAGATGCCTTTTTGCCGCTGCGAGACAGCGAACGCGTTGGTTGGTACACGAGTGACAGAAAGCGCGAAAACTTTTAGCCCGTGCAAGAAGCACTTGGCGAAGAGTATACCTTGAGGTCTTGTACTAAGAGATTTGAGGGTGGGTGGCGGGGTGGGGGAGGGGGAGGGGGGGTACGGTGCGGGGAACAGAAAGAGAAAGAGGAAAAAAATCCAACATCCCTTAACCAACAGCTGCCTTCGCGCTCTCTGATGGAATTTATGGAGTTCGCCACGGCAATATTGGTTTTTGCTTGCGCGAAATGGGGTTGCGGAATAGAAGTGGCCCGATAAAGCCGGCAGGGTGTCAAGACTGATCGCATTGTCGGAATTCGCGTCGAACAGATATAACGTTCAATGGACAAGATGGAGGATAAAGAAGGATACAGAATATCATTCGATTTTAGGTTAGATACCGTATCATTGTATATGGAGGAGTATCTGACGTCATATTATGGATAAATGGGGGATGTTCCGTGAATTATGAAAGTTTTTTGTTTTTTTTTTCTTCTTCCTTTTTTCTTTCGACAATACAATATTTCGTATAAAACACATCAGGACGGATCTTGTGATTAATTACAGCATTTTTTTCGTACCTTTTTGTAATTTCATTACTTGAATAAATGTAACTGTTGGGCGTTGATAAGAATTATGGATTTTTGTCGATCAATGAATTTCACGCGATAACGAATCCATTTGTATTTTTTTTAACTTTTTTGGTTAACGCTACCTGGATCTGCGCGAGGGTGGGAGGGAAAGGGTTGATATGTGAAAAAATATATTAAAAAGAGACAGATGAGGTGAACGGGAGTAATCGATAAAGTAATTGTACTGGGAATGGAATCGGTCGTGTGCTCCGGACACGTAGCTCTTCACGAATGACGTTTACGTGGACGAAGCTTATTGGGAAATTTCAATTGACTTGTCAGAGCTGCGACATTTTGGGAATGCGAAGGATTCGCGAGTCGACTACGCTTCACTGTGTATTTTCCCTTGTCGTTTCACGATTTGAAAGACGCGCGCTTTTTCTCGAATGTCTGTGTGTGTGTGTATATATATAAAAAGTATAATACATACAGGTCACTTCATTTTCAAGTTGAACAGTTATTAAATTTGACAGCTGTCACGCTGTCGAACAGACATAACGCCATTGAGAAGGAATCCAAAACCCGGAATGGGCAAAATTTTTTCGTACGTCACTCAAAAGATGGTGAACAAAGAATTTTTTCCCCCAAAAAAACTTGTCTAATTAAAAAAAATATATATTGTTAAATCGTACGCATATATCGAGCAGTTCAAAAGTTACAAGCATAAAATACTGTATTTGTAGGATAAACAATTTTCGAAAGGGTACTACCCAGGATTTGTCCGAACGTTATGTCCATCCTTCTCTTACTCACGTAAACCGCTATAGGTTCGTCTCTCTCGCACTCACGGCATCTATAGGAAATTCGATAATCTTAAGGATTTTCACACTGTGTCCGATCGAACGATTACATTGGCCACTTGCCAATGATTATCGGAGTACACTGTTCGACCATTGGCTATTCATTGTTATCAAATGCTGCTTTACCAAAGTGACGTAATTGACAGCTGTCAAAAATGACTGGCGCCATTTTGTATTACGCGTCTCTCTATGATGCTCGCCCACGTGATAAGAGAATGGTGTAACATTTTGACGGTGCCATTTCTCCTGGCCGCAGGATATACGCGTTGGCCGTCGAATTCGAGGACAGAGTTCAATATCGCTTTTCCACCCTTGGGCAAGAGGGTGAAAATTATTTCCAAAGGGACGAATACACGTGGAAAAAGAGACGGAGAAACCGAGAACGAGGAAAGCAAAATTTAGAACTCAGTGACCCGTCTGCTTTTAGCTTACAAAGGGATAGGGGTGAAGGGGGTGGGTCCATCCTAGAGGGTTAAAAACGAAATACGAGCATTCCCGTGAGGCAACACTTTTATACCTACCCCTCGCGATATTACCGTGCGCTACAACCACCCTTTCTCAAGGGATGAACGACACCAGCTGTCGTTCGATCGATAAGGGCGGATGACCATTCCTAATCTTGCGATATCCATCATCCCCCTGGCACTTTAACGCTTAACTTATTGCAATGTTTTTACAAGGGGTTGAAAATTCACCCCGACGACCTCGACCTGGCAGACACGTAGTTTCAATTTTGAATAAAGCCGAAAGCTCGGGCACCTACCAATTTTTATAAGGGATGTACACGCCTAACCCCTTTTGTAAGATTTTATTTTTTTTTTTTCCTCACGCGTCATCCCCTATTCATCGCTATTAAGTTACCGACAGCAGATGCGAATCTTTCCGTAAAAATAAATCACACTCTCTCCTGTCAATCCATTTGCGTGATATCCCCGCGTTTATTTAAAATGGCGAACGTTCGGGGTGGCACGTTAGGGGGGTGGCTTTTCATTCCAAGCGAATCTCTTCGCGGCAATACAACGCGAAGAACTTGAAAACAAGATGATGGACAGCGAAGGGTGGAATTTTCACTTGACTCGTATAAAATCTTCATAGAAAAATTGTCCGCTGCGAATTGATTCGATAAGAAATCATCGAATTCAAATTTGATTGAAATGGCTTATCTGGAAATACGTCGATACAGTGATACAGAGCAGCCAATAATAATAACAACAACAACGTGTCTAGTATAAAGCTTCAGAGCACTTTTACCTCTTAATGCATATGGGAATTCGACTCAGTCGTTAATTAATAATATGTTATCGATACAGTAGAAAGCTTAATCAAGCGTAAAAGTATTTTTGAAATTTTTTCGAAAAAACTTCAAGACCCCTTTTAACGTGTATACTTTGATTATAGATGGGATATCGCTTATCCGGCAAATGACGGCGGATCAATTTACTGGCTTGGATGGCCGAGAGAAAAGGGAAATGAGTTTCATTAGCGTCACTGCAGCTGCACTTATACGGAAACTACCTGAGAGATATTCATCTCCATAGTAAACCTATCTAGGAGAGGAAAAAGTCTTTGGCTTTATTGGATTTAATTACATTCTGGACCATAATGGCTTTTTAAAGATCTGCCGAGGAATAAGTGACGACCGTATGCACAATTGGGTTCGATTAAAATAAGAAATTTCTTACGAACCATTGAATATCATCAAATGATTTTTTTTTAATATAATACAATAACGATAATCCGGATTTAGTCAGAATTAAATATAAGGTGCTGATAAGACAGAGAATTGTGAATGAGAAGAAATCTCGTTGATAAGGTATATAGAATTTGAATCGTACAGGAAAATCTATACGGTAATAATTCTTTTACGTCTTTTTATTCCCCAAAGAAAATGGCGTCCTACCTGGTCGGTGGAAAATGCTCGAAAGTTTTCATGGTTCGAACTATTGGATGCCATATGGAAAGAATAGGGATCCACGATTTCTCTTGGTTTGGATCAAGCCTTTTTTTATTCTGTTAGATCCCTTCAACGCTATTCACCCTTTCAAGCTTCTGGTTTCATCCCTTTTCTACCTACCTACGTATGTATATCACTGTCTGCTGGTCTACCTGGGTGGATGTTTTTCTAACGTTTCAAAAAATAAATCCACGATGCAGATTCTATCATGCATTATTCAAGTATAGGGAATTTCTTTTTTTCGATGCAATATACCAACATAGTGGGACGGCAAGGATCGATTTTACTGATACTCCCCGCGGACGTAAATCGCTATTAAATTAATTTGGAAAATGAGGAAAATTCGAATTGCTATAAGAATGTATATCCGTTACAAGCTCGTAACTGTATACGTCGTATATTCGTAGAAACTAAAAAAGAATTACTGCGGCAACATGTATACTCGTCTTTTTATGTTCAATTTTATTCTTTGATTTTTCGTCCATTTGATACGGACGTTATATTAAATTCAGGATGATTGCGCGTCCGTGAATTAATTACGGTGAAAATGATATCGTGTACCAGGATCTATGGATTCTCGAAAGCTTCACAGAGGAGCAAGTTACAAAAAAGGTTAAAAAATTATTTATAAAAAAAATAAAAATAGCAGGTACATAGATCGAAATACTTGATGCTGATGGAGGGTCAGAGGCGTGCAGTAAATTCCATTAAAATTGCCCTCGTACGGTATGCAGATATGCAGACTGGTGGAACAGCAGACAGGATGCACTGGATGCACCGAATGCACTGGTCCATCCATATGGCCGTACGATTAATTCGTCAGCAACTGCATTAATTTCTTGGGCGTAGCGAGCCGTTGGGTTTGCTTAAATAAAACGTTAGTGGAAACAGGCATATTGATAAATGTCACGTGCCTCATTTAAATACGAAACCAAAGCGCGATATTAAAATTCGATCCGATCGTATCCGTAATAAAAAGCATAATCTTCAACTCCGCCATCTTTCTTTCTGTTTCAGGATATGTCGGAATACAAATGCGAAAATGGCAAGCCGCCAATTTACGTGCCGCACAAACCAGTCACAGGAGTAATCGGAGCGTCGTTCAGTGTAGTGTCGATCATGGTTGCCAACATTCTACGATTATTCAAGGTAAATATATAAAAACACCACGAAACGTATAACGACAAAAAGGAAAGAAAGTCCCTAGGGAATTATACCTATACCGCCATCTGGCGTTCTTAGCGTTAAATATTTGTACTAGTATATAAGTGCTTAAGGATCTCGGAAAGGAGTTGTAAATTTACCAACGATAACCGCAGGAGTTTGCATGAAGCGACAGTTGGGAAGTTTAGGTGTGGCCACGTCGCTAGTTTCTGAACAGTCCAGCCAACCTGATAGCCTCTTGGCTTAAAGGAGCAAGAGAATTTGTAGCTGCTCGATCTTAAAATTCTCTTATCGATTCTATCGATTTGTGACCTTGTATTATCTGTACTCTAGATCTTTACGTTTATTGACCCTGACAATGACCTCGATTGTTCGTTAAAAAATCAAGGTCAGTCAAATCTTACTAGATATTTCAAATTTTACTTTTCTCTCATTCTGTACTCGCCTTAAGCCCTGTACACTGTATGAATCCTTTTTGTATACACGTCTAGTCTATTCACCAACCAGATGAGATAAACCAGCTGCCATTTTTTACCAGCTGGTTAGAAGAAGTTAATCAAGTGAAATTAAACGATATGACACTTGAACGTCGTTGAGTGACTCCTACGTGAGAAGAGGACTTAATGTTCTGGTATCTAGTCTACGTAACAGGGTTGCTTTTTGTACGGTCCATAATAAGGGTGCTTCACGCTGGGTATATTGTACACATTAGGTATAGTATATTAGGGGATGATTCGTCTTCCTTTTATGTGTTTCTCATCTGTAACGCAGAGACAATACTAATGAATAATGATTGATTAGGCTTGAACTGTGATTAATCATATTACATATGGGAATTCAGGTAATTCGTTATATGGTAATTTTTTTATTTCGTTTTACCTAATTGGGTTAACGATACTCGACAGTAAAATTGATACGACCAAAGAGGGATGACAATCATTGGAGACTGTATTAATAATTCGTTATTACTTTATTAACGAAGGGAGATAACGAAGCTCGATATTTATAACTATTATTGAATTTCTTTTTATCGACAAATTTATTGATTAGGTCAATTGATATTTCCCTGGTATAAAAACAACCCTTGCAGCCAAGTAACTTTATCGAACGTCATTCCCTTCGTAGGTGACGTATTTCCAAAATCGTAATTTTCATCCTGGATTTCTCATGGATATCCTAATAACGTAACCTCCTTCTCCTCCCCACGACAGCCACCCTTTATCCGACCCTTGATGATTCTTCATCTCAGAGACAACCCCCCTGAGGTCCTGTCGTTTTGCAGGTTTACGAGTTACCTTGATTAAATTAATAGAATTCGACGTTGCACCCTGGTCGTGCTCGTAATTAAAGCACAAAAGCTGCAAAGTGCTTCGCCGTCATTCTTGTACCTTATACCCCATGCAGTAAAAGGGACAAATTTGATTTACCATGGTGTCCCGGAATAAGGGTGAGGTTTGAAGTATTTTTTTTGGGGGGGAGGGGAAGGAAAACCAGAGATTTTCAAACTAATTCAAAAACGCTGAAAGCAGCCACAAAGAACAATGAAATTAAATAACAAAAATGGAAATACTCGAATCTATTTCTATTTCTTTTTTTTGGATTCTAAAAGAATTTACATAATCTATAGTAACACGTAAATTCTCTTTATCTCCTGTGAGGATAAAACTTTTCACTATCTTCGTACATAAGGATTCTACTTGATACGGGATTAAGCTTACTTGACTTGCGAAACTTGGCAGTATGGCTGCCGGTTTTATTTGACTTCCTCCAACGTCACGGTTGCTCGTATCAATCAGTTTGATTGGTTCCAAGTAATATCGAGGCTTTATCAAAAAATCATGAGGACACGTGTAACAAGTATAGGCGTTCTGGTTATGAATGGCCGACAGTCATAAATTGTTAGTAGGGGTAGCTTGTTGACTGTACCAAAGGAGGGTGAAGGGTCTGGGGAAATGAATAAAGTACGAGTCACAATTGGGGATGGAGTTTCACAAGCGACGGCGATGGCTACGTGTTTACGTTGCTGGGAAGAATTGAATTATCAAGTTGAATGAGAGAATGGCAATCTAGAGAGGAGATAAACAAACCTGATAAGTCATTAACGGATTGCGAAGAACTTTGAAAAAAAAAAAGTACTTGTATGGTACTGTGGTTAGATTGATAAAAATGTGAGAAATACAAAAAGATTATATAAACAAAAATTTATATTAATTCCAATTGCCCACCCCCTCCCCCCTCTACTCTCGATACGTAATTACATAAGTAGATCTTGTCTCAGATGAAATTAGCCAAGCGTGCGATCAAATGAACCAGATTAATTAAATCTTTTTAATTGCTCTCCGATACGGTTTTAATTACCCATTATTGATCTTCGTCATTGGCACCAACATTGTAGTATCTCTCCCTGGAAAATTACTTCAGCTAAATTCTTCTTTGCGAATTCGTCAAATCTGTTTTCGATTCGGTCACGAATACTCGTTAAATAATCGTACCGATTATTTTGCATTATGAAAATTTTATTGTAAACTAATTAATTCATACGTAATTTCCTTTTGTTTACATTTCCATGAACATAGCAACGACCATACACCAGAAATAGGGTAGCAAGTGTCACAGCGACCGACCGATAAGCACAGGCGATAACAGCATCGAGTGAACTTATCCGAATTTCCATCAACAAACAACCGTGAATTGTACGTTGGAAACTTCACTTAGCAACGTTGCCTAATAATTAATTAGTCAATAGTTAGCGCGTCTCTATCGATTAGTCGAGTCCAAAGTAACACTAGGTAAAACCCGCAAAACGCCATTGCAAAATTGTATTCCCTCGATCCCAACGAGAGTGCCGATAAAACTACTAAATAACCTAAAATCCCAAAGAGAAAAAAAAATCGTAATTATATCCCATCAGAAAAAAAACCAGAAATCCTCCAGCATCCCTCTCAACGAAATTGTAACGAAGCCCACGTGCAGCGTCACTGCCAAATGAGAATAAACAGTCGCGCCCCGCTATAGCCGCCATTCTCTTGGTTAACAAAAGCTCCAACTGTCTTAAGCTCACCGTCGCCAATGCCAAAGAGCACAATGCTCGCGAAGCGTGTCGATCATCTCCGCAGCATCCTAAAGGAGCAAACTGTAGACCAAGGCTATATCGCGTGTATACGAATGAGACGATCTATCAAAAATCGTCAATAACTATAACCCTGGCCTAAAATTTGTGTTTGTCCGTTTTCGCAGTTTATCCATCTATACTGTGACTAATATATATTATATATAAAAGCAGCATACACATATAATATATAAGCAGCATATACAATCTATATACATATATAAAAGCAACCACGTAGCCGAATAAACGGGCAGCAGCTTTCGATCCATCTTAATCCATTACATCGGTCCTTTGTCTCCCACTGAGATTTACTCTCGAATTCGATACCGACAGCCAGCCCGAAGCTTTACGATGCGCGAAAGCTCTTCCACAAGGATCCCCAATGACGCCGTCCAATAATTCGCCAATGATTCACGATGGATCAATCCCGACCTTACAAATTCCAATGACGTTACTTCCTTTCACACCCAATACAAGTACAAAGTATCGACGTCCTTTTGACGTACGAGACAGCTGTTTGCTCATTCGTCATATATCGCCAACAGTGAAATATCTGGTACACACAAAAAGCTCATATACAGACAAACATTACATACTCCACGTGCTTGTGCTTTTATAAAAATATACAGGATTGAAATAAAAGAAAAAAAATTTCCCAACTTGCATCCATGCACATACGTACGTAGTTACGTTTAACCTTTTCACATATGTGCTCCATATGGAATCTGCATATGATATGCTTGTATATATATACCTATCTGTACCCATATACCCAAGCCTCGTTGGCTTTCAGATATCGAGCTTTACGAGGAGCCAGGCATGCTAATGGTGAAGTTGCTTTTGGGTACGTGAACCTCGGCGTTACGTAATCCGCAGATACGGTTACCGTAGAGGGTTGTCTGAAATAACGTAATATATTAGAGAGATACAAGAGCACTATGGTTACCGATCCTTTTTCTTGGCCCTGAAAAAAACTTACCTTACCGTAGGTGAAGTGACGTCGTTCGCCCGAAAGCTCGGCGAGAGTGTAAGGGAGGATAAAATGGAGAAAACTGAAGTAACGAAGATCCTTTTTGTCAGATACGATTGTCCCTTGGCAGTACCATTATCGCCATTATTATCCTCTTATCGTGTGTTCTTGGGATTACGTACCTTTTCGTGGAAAGCTCTCTCGCTAACGGTCAGAATCCACTGTAAGCCATTTTGGTTTAATAAACCTTGACAATTTATTAAATTGTCTCTATATACGTATATATATAATATATATATTTATATATCTTTGCATATATGGACCACAGATCAGAGATTCTCATTTTTTCAGTTTTCCTGTGTTTTTTTTGTGGGACAGGATTATTTTTCATTAAGCCGGGACGATCGAGCAATATTTATCCTTTGTGAATATATATATATCTTTCATCCCTTTTTATTCTGACAAAACAAAGGGGTGGCTTTTATTCGTACCGGCTGTATGGCTTAAGGTATATCTTCTTCGATTTCTTCTTTTTCTTTTTTTTCTTGCAGATTCCTCAATTGAGCTACGCCTCCACCAGCATCGAACTCTCGGACAAGAGTCGTTACGAGTACTTCAGTCGGGTCGTGCCACCGGATAATTTTCAAGCCCAGGCGATGGTGGAGGTGATACACATCCTGGGATGGAAATACGTCTCTACGGTGGCAGTGGAGGGTGACTATGGCGAGAAAGTGAGATTAATATTGTAATAATAGAGTATTAATTAAATAAATAAGAATTAACAAGAATACTCGAAGAGATTCAAAATGGTGATTTCGATTGGGTCACTTCCCAGACGACGCTTACGTAATGTCTGAAAATCGTCTCAAGGGATCCGATGGGACAGTAATTGTCTTTCAGATATCTTAAGGGTGACTTTTGTATCTATCTGTTGTCTGGGTTACGTGGAAGGAGTATGGACACTAATGACCAGTGGCTAATTAGCGTAATGGCTCGTTACAATGCTCAGATTCCTCCTTGGCAGAGCAGCCAGTAGTGACTGATATAATGCCATTGAAATTATACGGTTGAGGTTAGGTTAGGTTCTTGTTCTGCCATGCGTTCAGTGTGTATGTGTGTATATATATATTGTATCATATACTAGCCATCTTGTAGTAAGCTTATACATTATATCTTATGCCAAAATCTATTTACCTATAGGGGTTGCAGGGAATAGGTATCTGGATATAGTATCTAGAGTATAGGTATAGGTGTCAATGCGCCATTTTTCCGGTACTAGGCTCCAGAGAAGCTGAATATAAATAGGAGTATTGAGGCAGTTATTTGTAAAGCCACCTAGAAAGTCAAGATGGCGGAGTGGCGCTGTTTCAAACAAATACATTTTGTACTGCGACTGTAGGGAAAGATCAAGAGTCTTGGAATCAAGAGAATTGCCCGGGGAGTATCGGGAGGGAAGAAGGAAGACGTCGCGACGCACTAGATGGTATATCCGCCGGCGGTGGTTTAATCAGGAGAGTCGCTTTGGGTTTTTCATTCCTTTTTTTTTGTTTTTGATGCTGCTGCTGCTGTTGTTTCGTTTTCTCGTTTCTCATATTCATAATGAAGCATCGACAGGAAAATGCAGAAGGGACGAAGAGAGTAAATGGAGGATGGAATGACGTAGTAGGTGACTGCGCATGCGCAGTTACTGCGTCATGTTTCCTATAGCGTATTTAGTACTTTTATCTTTTATTTATTCGAGGCTGTGTAAACGTTATGGGGGAATTTTTCAATTTCAAAGTTTCATAATTCAACGACAGCCCATGGAAATTGATGGTGTTTATTTTGCGTTTAATAGTGAATTTAGTCGCTTGGGGGAATTTATTTTTCTTCGAGTTATATTAATTTTTGTGAATACCATTTAATTCGTGGAATCGACGGATATGAATTTTTTTATAATCACCGCCAATTGTCGTCAGACCTTACGACATTGTTTTTCGGCATCTCTTGGCATTTCAATGAAATTCAACTTATCACCGTCGCACAAGAGGATGATGGATTTCAAATGAGATTTTTATCATTGAATTTGTCCTGCAGAAGTTCCTGACTGCCACTGATTGGGATTCTACGGCCGTTTCCTGTTTTGGTACCTAATTTCAATTTCACTCTGGAACACGAAAGAAACCCCTTGGATCCTACTTACCGATCTGAAAGCAGAGAAAAGAAATTCCGTCAATGATTTTTCAAATGAAAATTCAAGAAAAACATTGTTTTGTTATACTTCCTTCGACGTGAGCCATCAACAAAGAATTAGATCCATTTATCAATGAGATCCATCTTGACACCAGGCTAAGGGATGAGATAAATCGTGAAAATTGCTTATTCAACCCCTAATTGGAAAGACCGAGAATTCGCGGTGGAGAGAAGAACGAAAATTACATAATGCGTTGAGTAGAGAGGGAGGGGGCCAAAGGAAAAGGTGGCGCGCCAAGAGGGTAGAAATGTTAAGGGCTGTTTGTCGACCATATTTAAATAAAAGAACGTCCCTGACGAGCGAATTACTTAACGAAGCTCAGTTTCTTCAACAATTGCGCAAGTCTGCTTGACCCACTTTCTTTGGATTCCCGTTAGAGACCACCACCTGCCGAGAAACAGGTATCCGTAGAGGTCCTTCGTGACATCATCCCTTATACCGTTACAACTACCATCATCATCATCATCATCATCATCATCATCCCCTAACGGTAACACACGCACTCGCTGTTTCAGTCCAACAATTGTACAGAACGAGATCCAGCATACTTATGAGAGGACCGAAGTCACTGAGTCATAGCCATGCCACCCTTACTTAAGGGATGCAAAAATAGACCAAGAAAATGAACCAAGAGCAAACATCACCGAGGACGTAAAAATTAGTCGGCACCGTTGAAACTACGAAGACGTAGGGCGTGAAGGTCCAGGGCAGCAAAACCACCCCTGATTTATCTCCAGAAGACACGTGGCAAAGAGAGGGCTGAGGGTCGAAATTCCATTAGAACGAAATTCTATTAATTAGCCACAAATCCCAAGGGCTGTTTCAACCCTGTCTCGAGGCCTGGTAAAACAGTCCACGCTTTCTATTCCCATGTCAGAGCCCAGAACTTCTTGCACCCCTTTTTATTTCATTGTGAGTTGGGCTTCTCCCAGTCGTATAGGTATATAATGAGTTCTATATGAAAAAAAATATATATAAAAATAAAACAAAACTGCATCCCCCTCGTTCTTCATTGCGGTCCCTCGTTAATCCACAACTGAATTACAGTCTTTCTCTTTTTGCCTGGATACAAAAAAATAACAATTTTTCTTTTTTTTACACTATCCTGCACATCCTGGTCAACCCTGACTCTTTAGTACTAACTCAATGTCCAGCTATCGCGATTCGCATGAGACAGGAAAGTAATGACTATTCTTGATACACCCGTTATACTATATGCTATATATATATACATATAAATATATAGTTATACGGTACATGGAATATCTCACCCTACGACCATTGTCCCTTTAGCACCCTGAACGTAGGAGATAACGGGCAGCAGGCTGCAATGAATAATTCCCCTATGATAATCGTTTATGTACTTATATGGAGACTAGCCATTCTCAGCATTTATGCGGTAACTGTATATAATACGTCTGTTATGTAATGCCTATGTAATATATTGAAATAACCGTGGCCGACCGAGTTCTGTGTCGCGGTGCTCGACGATTCCGGATGGGAACTGATAAGATAAGATTTATTATCGGCCGACTTCTCTCGGCGATGTTACATATAGATTGTGATATATTTTTTGGGGGGAAAAATATTTTACTGGTTATATTTACTTTGGCCGGATATTAATTGCCGGGAATCCTGCGGACGGTAGGCAATAGAAATTTTTTTATTTTGTTTTTGGTAGCGTGCAATTATTTTTTTTTTAATTGTAACGGATTAATTAATTCGGTGCAACCAGTTTGGTTTGTATTAATTGGCAGGAGTGACAGTAAAATTTTTTAATAGGTATTTGAAATTCTGTATGTGTTATATGTAGGTGTACGATTTATTGTTATTTCTTTTTGAGCTACCGTGTGAAGGAAGTTGGGCGAAATTGAAGGAAAAGGGAAAAGTGAAGAAGGAGGTAAAAAAGAAAAGCTGCACGTCTTCCAAGTGGATGATACAGTTAAAATGGCTGACTGTCTCTCATCGGTTTGGCAGTCGGACGAAATGAAATTTCGTATACCATTCTCTACGGGGAATCCCCGGGATCGAGGAGAAGCATCGATCTCCGAGGGGGATGAAAAGAGTCTAAAGGGATGAAAGCGAGGAGTTTCATGAGTACGAGGAGTAGAGGGCAGCTTAGGCATGGGGAAAGAAAGAAAAAAAGAGGAGAAAAGATGAAAGTGAGGGAAACTAAGAAAAGCGTGCGGTAAAATATATAATGGAGTATTGGATCACTCAGTCGCCAATTTTTTTTCAGTAACAAATCCAATTATTCAACTCCAATTTGCTGTCTTGGATCATTATATGAGAAATCGATATGTCAATCAATATCGTTATCGGTCGTCAAAGGGGATGAGAAGTAAGCAAAAAAAAAAGGAAAAAGAAAGAAAGACGTTTCTCCGATAACAAGATATTATTTTCAGATTGTCTGGCAAAATTATATGGGCTATCATCCCTTATATAAAATCGTATAACTATCAAGGGCGTCCCGACGCCCCGTGCCATAGGACTTTTACAGTGTGACTCGATCGGTGCTTTATCGCGTCGGATGAATTTTAAGGGTTGCCAAGCGTAACCCTTCACCATCCCCTAGGCGATTATCGAACGCGCCCAAAAGGGGGTGTCCCCGTGGATAAATATTTCAAAAAAAAAATCACTTGCCTTCGGTACCCCCAACTTTTTAACGACCTCATCAAGGAGAAGTAATACCGATCAATCACCGTCGGTTCGTTTGATTCGTTAAGGCGTCGTTGAATTTTTTTTACCTGAGGGAAACCATGAACGCCAGGCGTCCCGACGCCGGATGGGTGTAAACCGGAAACCGTGAAAGGAATTTTCCTAAAGCTTATACACACGTTACTTGGCTTTTCCACCCTTCACCGTGCATCTTCCTTGTTTGACTTGTTTCTGTTATACACGGAGCAACCCTTAAAAATCACCCCTAATCTTTCGTCCTCTTTAGCTGCGCGGTATCACTTGACCATCCTAAAAATATTCTTTCATTCGCAGATCACCCCTTTCTTATACCAAATATGCCACCCCCATTTTTTACTCGTCGCGTAAAGTGTGGGGTAACGATTCTACGCCGATTTTTCATTTGAATACTGGGCGAGCAATATTTTTTTGCAACCCCCATCTTTTTACCCCCTCTATAAAAATCACCTTATTTCATTTCAACTGTACGTGTGGCTTCTGCCACAACTTCGATACTGAAATTTACCCCTCCACTGGGTAGCCCAGAGCAACAGGGAGTATATGTCAGGAGACACATCCCTTATACATATATGGAAATTGAAATCATATTTCACGAAGCGAGGGAGCCGAAAAGTCCATCTCCATGTAGAGGCTTGAGACGATATATATATATATCAGCTTATAAATTTTAATTTTTTAAATTCAATTTTTCCGCCATCAATTCTCTCCCAGCACTTCTTAAATATTTTCGACAACTTTGAACCTTTCTTAAAAGTAGATTTCCAAAATTATCAGTATCGATACAATCATCAACACTCCATACTCTAGTTCCTTATACGCGCTACACGGCCGCGAGAATCAATTTAAAAAAAATTCCCTACTAGATTTTTCCCAAATTAAAACAGATCGTCTTATCTCGAATTCTAAGTAATCAACGTGCGTGTCCTGAATTCAAAGGGTGCCTTAAGCCTGAAAGAACGAAAGTAACCAAGAAGTGAAACAAAAGGAAACGAAGGACGATAGTGAGAATTTGGATGTCTAACCGTGAGAAATCATCCCCTTGATTCGATTCAAGATACAATATAAGCAATAAAAATGTTCAATTTTTATTGAAAGAAGAAGACAATTACCCATTACGACAAAAAAGACCAAGGGGAAGGGTATCTGATAATCGTGATAAATTTTCCACGATAAAACATCCCTTTCATGAGCAAGTTAACAGAAAATATGAGACCATCAGGAGTAATGGCGCTGGATGTAAATTCATTGTAAATAATATGTGCAAATATAATCCAGCACCCAGGGGCTGCTATGTATAACGTCGGAAGGGTAGTAAAGAGGCGCCAGAGTAATTTCCCATGTAAACCGCAGTCAGTACGTATACAGATTCAACAGTGCATATCTAACCAGTGCATATAATAGGTAACAGTTATCTGCCAGTAGGATACTGCCTATGATAATGCCCCGTAATAATTTACGTAATTATCCTAAATAACGTAAACTGCTGGATAGTAACGTTACAGCGATAAGGAGCATACTGATAATCGTGGATATACCTGAAATTGAAAATATAATGTGATTTAGAAATAAAATTCAGTTTTCAGGTCAAATCCAGATCAAAAGAGTGATAGGGATCTGAGTAAACAGAATAGCTGTATATAAATACACACGCACACAATATATATACAGTGTACAAAAACTTTTTGAAAATATCCGAAAATACTGAAATACTCAGTCAACCTGTCTGAACAGTGCTGGGGTTCACTGACGTGCGGTTTAAGCCCGGGAAATGTAAACGTGTACAAAGCGCGCGTGGAATGCGTTTGAGAATTTGAGGTAAAACCAGAAAAATCAAGAGTTCAAAAGGGCAAGGGTGAAAAAGGACAGGTGTATTTGTATAGCGAATGGGGATTCGCGACGTAGGTAGGGGCGTGGCGAGAAGTGTGAGTAAGAGGCTGAAGAGTGACGATGAGAAGGGGAAAAAAATATAAGAATGAAAGAGAATCGGTAGGGTGAGAAATTGAGAAACAAAGGGGTCGTTTTGTGCCCTGTGGTAGTTAACTACGTAATTCAATCTCGTGACGCATTTACCGATGTCGAACGTAGCTCTCTTTCTCTCTCTCCTCTTCCTTTCCCTTATTCCTTCTCACTCCCACTCTCTCTTTTTATCCTCTTCAGCCTTCAGTACAGTCTACCAGTACAGCATGACTAGACGCACTCAAGTTTTGTTCTTATATCCAGCATCTTCCTTACCTCTTGTCACGTATGATGCGTTATATATGGATATGAAATGGCATATATGGTATACGTATTTATGTATATTAAGAGATAAGAGACAATAGTCTGTAACAGTAATGACGGTTAAGGTTATGTCAGCTGATTAAAAGCATACAGAATGAAAAGGAATTATTTAAATTGAATGACGTAACGATTTTTAAATCACTGAAGATGGCCGAGTTTTCGTTACTTCGTAGGAAGAGAAAATAAGGTACATTTTGAAACTTCGAGAACCTCAATGAAAATCGAACTTTGCGATACTATCGATGCGAACGACTTTCGACCTTTCCAAAATGGCGGATCTTCGCCGGGAAGATAATAGTATCGACCTCTAGCGAACGTTCTCAAAGACATTTTCGTAGATTGAATTGAGTTAGCAGACGTGAACCTAAGCGACTACTACGTAGTCGAAAATGGCGACGATTAAGTAACAGGGCTTTACCATTCAGTGCGTTACCGTTACGTTACGTCACTTTACGCCGAAGGCGCGATTTAATCAAGAAAATCCTATAATCCTGACTTTATCGTTTCGTTTACTGCTCTTCGATAGCTTCCATGTTGGTAACACCTTTTGCAAAGGGATACTACCACCCTGTGAACTTACACGTGTCTCACGTGTTGTTACGTCTCGCGGAGAATCCTTCGAATTTCTCTACAGGAACGACTACGACGTAGAATCGGTTAGGAATTTAATTATTTCGAAATCGTACGAAGCGAAGCCACTCGTCGTACCTTCTATTAATATCGTTTCAATGGGATTTAATCACTAATGAAATCACAGCGCGTAAGATCATACAGGATTCGTATGTAAACATATGCAGATAAACATGAATTACGTGTCTAACTAAAGTACGCAATAGAGTTACAATTAATATTTTACGTAAATATACATTTTAGTTAATAACAAATATAATTGTTATACATAATATTAATTTCCTTTTTCCATCATTTCAGGGAATCGCAAGTTTTATCGCGCTCTCAGTCGAATACAACATATGCGTGGCAGTCAGTGAGAAAATCTTACGCAACGCCAAACCCGAGGATTTCGACAGGATCATCGAGCGTCTTAGTACAAAGCATAATGCCAGAGGCGTCGTCCTTTTCGTCGATGAAGACAACATAAGGTAAACACAGTATACATATTACACTCTTACCATTGTCAATATTGTTCCAAGTAATCATGATACAACATACTGCTAGAGCGATTGTACGATTCGTATGTTGACATTGTTAACTGTCGCCTGATAATGTAATCAATACTTTTTAAACTGTCTGTACTTAAGACACTAGTGAATTAAACCATAGCCCTTAGTACGTAGTACGTTCAAAGGATCTTTACTTGAGCCTTTAAGTGCAGCTTACAGTAAATTGCGTAATACCGCGTGTAAAGAGTTCACAAACAGTAAGAAAAGTTATGAACAAAGTCCTGTTACGTAATCGGATAACTCTTGAGCTTCTGGAAAAGAAGACGCGGTTACGCGTGTACGATAGGGTAGGCGATTATTTTTGAAAGTTTAAAATACTTTGCAATTTATTAATTAAGAAAAGGAGAAACTTGTCTAGTCTTAGGATAATCATAAAAAGTTGTAAGTTAACAGCTTTGAGATTTATGACAATAAAGTTTTGGTATTAAAAAGAACAACATGGATACGCTCTTAGAGAGGTTTCTATAGTGGGTATAGTCCATTAGACTATAGTGTGGTATAGTTTGGTTTAATGCTAATAGATTTTGTGGAAAAGAATATTAATGCGTTTCTATTGTTATGATTTGTTTTATAGTGAGATAGGGAGAGAGATAGAGTGATAAATTAGTATATATACTACATTGTAACGTATTAAACGTTTAATATAGTCGGTATGAATTGGCAAGGCTATTCGAAGCAGGCGTCGCGGTAGTCGACGACGCCTGGCGTCGTTCAACGCAGTCACGTTACTCTGTACCTGGGTATGCAGGAGCGACGAAATTACTCGGAAGCGATTCTACCGGAAACAATGCCCATCCGGATAGACGACGATCTTAATTGTAAAGGCAGTATTCATCGGCCTCTATTAACTTGACGGCCTAGTCGCTCGTGACGGTTAATGCATCGTTTAGTTGCGAACGGCCTTAAACCTTTGACTATACGAGACAGAGGATTTATTGTTAACGACTGGTACGCGTATAGGATCTGCTTCAGTCTAGTTTTTGATTTATCAGATATTGCAATTCAAAATTCGTAGTCGAAATTTCAGGTGGATTTTTTTGAAGGAGTCGATTATACAAAATAACTTTTTTTTCTGGTTTATGTAATTTACACTTCGAGTTGATTTGAGTTTTGGATCGTCGGTCTCGTTCAACGTACTTCCTTCTCTCTATCCTCTTTCGGTATGGCTGAAACAATCGAATTACGATGAAAGTTGGTCGAAAATTATGAAGTGACTAATTGTAAGCACCGTACTGCAAAGTTGAATAATTGCGCCATTATCAGAGCTCCTAAACAAGGAGCCAAGGCTATTTGACGATGCCTAACAATTCGCGAAACTTATTTCGAATAACGTACTACCTGCTACAGCTACGTACAGATTTACCTTTTGAAATTTAAGGAGCTAACTTCAGTCCTGTATTCATGGATATTTAACGACGTCTTGTATCTATGATATATGTGCGTGACTAAATTGGAATTCATATAGGATTTAACTATGGTTCCCATCCCATTCACATAATCTATTGATACCAGTATATAATATATTAAAAACTTAATTTATGAAATTCCATAGAAGTAATGTCAAGTTAAAACCATGAAACTTACGTAGTTGCATGGTCCTTTGAGAATCACGTAGAAAAGTAATTGCCCATGACGAAGTTCCAGGGACGCGAACAAAAATAAAAACGTTATAGAGGACCCAAGTAGGAGTTAAATGATGGCCGAAGCTAAAGGCTTGTTCACAGGGATAAATAAATGAACGTAGAGTTCCATTTGCAGTGGCTGCGTGTACCTAGGAGGAAAACTCTTTGAAGGAGGCTAATAGTCGTGAAACTGTAAACTGAAATGTTTCAAATGTTTTCCTGTACTTTGCACGGGGTATCCCGTGGGACAAGAATTCCTGGAGAAATTACACGTCCGGGTAAAACATTAAATACGGCGCACGAACGTGGCTATGTACCAAGGTACGTTCCATTTCTCGGTTCCAGTGTTTACAGCTTCCTACTTCATACTGTAACAACCTTAATTAACTGCCTTGACAAAATGGCTGTTTTATTACGCGTATCAAAGGACTCGCAAAGCGCGGGATTTTTGAATATCGTCAAGACTAGATGAAATTTGAGATAAGCTTTTAATCACGGCTGCCCTAAGACAGGGAGTTTTCATTAAAAAAAAGTATTTCATCCCCTCAAGCGTCCCTTACACTCCCTTAAGCGTAGAAACTCTCCTTTTGTATCATCTAATTCCTGGATTTTCCCCTTAAAGCCAAGATGTCACGTGACCTCCGACAATCCTAACCCTAAATTGTAACCAGGATATACAAAAACAAGGGGTATTGTCAGTGATTCGAAAGTTTTCTCAAACTGTTGATAATCATCTATAATTATTTGAACGCCTTTTGAAGAAGAAAAAAACAAAATTACCTGCTAGATTAATACTATTAAAAAATACTTGAACCCCATAGGAATTCATATCACGATCGTCCTTTGTTTCCCACGACACAATTTCCCAGGGCAAATCGTATAATCCATGGGATTCGCGTTGGTCGTGAAATCCTGGCGATTCGTTAGGCAAACAAGTTCACAAATAAAGGGGGGCGGAGGGGGCGTATCCCGTGCTTCCAGACTTCCTCTTCACGACAGTAACATATTCATCCATGCAATAAATACACAAATCTACCAGTAACTCTATCCGAACAACGTACAGGCACGCACACAGCTTTTCAGCCAAAACGGATAACGCATACAAATTTTAGGATGTGTTTTAAAACTTACCACAAAAAAACTTACCGCAAATGCTGTCAAGTCATAACTGCGTCCCTATTCATTCCTATGTATTTGACGAAGACACAACGACGAGTTTCCAACGCTCACAGTACTCGCAGTAAGTTTTGAAATACACCCTTAATAGCCGACCATAAATTTAAGGTTAGCCTAAGGCCAGCTCCAGGCTATGATGGTCCTAGGGATTTTCAAGCTTAAGAGAAACGATCAGCCAATCCTGTTCCAGTCTCTAGCAGCGCTACCGACGTAAGTGCCGGGCAGCGTTTCTATGCAGCGTCCACAAGCTACGATCAGTAAGCCTCTCTATCTACAGCTGAAGAACTTTTATGTTTACTCGACGATAGTAACTGCCTTGCCAGGATTAAGGGGACGTTCTCATTCGGAACGTAGCTGAAGAGAAAACTTATTAACGGATTAGAGTGAGGAGCAGGTGTTTCTATTGGACAGGTAAAATTATCGGTGCTTGCCATTACTTTCTCTCTTCCTCTTTGTCTCTCTCTTTCTCTCTGTACCGGATGTCAAATTAATTCGAAATTCCCTTTTGCCTTTGCGCTACACGGCAAATCCCTTCTCGTTACTTTACCCAAGTAAGCTCTGACATCCTGGCTCCGGGACTCCTGGGGTGAATCCTACTGGTTATAAAGAAGCGTGTGCTGCTGGAAGGTTTAACGTTATTAAAATGTCTTCTTAACTTTGCCTTTCATGCAAACTCTCCATATGCCTTTATTGTGGGTATGCGTATTATAGGGGAACGAATAGTTAACAAATATTCTTTTTGTTGGATTTCGTATTTTTTTACAGTAAGAGGTACCTGCATGTTTCCCGAAGGAGGTATCTAGAAGCTACTTTTAGGTTAGATTTTCTATTTTCTTGTTTTCTCGTCTGGACTTATTTATTGGAATTCACGTGTCATGGTAGGTACTGTATGACTTCGTGAGGTTATGGTCGGAAACGAAAGTGGAGTCGTTCCTGCGCTATCGCTCTCGTAGACTAGGAAAATAAAGAAAAGGAATCCTTTCCTCTGGGAAAATATCGAATTCTAGATTTTTTCGAATATATTACAAGTCAAGGATATCCTTCGTGCGTATTTCGAATATCCGAGTCTCCTGCAAAAGGATACACGTAGTATACGTAGTTATGGGATACATTTATTCATCGTCCTTATCCTACGACTAGCGCATTGCGTATCCTTCCTGCAGGATTATATCCCCCAGGATATCTGTCTTCTTGGTTCTTCCTTAATGCTATCTTGGGATAGGTTTAAAGAGAGACCGTATATACTCTGTTTTATAATTTTCTTTTGAAATTCATGAGTATTTAATTTAATGAGAATTTTTCGAATTTATTTACACAGCGTAATTTTGATCTTTGATATTTAAATTTCTGCTGGTACCGATCTTCCTTGCTTATGATTAAAAATTGAAAAAGCCGTTAACGGCACTGTGAAACTAAATCCAGTTTTCTATTTTGTTTGATGCATATATAATTTTCAAAATAATTACCACGAGCAGTCTCTAGAATGAAATTGTAATCACGTACGTAGACCAGATTGTCCAGAGATTCCTTCCTGGTAATCCATTTCAAATGAACCGGAAGTCCAGGCTCGTGCGTTAGTCGCGTCATAGACAGTGTGGTCACGTAAACGAAATATCCAAAAGCTTTCCCCCTTGGTCTGTTATCCATTTTGCGTGACCATTGCTGTTTTGTCATCCATCTACGTCTCCACGTATGTACGGAATCGTAGTTTTCCATGCGACGGAGGACCTAGAGACTGGTTCGCTCCAGTGAACATCCGGTCGGCACTACTGATAGATATCACACGCTTGAAGAAACTGCAACTTTGATCATTTATCGGAGAACGTTATCTAAGATAAAATATTACGATATCCAGATAGAATTTCTAAATATTTTTCTTTCAAATCGTTTACGACGGCAATGACTTTCTCGTGCTTCCAATATGGCGGCACTACGTTTCAGGTCAATATTAAAAACCGTTCATACTATTACTATCGACGGAAAATCCCTTTGTAGTCAGCCCTTAACTTTTTCAGCCAATAACGTTACGTTGCGCAAGACTAATAAAGTCCCTTATTGACTAACGCCACAGTTACTTTGAAAACGTAAAGAAAATTTTCGTGTTTCCCAAACCTAGTCAATGCTCCAGGTTAGCCTAATGAAATAAACCGGAAAAAGAATTTCTGGTAAACTTTCGGTTCTCTTGAACATAACTCCTCTCCTGCGTCTACCTTCGGACAGGCTGCTGACGATCGGGAGTTAAAAAATACCTAAAATCACGTATCCATGTAAATTTTCTTTCTTCATTTTTGTACAGTCGCTATCATGACCTTTCTATGACCTACCAACACAAATCTGTATTATTCATACAAGCGATCCTTAATATCCATATCAAAGTGTAACAAGAATCCCATACTCACACATGTACATAAAATTACTTGTACACGGCTGAATATTGAGAAGCGTAAAAACTTATATGGGCGAGTTTACACGGTAGATATGTTTCGATAGGGTAAACCCACTTCAAGGGTGTCGCGGTAAGAAAAATATTTTTTTTGTGGGGTGCCGAGGGGGTAAAAGCACTGTATCAAAGGACTACAAGGTCTGTGGTCGATATACTTAAGCCACTAGTGGAATAGCATACGTCAAGTAGGGACTGTCCGTCAGGTTGGTATATCTGCGACAAAATGGCATTCGACAAATAAGCTGTAGAGTCTGGTCAAATATATTGTTAAAGAGCAGAGAATAACATTGTCCATCTGTATCTGTATAACAGGTACTATTGTCATTATTTGGAAATATTAGCAACTTTAATAGGAATGGAAGGGATAGGATGATTAATAATTATAAATAATAAATTTATCTAGGTTGAGTAATATTTTTTTTAAGGAAAAAGGCTCATTGATTTTTTTTCTTAAGGGCGGAATCTCCCTACGGTTGACACAATCTCGTCTTACTTGGATGGCAGCCATTTTTATCCCGTTTCGCTTTTCCTACCAGACGTCAGTCATGTGTCAAACCGATTGACAGCACTCACCCCACGTACTTACCCTTGGGGTTGGACTAGGTTATAGATAGATATTTAGATATTGGGTATTAGTAAACAAGTATCCTTTAACGTGGAGCCTTCGTTCCGTTTCTGCTTATTCGCTCGAGGTCATTTTAAAGTGAAACTTTTGAACGTGGATCAAAGTTGCTAGACGGATGATTTGAATTCATTGACCTTTGTCCCCATGGGGTTAAACGTGTTGTTGGGGTCGTGAGACGTGTTTTGTATTTGGGGGGGACTCTTTTGTACTGTTAATCCATAAGGAGGTGGCCCCTCTTCAGAATGGAACAACCTTAACTATAAACAGCGGTGCTGGAAAGTTCGTTTAACGAGACCCTAGTAACACCCTTGAACTAAGGGCGAGTTTCTCGGCATGTTGTTTCGGCAGGTTTACAATCCAACTTCCAGATGACCGGACGGGCGACCTTCTCGAAATTAAACGCGTTTAAACAGAATCCTAAAGCTTGTTAAACCAGACGCTTTGTAGAACTTGTCGAGTATCTCTCGAAGGACGGAACAAGTGGACGGTTTAGTCGGTTTCAAAGTTCCCGCGCTTTTGGTAACCCCAAAGCACGCTTGAGAATCGCCCGGGAGATTCGTACGAAGAATTTTTATTGGCTGTCAGGTATTTTTTATTTGTATAATAAAAATAAAATTTTTGCCCTATCACGTACCAAGGAATGTGGCAAGGTGTTTTTTTAATTGATTTTTGTAAAATAAATAAATTTTTCACGTATTTGTCTGAAACGTATTCGAATTCAATGAATTTATCTAATTGAATCAACTACGTGCAGTCTATTCACTTTAATGGGATACAGTGAAATCTGTGGGGAAATTTTTTTTTTAATGGAAACTGTTGATATCACCTCGACCGTACATCCATCAAGGCACTGTCTCCATTCCAGGACGTTTAGAGTAAACGCAGCATGGAAATGAGATTTAAAGCTGTGAAATTTATTCGGGCAATTTCGAAGGGCCGCGGCTGCCGCCGGGAAATTGAGTTAGGACCCAATACGAGTCTACTGGCTGATTCGAAATTCGAGGCCAACGCGCTATTCGAGCGTATAATTGAAAGGAGATGTTTACTGTTCGAAGAAAATCAAGGTCTTACGCGTTACATTGTAATGGGAGTCCGATACACGAACAGTCCTAAATTAAGAATAGAGATTCAAGCAAGGAAGAAGTGTACGCCATTGTTTTTACGCCTCCGTAGTAAATCTAGTAATTTATTTATTAATGTAAATTGACGTTGACTATTAATTGTATAACGAATTTAAACGAGAGTATAAAATAGATTCAGCCAGTTCGTATTTTCGGTTAAATCTGATTAGCGTAGTTGGTGTAAGTCGCGTGGCGTCATTGTTCGAAAGAAATGAAAAAAAAAGATGTCCGACGATTTTTTCTACCCCCGTGACAATTTCTTACTAGATCCCTAGAGAATTTCGCGGCGAGAAAATTCAGCTGGGAATTTAGCGTCGTGGAGTTATTTTTCTAGATTCTATCCCGAGCACTGCAGTATCTTGATACATTGGACAAAGTGTCGAACAAACATGGCCGTTTCTCAGCCGGCAGCTACGACATATTTTCTTGGTGAGAATCGAAGAATTTATTCTGTCTATTTTTCATTCGACTGCACAGTCCTCTCGTGCGGGACAGTGGGACAAGTTGAATTCCCTAGGAAAGCTTAGTGGCATCATTTAAACAAGAAATTCCCTAGGCTAATCTTGGCCAGATAAAATTTATCCACGATTTAGTATATAGAGGTTTTACTATAGTCCGTTCGCGAGTAAAGTAGCTTTTGGAGGGGCCATCTTCCTATGACTTTTAAAGTAAATTAGTCCCCCGGACAGGATCTTTTATTCGCGAAACGACTGTATACGTTATTCAAAACAAAGGAATTGGCACGTTAAGTACGGGAAGGTCTGGACCATCCAATGAGCACCACTGAGTGGGCTACAATGTAGGCGTGGTATATATCGGCAGCCGTGCTCTGATTCGTCGATGAACGCCAACTTTAACGTTAATTATCTCCGAAATTTTACCTGAAAATTTAATTACGCAAAAACACGTATTTTTTATTTTTTCACGCAGAATTCAACCGTGCTATTCGCGTGCGTTACTTTTTGAACATCTTGCATATAAAAAAATATTCCTATAAAGTCCGTCGAAAGAAAAATCCTCCCCTGCTGTCCAGAGGGAGAACAAGTACAGCCAAACTGAAGTTGAAACTCGAAAGTTGAAAAAACGAAGTTTCGCGAAGAAAAACAAAGAAAAAAAAGCACGTCAACTTGACAAAGTTTCTCGTAGCGGGATGGGCGTAACTGAAAATCTTGTAATATCATTCGTAACATTTGTCAACGTTTCCGGGTAACTGCTGTTGTCCTTCTTCGACACTCGACGACACGAGTATACGTAAATATATATAAAGTAATAAAATATCTCTATCCATCATTGCGAAAGGGCACTTGAAAGTAATTCAATTATTTCAGCTCTGTTTAATACGTGAAAGATATTTCGAGAAATTATAGATTTTTATGAAATACAAGAAAATTTATATTAGATTCATGATTATTGGAGTTTTAGGTAAAAAGAAGCATTGTTGGTATTCACAATAAGATATCAATGTGAAAAGGTCAAGCGTGCTACTATCAACGTCCTATCTCTCTCTCTCTCTTTTTCTCACTTTAATGCTCTCTCTCTCTCTCTAGAAACTCCTAACTTAATTTTCTTATGCTCTCCAGGGAAGTACAGTCTCATTCCTCTCTCCACTAATTTCCCAGTAATACAGTTAAATGACGATTACACTAATTGTTAAGAGGCATGGGTACTCATTAAGGATAAATAAAAATTAAATGATTCTGTTTTGTCTCGCAGGATAATTAGTTCGCAAGATACAAAAAAGAACTAGCTTCCTCGGTAATTCTGGTTTGACTGTAAATTTTGCGGATTTAAAAATTTTTCTCTTTAATTCTCAGCTTCCCTCTCGCCTGTACCTAATCCCTGCGTCCCCCTTTGACTCCCATTCATCCACGAATGTACGACGAGCTCTCAGGACTTTTTAACCGAGAATTATTCAGGTTTCAGTTCCGTCTCAGTGAGCTTTCGTCATTTCCCAGAAACACGTTTTACACGAGGAAAACTTCGCACGCAAAAAGCACGACGCTTTCGGGCTCGCCCGAGATTTACGGGCACTCGATAAGAGACGGAAAACACATTAGGGTTACGATCGCTCCTAGGGATTTCACTGGCAGACTGGAAAAGTCCCTAGACAGAAGATTTCCCAGACGGTATAGTATAGCTTTAAGGAGCTTCTACCTGAATGAAGCTGGATATCTGGCCTTGATAAATTCAGCCTACAGAGCTGGCGGGAAAATACGGAAAATTCAAAAATCCAACAATGAAAGTGGCTTTTCAAATCAAAATAATAAAACTGGAAAATAAGGACTGGTTTTGATACTCAATCTATCGTAGGCTGCCAGCCAGTCAAGTTAGCTTTCACGTGGGATGCGATACTGCTGGTGCTATACGCTGCCACGTAATGGAACCGCTCAATTTGTCTCGTGGCGAGAGGGCCGCTTTATAACAGACCCCAAAGTGCCAGGGATCCGAAACGCGTCCTCAGATTTCGGATTTCGGCTACTCGGCTATAGGCTTGGTGCCCCAACTCCTACGTCGAGTATGGGTTTTCCGGTGCGTTTCCATGGTAACGTTTTCCGCTTGCCCACACTAATGGCTTCGGCCGAATACGACGACTGGCGTATACCTATAATAGTACACTATACTAAACACCAGCAATACCTAACACTACCATTCGACATTCACCATTGTCTCCGTCAATATGAATTTTCGTAGTTTCCCGAAATTCACGAATTTCCAAAAGGACAGGATAGAATTCCAAAATATTTCAACGCAACCCAGTGCTCCATTGGTAAAAAAGAAATTAAAGTTTTCACGAAAATATCGAACCGGACGTGTACGAAAAAATGTGAGAATAGTGGATAACAAAATCGTGGAAATATCGTATGAAATTTTGTCACCGTTTGTCATTGTTCTGTATACAAAAAGGGATTTGTGAGATGGAGTGAAATTCTAACTTTTCCCCTTTTTTTTTCTTTTTTTTTTTTTTGACAAAGAAAAGAAGACAGTTCGGATAACCTCTACGTGAGTAACAGTCTTAAAGAGGCCATCCCGAACGTTAAGTCATCCTATCCCCTTATCCTTTTATCAGGAAAACCTTTTCATTCGAGCACAATGAAAATCTCCTGCGTCTTTCCTTATTCGTCTTGACGTGATTTACAAGTGTCTACTGGCTACCGTGAGATGCAAATGGATAAGCGTGAACTACGCACAGGGAATCTTAAGCATCAACTGATTATTATACTCTTTCGGGATGAGCTACGTCATTGCTGTCTACGAAGGGATTACGTAACCCCTTATACGTGGTTTGTATATACTATATTGTAGATACATACGTTATAACATACGTACTACGTGGGAGTCACGTGAAAGCAGAGAACTCGATGAAAAATTTTACTCTCCGAGACTTTATACCGTTTGTGTATCTTTTTTTATCTTTTCCACTTTTAACCCCTTTCTCTAAAGTACGAACTTTTAGCAGATGCAACGTGCACGGA